>CP139508.1:30632613-31232613 GCA_021014915.2 Artemisia tridentata subsp. tridentata | reverse complement strand
CGCTTTAGGTAGACACGAATTATACTCAACAAAATATTAATCAAAGAATAAACCCTAATTGGCGTTCCCATAACTGCCAATTCCCATTCAATCCATAGATATAGTACAACAAATAGTGGTGATATCGACCACTTAATACAAAACTTTACATCGTTGGCTTAAAAATAACATCCAACTTTTCTTTCTTTCTTTTTCTTTTCTTATTTTTTCGATTTTTTTTTTTTTTTTTTTTTTTTTTTTTTTTTTTTTCTTTTTATATCAACATAGACATAGATGTGTAAAATTTTACCACATCACTATAATGATAATTCTGGATAATTTTTTTTCATACTTTTCATACTTCAGAAATAACGGTAATAGTGAAAGTAGTAAACACACGAAAAATAAACTCAAAAATATACAATATTTACTTTCACTCCAATTGCATTGTGCAATTTCCCGACCTAACCATAGATAATGAATTACGCACGCGAACACAGGTAATGTAAGGAAACACACTTTGCCTATAGCAATTAACCAACCACGGATTCTAATCTACAGGGTAGGCTAAGGTGTAAGGGTGTAACGAAACATTTTAAACATAGGTGTAAGAAACGAAAGGAATGGCTCTGAGGGTTTTTCTAGGGGTATCTTACTCTAAAAATGAGAGTAACAAAAGGGTTTATACGGGGGTTAACTAACCAGTGTAGTTAGTTAATAACACATAACATATAATAGGCTATTTGGGTGTAATCCTAGAAATTTACCAAGTTAGAAAAGTCACTCCAATTATATCAATAATACTCATTATGGTGGTCTCGAATAGTATACAAGCCAAGTTCTAAAGTTTACAAGTCACCGGCACACTCATAGATTTGTGAATTTTGAAAAATCACAATTTTTGGAAATAACGTCTTGTGTGCAGCTATGCAACTTAGATCTTAAACAAAAACATGCTAAATTTTTTTTTTTAAGTTTTGATATATTAAGCACATTTTAAGCATAATTTTTGAAAAAGTTTAGGACAAGTAATAGTTAAGTGTTCTAATTCTCCAATCCCCCCACTTAAGTTAAACAACGTCCTCGTTGTTTGTATAAAAGGTTAAAAACTGGAAAATAAAAGAATTAGAACAGAAAAACTCCCCTGAGATTTGCTCGGTATGATCCTCCATTAGTATAAGAGCAAAAATCATCTTTCTTGTGGATTAGAACGTTAAAGCTTCATACTTGATGTATCCACAGGAAATCCAGGAAACTATAATACCACCAATGCTTTAAAACACACCTAAGATAAGAAAGGTTCAAACTTGCATAATACATTAGTAGTTAGGAAAAATAGAACTTAAAAATTAAAACTGAAAAATCATCAGGTCAGTCGATGCGCCGTATCTTATTGAAGAAGATACGCCGTATCGAGCCTGGAATAAATACGGATCAGAATAAAGATGCGCCGCATCCTTAACCAGGGATGCGCCGCATTAAAATAAACTGATAAATAGTTTTAAAGTCGCAAATAAAAATGCAGAAAAATAAAATAAGATATGACCATTGCAGGAGATGCGTCGCATCTCAGGAATGAGATGCGCCGTATCCTCGGCGGGTCTGACTGACTCGACACAGAAAACAGAATAATAAATCTGGGTTGTCTCCCGGTAAGCACTTGTCTTTATTCCAGAGTCTTCAAGTTAGACTCACGTTCAGCTCTTCAATATTGATCATTGAAGGAGTCGGAAACATCGCGCTCCTTCATTGCCAATTTAGCAATATTGAACACTCCTTGCTCGTCATTAATTTCCACGCCGTTATTCTTTAATATCTGCATAAACAAAGTCCTGTCCCTTTCGGGCAGAGATGACAAAATGATAGACGGGAAATTCTTATTATCATATAGGCACAAATAAGCAAGGTGGGGTGGTAGTTCAATAAACACATCATTATTCAAATTTGTTTTCTCAACTATTCTCCTACGTTTATTAATTACTACACAATCATACCACTCATCATCGGAATCATTAACAACATTGCGTCTAAGTTCGGTAGGTACATTAAGGTCAATGAATTCCTCAAAGTTCTCATGATTAGGATTAGTTGAGTTGTTTTGAATCAATGTTTCTCCCATAAGTCTAGCTTCAAGATCGAGGTCCATACGCTCTCTTAATCCTAGCACATAAACACTTCTAATTATGCTTTTAACCGGATCTTGGCACTTATAGACTAGTTTATTATTCCCTACCCTTAATGAGATTTTTCTCTTAAACACATCAATCTTAGCATGGGCAGTAGACAAGAAAGGTCTTCCGAGGATTAAAGGAATCTTAACATCCTCGGGCATGTCTAGTATAACAAAGTCTACGGGAAAAATAAACTGCTCAATCTTAACTAGCACATTATTAGCAATCCCCTCAGGTCGTTTTACCGTTTTATCAGCCAATTCAATAAGTAACTTAGTTGGTGCTAATTTTCCTAGTCCTAGGGTAGCGAATGTCTTAAGAGGCATAACACTAACACTAGCTCCTAAGTCAGCCAACACATTATTGAAAGATATATTATTAATAGAACAAGGTAGAGTAAAACTTCCTGGGTCTCTTTCTTTATGAGGCAAGGCATTTGAGTCGGTTGCAGGGCTTTCTTCTTTCATTGTTGCCTTGATCTCCTCTTCAATCTTTGACTTTTCTTTTAGTAGTCTCCTTAAGCTGATTGAAGAATTAAAGAAAAATTTGGGTCTTGCACCATCATCACCATTCATCGATCTTCTAGGTATATTAGGAGTAACTTCTTCAGTGGTGCTTATGGCCTTGACATGATCTCTTGGGTTGGTTTCAGTTGAGCTCGGTAAACTTCCATACCCCCTTTCTTGAAGAACTTTGCTCATCTGACCAATTTGCTGTTCCAATGCTTTGATCGAAGCTCCTTGATTTCTTGTAGTAGTGTCCGTTGAAGCTCGAATTTCTTTGATCATAGCAGTATTTTCTTCATGTCTTTTAGCAGCATCGGCCATAATTTGCTTTAAAGTATCATCTAAAGTCTGCCTCCTTTCTTGATAAGCGGGATTGAAGTTGTTCCTTTGATATAATCCCGGTGTAGCTTCCCTAAATCTCCCCGAAGGTCGGAATGGTTGTCCAAATTGGGTGTAATAAGCTTCTTCAAACGTCTCACTTTCATTCTTATTCGGGCAATCTTTAGTGTAGTGAGGTCCTTCGCACTTTTCACATCCAACTTGGGCAGCATACGCTCTTTCATCGCGTTTCTCTCATCTCTCTACTAATTTTATCCAATTGAGCTTGAATAGCAGCAATCCCATCAAAATTAGTGCTGCTCTTAGATCTAGTAGAGGTCCCATCGTGCCATTTTTGGGAATGATCAGCAGCATCTTGGATTGCTTTCCTAGCATTGGTTGCACTCATTTGAGGTACAGCTCCCTTAGCATCCAAAATCTGTCTTGTAGGCACGTCCAATCCTTGATAAAACAATATTATCTCCTGCATAGGGGTTAGATAGTGTTGAGGACATTTTACCAATAAATCTTTAAATCGCTCCCAAGCTTGATAAAGAGTTTCATCAGGCTCTTGCTTGAAACTATTGATAGCCTCCATCTTTTTAGCAGTCTTAGCAGGCGGACAATATCTCTTCAGGAATTTGCTCTTCAAATCTTCCCATGTAGTGATTGAACTAGCAGGTTCATTCCTTAGCCACTTGTTAGCAGCTCCTTTTAGTGAGATTGGAAAGATTCTAAGCATGAGTTGATCGTTAGTGACTCCTTCTGAAGTAAACAAATCTGCAATTTCCAAGACCTTTTCAACATGCTCATTAGCATCCTCATGTTCCGTCCCACTGAAAGCATTCTCTCTTAGCTCTTTGAGAAACTGACCCTTCAACTCAAATTTTGACTTATCATCAAACTTAGGTCTAGCAACTCCTGAAGTGTAATCAGCACGGGTACTGTTCATGTATTCCTCCATAGTAGTGTTTTCGCCCATTGTTTCTGTTTCAACTTCCTCTTTTTCTTCAGAAAAATAATCAAGCTCGAGTGAACTTGAAAGATCAAAGCTTCTTGTGTTGAAAAGCCTTTTAAGCGAATGTAGGGCTCGTTCAGGATCTTCGAAAGGTTGAATCAAGTTCTTCGTAGAACTCCTGGTCATGCACTTCCTGAAATCAACACAAAAATATCAGTAGGGTATGCTCGAGAAAGTAATATATCAGATAATTAATAAAGAAAACGGAATACGAAAAATCAAAGTTACTGATGTCTGCAGACGATGCGCCGTATCCAAAAAGTAGGATACGCCGTATCTTATAATCGTTAAAACTAAATCAGACTTTATTCAGAAAATAGATACGCCGCTTAGAATTTATGAATGCGCCGTATCGAATTAATTAATCAAAAATCAGCTTATCTAATTAAAATTAAATGCGTCGTATTAACGAAAGTTAATGCGCCGTATTTTCGTTACGTTTAAAAATAAAAGATTTTTGATTCAGAGGATACGCCATATCGACAGAGATCGATACGTCGTATCTGTTTAATAATTCGCAAACTGTTTTTAATTAAAATAATAAATACGCCGTATCTGCTAAAGCAGATGCGTCGTATGACGTTAACGTTTAGAAAATTTTTTTATCAAAAACAGATACGCCGTATCTTAGGGAAAAGATGCGTCGTATCACTTTATCGCTTAGAAAAATTTTCTTATTAAAAACAGATACGCCGTATCTTGGGGAAAAGATGCGTCGTATCGAATTAATTAAACGCGTTGTATTTTATAAAAATTGAACGCAATACGCCGTATCCGAGAGATCAGATGCGCCGTATCGTTCGATTTAGCACAGTACAACGATAGCAGAACACACAAAAAATACGAAAATAAAAACAAAAATAAACACACAAACAAAATAAACACAAAAACAAATAAAAGCAAACAAATAACACACAATACAACAAATATGCAAAATAATACAATGATGCAATTAATCTAATAAAAAGAAAAACCTAATTAAAATACTAATCAAATTAACAGATAATAATTCACTCCCCGGCAGCGGCGCCAAAAACTTGATGTGATGCGATGTGTCGTTGCGGTTTAGCAGTTTTAATGCCTAATCAAGTTTTAAATTTATATTTAGCCGACTTATCAATAACACACACACCTAACGAGCAGTGTACCCGGTCAGTATGAATATAATGGTAAGTAGAGTGTCGATCACTAAGAGTGGAATGTATTATCTCGTTAATCTAATCAGTATTTTAATATCCTAACGCAAGGGGGTTTCAGCCTGAGAGACTGGCACGATTTGTTTGCAAGTAAATAATAAAGTAAACCAATAGGCACGAATCAGCAAGTAGCACACACGTACACAGATAAATACTTGAGACAATAAGAGGGCTGTCCTTATAATTAAGCAGTTTGTCACTTGTTTTATTGATAGCTTTATATGAAGTGTATATAGTTAACCCTTTCTCGTTGGTCCTATTCTTATCGGCGAGTAAACCCTTAATGATTACTTATGTCTAAAAGTTATTCCTAAGTGATCAATTTAGAAACAACCGTGGGAGCCACATTATGTCCCGCAGTCAAATGCCCGCAAGCCACTAATAAACACAGAGGTTATCAATGCACTAATAAGTAGTAACCAAAGACATCAACATATAAACTTTAATTGATGAGAAAGCAGTTTTAAGGGAGTGCAACCTTTCCGTTGTCACGTTACACAAGCCACCAATCTTGATGAATTAAAGTTTACTAACACAATAAAACAAAACTACTTAATGAATTAAACATATGCAGCACCTTCTTACAGCTCTTGTATCTTTGATTTGGGTGTGTCTTGTGCTGCCTCCTTGACTGAATTCGTCCTAGGTTTTTCCTGTTCGGTTTTCGAATCTAATATTAAGCGTCCCGAAATTCGTCTGGTCTTGGGGTATTTATACTTTCTGTCTGAGGGAAGATGCGGCGCATCTAAGGAGTAGATGCGGCGCATTGACTTAACTTCGCGTGGGGTCCAAGATTATAATATTCAGGAATATTCGTACACCGCCAGAAGATGCGGCGTAACTCCATGATTAGATGCGGCGCATGTCCAAATGTATCTTGGATCGTATCTGGTGATATCTTGATATAGATGCGCCGTATGTAATGAGCGAGATGCGGCGCATCTGGAGCAGAACAAGTTGGTTATTCTTCGTTGACCAAAGTTTCATATGCGGCGCATGGGATAAATCCATGCGGCGCATTCTTCAAAGTCAGGCAGTGGTCTTTATTTTCTTCATTCCAACAACCAATTCCAATCTTGATCATTTTACTCCGTTTTTAGTCCATAATCGCTAAGTTTCACCAAATGCTTGTTTTTACCTGAGAATTACAAAAGTAAACGATTAAGTATCAATCCTCATACATAATATAGTAAAACAAGTCAAATTAATGGGATAAATGATAGTAATAAAATGTACTTATTTGAGTTCATCAAATCATGACAACCAAAATGACACTTTGGTACCTGAGATGGAAAACCCATCAAAGCAAAGTCTCCAGCCACTGATATCTTGAACTCCTGGACCTCCTACTTGAGCAAGGACTTCTTGAACTCATCATTCCCTAAAAATCTGGTTTTTACAGCACACCAGATCTGCCTAGCATCATCCAGGTGTTTAAAATCACCCATGTGGTCTGCTGGGAGAGCCTGAAGCAAAAGAGTTCTTGCTTTGGTCTCCTTTTGCACAGCAACCTGCTCCTAAGCTGATACATGTGGAAGAATGTTTATTTTCCCCTCCTGATTTCTCCCAATACTCTTCTTGCTGTTCCCTTTAAGAATAACATTCCAGAGGTTATGATCTCTGTTGGAGATCCATTGTTCCATCTTCTTAGCCCATTTCTCATATTCATCAGTTCCAGATGAAGTCATTTTATTATTGTTTAAGAGAATGGTATGAAAAAGGTTTATTGTTTGACACTAACAGCAAAACTGCTCAAAGACCAGAATCAATGCCCACTGACTGATGAAACCCAAATCACCAATAATCATCGAACAGTACCCAAAATTAAATCCGTACCACAAAGCAGATCACGTGTGCAAAGAAAATCAATTATACGCCACAACACTAGAACAAATTCACCACAACCGACAAGCAAATGGCCCCACTTAATCAAATGAACTAGCCGACAATTTAATTAAATTGCAGCAGCCTCACAAATTTTCGACCAATAGCAATTGGTAGTAGTTTTGATCAGTACAATGGACAACCCCACATTCAATGAATCCAAAACAAATACTGATCCCATCACTTGCAATATAATAATCAATGAATTCAATCTGCTCTCAACTTGCATCAAACTCCAAAATCAATTTGACCAGTTAATTGTCTAGCGCCACCGATCAATTAATGATCCAGTACAAGGTTTAAATCAAAACAAATTTCCACAATTGACTAATACTGTACGAGGTTTATATTTTATCAACCGATAAACGACAAACCCTTTATTACAATCTTCAATTAATATACCAAACCTGTCGCCACTGACAAAATCGATACCCTTTAATTGATCAACAGTAGAAAATAACGTCACCTCAAAAAGTAAACACCAGATCTGCTACTGACTTCTTCTTCGACAGAGATCCTCACCAGTCTCTGATACCACTTGTAGGATCGAGTGCTTCTAGCTTGATCTTTGAGCCAACAAGAATCACTGTATGACAGACTTGCACTTATGCGGAAACAAAATACAAGAATGTGAAGAAGATAATGACTAACAGGGTTTTCTTTAACAATAGAATTGAAAGAAGAATAACTAATAATGCTTTGATCCTCTATGGATCTTTTATTGATAACTGAAAATGTTTTTTCTTGAAGTGTTACAATCACCAAGGCCGTATATTTCTTATATAGAATAAGAAACCCTAATACCCTGATACAGCCTGTTACTAAGAAAACATATAAAGAAGATATGCACTATCACTTCCTAATATAACTCATGCATATCCTCATCTTCTAATAATACAGAAACAAAATAATAACTACCAGCAGAAACAAAAATAAACTAACAGCAGAAACAAAACAATACTATCGGCAGTAATGAACTTCAGTAGGAACCATAAGCTATCGGCAGGAACCAGCTTGTACTACCAGCAGCAATGACAAATCTTCATTTCCCAGAGATCCTAACATGTAGTGTGGCCAAAATAGAAGGAAAGGGACTAGAGGGACCAATCTTGCCATGTGGCCAAACTAGTTCAAGCAACTAGATAAATATCAAGAATATCCACTAGTTTCTATAAGGTTCTACCATTTTCTTGTGGTGTTTATGGGTGTGTCGGTTTAGTGAAGAAAAAGGGAGGGAAGATGAGGCTTTGATGATCAAGTGGTAGATGAGATGTGTTCTTTGTCAAAGGTTAAGCTTAAACCATGATATTCCCACAAGCAAGTAACTTTCTATCTTGGTTCTAATGAAGTTAAGGTTTATGAATAAAGTGGGAAATCATCATATAATCAAGGTATGATCATATGATGATGTAGAAAGGAAGATGAGTATGTTTGATCGGTTATGTAAACCCTTGTTTATGTTATTGATTATTATGTTATTAGGTCTTGATAAATTGTAAAGGATGATGATGATGGAGGATGGTGATGATGATGAAGATAATACGTATGTTCTTGTTAAACTTAGCTTTGGAAGTTAAGGTAAGTAACTTGGTTACTATATGTTTAATATGGAAGTTGTTATAGTATGTGTTTATGAATGTTTGTGTTAAGAAAGGTTATAGTTGTTTAGAAGGTGTGAGTAACCTAGAGATTAGAATAACGGAATGAGCCTTCGGATTATGAAAGGATTAAGGTATGTGTTGATGCCTTATGTGATTATATGCGTTATAGTTGTGTGCTATATATATGTGTAATAGTGATGGATTCATGATGCATATGTGATGATGGAAGTATTGATCATGTAATAGCCAAATTACTTACTAAGCGAAAGCTTACCGTTATAGTTGAAAATGTTTTGTAGGTCATGTGTGATGCTATGGCTTGGACAAAAATAAAAGATTGGATATATGCAAGATTAGAGGAATGGTAAGGAAGTAGAGCTTAGGTAGATACCGAGCTCGTGCAACGTTGTACCCCCCGTGAGTTATTTAATGGTTTGTAAAGTGTGGTCAAGTTTCAAAACGTGTGTCAATATTGGTGTAATGAATTGGTGGTCATTTGATATGCTAAAGGGTGTTGTAAGTATTTATGGCTAAAGAAAAAGGGGTGCTTGGAATAAGTGTGATTATACCCATTTTGGGTTGTAAACGGGTCAAACGATTATGGAAATGTTTTAACATGTTAAGTTAATGATGTTGGTTAAGTTTCATGTAATACGGATGTGGTATGGGTTGTATATCGCGAAAATGGGCCAAAATGTAAGTTTTTGGGGTTTGAAGGAGCCAAACCGGCGGTTGGAATCCCAACCGGGGCGGTTGGGACTTTCTGTGAAGCCCAACCGGCGGTTGGGAGTGATTTCCAGATTTTGTCGATTTTTGAAAAATCATATCTTTTAAACCGTAAGTCGTCACGAGTCGCGCCACCCGTCGTTTCGAAGGTAATAGAGTCTAGTTTCATTTAAAAATAGTCTCCAGGTCTGAATGTTTATAGATTTTTGTCAATGGTCAAAAGAGTGATAGGATGTCCGTAAAAGTCAAGCGTTTCCGCATAAAAGTTCAAAGTTTTTGGTCTAAGCGGGCATGGGGTGTAACATTAGTCTTGATGGGTATGGAATTGACGGTTTAGGTTGAGACTTTTGATGATTAGCGGGAGCAACTTTTGGCTCTGGAATTGGGACAACCGGAGGTTGGACGTCTTTGGTACTTCCGTTATTAGTAGGAAGTTCCTTGTCCTTGGTCACCTCGGTCTCACGGTCAACTACTTTTGGAGAAGAAGAAGTAGTAGTTGTAACCGTGGGTCCTTCTTAAGTTCACCACTTCGGGTGGTGATGGCTTTCAATTCACCCTTTGGGTTAGGAATTGTGTTGCCCGGGAGAGATCCCGAAGCTGAAGCTTGGTTAAATTGATTTATGAGAGTATCAAACATATTTTCAATTTTGGTTTGAGATTAATCAATTTTGTTCTTAAGCTCATTACCCTCCTTAGTCATTGAATTTTGAAAATAATTTTTCAAATTTGTGATCTGATTCTGCATAACCCTCATGTTAGCCTCATTTGTCTTAATGTAGTTTGTAAGATCATTTGAGGGAACAATCGGGGCTGGGTAATTCGGAGCTTGAAACCCTTGATTGAAATTAACCCCTTGGGTCGGGTATTGATTAATTGGGGATTGAAATTGATTTTGAACGTTTTGCCCTCTTCCTTGGTTGAATCTATTTTGATTAGATTGAGACCCTTGATTGAAATTAACCCCTTGGTGGTCTTGCTTGATTGCTAGCACGATAGCTCGGGTCAACTTGAGGACGGTATTGAGTAACACCTTGGTTGTAAGACCCGGCTACAACATTGATCTCAAAAGGACGGCCATCGGTGGCGGTACAATTGTAGTAAGCATGAGGACCACCACATGTAACACAAATTTCTTTCACCGCTTTGACTTGAGTGGGTGGAGAAGTTTGTGGGGTAGGAGAAAGATTTTTCTGATTAGAAAGAATCAAAGCTTGGATCGCATCCATAAGCTTATCAATTTTAGCATCCGTGCTAGAAACTTGGGTACTCACCTTTGAAACAACCGCTTTGTTTCGTGAGGTAGGCACCTTTGACTTATTCTCGATGATAGTCAATATGTCTCTTGGAGTTCGATTCAAAATGTTGCCACCGGCGGCCGCATTTAATGAATCTTGATCATTTTGCATTAAAGCATTGTAGAATGTATCAATTTGATGCAACTCGGAGAAACCGTGGTGAGGGCATTTTCGTAGGAGACCGTTAAATCGTTCTCATGCCTCACCAAAGTTCTCGTCAAACTGTTGCTGAAAATTGGTGATATCATTCTTGAGATAAGTCGTTTTGGACGGAGGGAAGAAATGATTCACGAACTTGGAGACAAGGTCTTCCCAAGTTGTAATGGATCGAAGGGGCTCCTTTTCTAGCCATATCCGGGTTGCCCCCTCTAAAGAGAATGGAAATAGCAACAACTTGATTGCACTGTGAGGGACATCCCGGTACTTCATGGTTGAGGTTAACTTGTTGAACCACCGGATGTGTGCATGGGAATCGTTCCTTTCAAAACCGAGAAATTAGTTTGATGTGATTAGTTGAATTAAACCCGTTTTAAGTTCAAAATTCTCGGATAAGATTTGTGGTAAGACGATTGCATCTACATAACCCTCGGTGGGTGCTTGGAGTAGCTCCGACATCGTTCGGGTATCCGCCATCTCAGTAATGGGAATATCAACTTGAGTAAGTAACTCGGGTACGTTTACTCTTTTGTGTCGACGAGAACGATGAGTCGGTATGAGAGAAGATTTATCAATTAAGTTTGATTTGGAACGGGTGAGCATACACCAAAAAGAAAATAAATTTAAAAGAAAAATGAATTTGGAAAAGGGAATTCTTTTTGGTTTTTATATTTATAAAAATTGAAAAACAAATATTTTTGTAATCGCTCCCTCAACCGGAATTCGTTTCTTTTTAGACTACTCGCAGAGTGGCGGAAGAGAAGAATGGATCTCTTTTCGCTTTGCAATTTAATGTCAAAACCTCCTTAAACCACTTTTATAGATTGTAATCTAAAAATAATCCGAAAACAATTGATTTCACGATTTGTTTTGTTGGTTTTTTAATTTTTTTTGGTATTATAAAAACTTTAGGAAAAGTGTTATTTATTTTTATTTTTTTTATTTTTTTTTATTTTTAATAAGAAAATATTTACAAATGAAAACGATAACTTCACGAGGAAGGGTCTACAAAACACGAATCGACGAACGAGAATCAAAAACTCACTTCAAACCGTCCCCAGCAGCGGCGCCAAAATTTGATTCTTTGAAATCAATAGTATATATATTTCCCCAAGGATTACACAGGAAATTATGTAAACCCGAGTCGTTTTGCCAGCGAAGGAGTGAATGGAATTACTGATTTTGAGTCGTGATTTTGTGTCGTGAATAGTGAAAATATGAGATTTTGGATTTTTAAGCTAAGATTTATAAACATAAACTAAAAACAACTTATAAAGCAAGTAAAACAATAATGTAAAGCACACATAGGCAAAAACGTAAAAGAAAACTAAAAACAAGCACACTCGGGCTAATCCCGAGCCTAAAAGGGTAAAACTAATAAATATTAACCCTAGGTAAGTAAAACTAATTTTCCTAAATCCTATTTGATAAAATAACATTTTAGAAAAAAGAAAATTATTTTTTTGATTTATATTTTATTTATTATGATTTAAAAACTAATTTAAAGAAATTAAATGATTAAAAATACTAAAACTTTATAAATAAATCTAAAATTTTTATAGAAATTACTTTAAGTAAATAAGAATGAAGGAAAAATAAAAGGAAGGAAAAAGCTTTTCAGAATAAGTAGTAAATAAGCTAAAATGATAATTAAGCTAAAAAGTAGAAAAAGGTATTAATGAATTAAAGTAGAAAGAATGGACAGAAAAGCCCCAAAGGCGCTACTGGTTTAGGATTGTGTGTGTGAGGCTTGGTGTGGGTGAGGTCTCAGGTTCGACCCCTGGACCTCACTTTTTGCTAACTTGTTTTATTTAATTTATTTATTTATTTTTTAATTTTTCTTTTTGAAACTTGAAAATAAGGGAAAATTAAGTACTTTTTGTGAAATAACTTTTTTTTTTTTTTTTTTTTAAATTAAGTAATAAGCCAGAAAGAAGTTAAGAGTATCAAATTTAAATTAAAATGGAAAAATGAACTAAGGCAAAAGGCAATTTAAGCTAAGAGGCTAACTTAAGCTAAAAGTTAACTAAAATAAGCTAATGTGCACTAAGAGCAATCTAAATAAGCTAAGAAGAACAGATTAAGCAACAAACATAAGCATATAAGCAATGAGATCAAAATAAGCTATTGGGTACTGAGGCACAGGTTTTAAACAGGCCAGTTAGGCATTTTTAAGCTAAAAATAAGTACTAAGGAAATAAGCAAACCCCACAAAATCAGAAGATAACTAAAACCTGAACACCAATAAGCTAATAGGCCAAGTTTCAGACCAAATAGAACTTCTTAAAATTAAGCTGAGAAGGTAGTTATTCGGGTCAAATGTACATTGAGTTCTGAGTGTACATTTGGCTTAATAAGCTACTTTTGAGCTCCTTTTTAAACTGTAATAAGCTAAGAACAAGGATGACTTTTGATATTTAGCAAATTACAATTACCAAACAACTCAGAAATGAAAATTCAGGCTTTAGATAACACAAATAAGCACTCTAAATGGGTCCTAGAAATCTTGTGCAGACTGTTATGGGACTTATGTTCTGAGGCACAATTAACACTGAAATGACCAAAATCCTATTCAAATCCTAATGATATCAATCCAACTCTTGAAGATCCACTTAATGCACTAGATTGAACCTATAGATAGCAAAACTAAGCTCTAAATCTGCTTAATCCTACAATAAGCAAACATGAACAGGTTCTAACCTTAAACCTATAATATTCAACTCAATTCTATAAAACCTTCCAAATCAGGTCAAAACCTCCTACAATCAATTTATCTAAATCATTTTAAGCCAGATCAAAGATCCCAAGAGTGCACATAAACAGTGTTAGCATTTATAAAAAGTGATGGTCATTTGTTATTATTATATTTTTGTAATGTGTCGTGTAAGCAATTAGAATAGTCAATGGGCTTTTAAGTTAATCTAATAGGCTAAGTGTAAGTCCATAGCAAGCCCACAAGCCCATCTCATGTAAACTATAAATACCCTTCACCCTCCTCACTTGGAAGGTGTTGCTTCTAGGGTATTCTCACTTGTATCTCTCATTCTCTCTGAATCTAATATATCTCTTTCTCTCTCTAGAAGTTACCATCTTTCTCTATCTTTTTCTCTTCTTTAATCTTATGTGTGTGTGATAAGATTGATCATAGGTCCTACAAGTGGTATCAAGAGCCAAACATTGATCTAGGAAATTTTTTCGGGCGAGTTACTGTTCATCAGAATACCCTCATCGAGTTTCTGCTCACTTGATCGAGTTTCTCACAAGACTTAACCGAGTTTCTGTCACCTTCTCTCTATTTAGAAAATTGGTGGCTAGAAATTCTCATACTTGCTCGACTTTCTGAAACCTAATCGAGTTTCTGAAAGTACTTGATCGAGTTTCTTTTTAGGTTAGTCGAGTTTCTGAACATAGTACTCGAGTTTCTGGACACTTAGTCGAGTTTCTAAAACGTTAGTCGAGTTTCTGTACATTGATCGAGTTTATGGAGCAATTAGTCGACTTTCTGTGTACGTTGCTCGAGTTTCTGGTTAACTTGATCGAGTTTCTGGCACATTAGTCGAGTTTTTGTGAACTTGCTCGAGTTTCTGGATAACATAGTCAAGTTTCTGAGCACTTGATCGAGTTTCTGGAGACCTAGTCGAGTTTCTGAAGCACTTGATCGAGTTTCTGGATAACATAGTCGATTTTCTGGACAGTTGATCGAGTTTCTGTGTAGCTTAGTCGAGTTTCTGGAAAGATTGCTCAAGTTTCTGAAGATTTGCTTGAGTTTCTGAGTTCATCAACTTTCTAAGTTATCAACTTTGTGAGTTCTCGACTTTTTGACCACACTTCGACTTTCTAAGTAAGGATTAAAAAAAAAAAAAAAAAAAAAACGAGTTTTCTGGCGGGAAAATTTGAGTAAAATTTATTTTTTAGGAGAGACTAAACGTTCAATTTTTGAGCGAAATTCAAATTTTGGTATAACAGTGAAAATTTTGGCCCAAAATTCATATTTTTATGTCAAAATTCGAATTTTTCCAGTAACCTTAGAATAGCATTTTACAGTGTATTTCAAATTCTAGGTGAAAATTTTTCAGATTCGATTTTTAGAGGGAAATAAGAAATCACCAATATCCTTACCGTAACCCACACCAATCAATCTCCTAGATCTTTGCAACGATCCAACATCATCTTTATCATACAACTTCATCAATGGCAACTCAACAAGACAATCTCGCAACAGATTTGGCAAATGCTTTTGCTTTATTCACCAAGGCATTAAACTTCAAACCACATAACAACAACCAATGGATTTCACCGTACACTGACAATACACAGTTATATATGGGTCAAGAAGGACAAATGGTTGAGGTTATTGGGAATCAGCAAGGAAATGCTATGGGTATACAGATGGGGAATCAGATGCAATATACAGGGCAGTATGCTGGAAACCAAATGGATCAGACTATGAATCAGTATGGGGTTAATCACAATGAGAATTATTGTTTTACGACTACGATTCAGGAACCTACATCTGACATTCACAGTGGTGATATTCGTAGAGATTTCAATGTCAATGCAATGACAAAGCTTGAAAAGCTCTAGTACATGTTGATGCTAGCCAAAAAGGAAGATTCGGGAATACCGTTAACTGCTGAGGAATATGACTTCATGGTTTCAACAAGAGTTAATGATAATAATGCAGAACACATTGGAATCTCCAACTTTATGGCTAATCAGCAAGAAACAACATCATGCAATGATTCTGACATTCCTCCTACTTATGACACAGAACCACTCCATGAGGTACCAAAACAAAGTAATGATGTTAATCCGTTTGCTCATGAAAAGCCACATTATGTGCCTCTCGAACCTCCTTATGATACATATATGGATACGCCAAGTTGTAGCAATATTAATTTGGCAACTCCAGATATGAATCCTACTGAAGTTCAAGTTGCACAAGATGATGCTAATGATGAGGAAACCCGTGCTCTCTTTGAATCATTACTGAATAATTGCCGTATTGAGATTGAAAAAGTGAAAAAGGTCAATAGCGAACCTAAAACCGCGAAAGAAAAATTGACCGCTGAGCTTGAGAGATATAAGGTGAATGAACGAGCTTTTGAATTTAATACCAAACGACAATCTGAATTAGAAATTGGTTATAGAGATTCTGTTTTAAGAGAAAAACATTTGCAAATCAAATATGACACACTCGATGTTAATTTGAACATGAAAATTAAATCCTTAAAAACAGAAATTTCAGAATTAACCAACCAACTTTCTAAACAAAAATCAACTTGTTCTGATCTTGAAAAAGAAAAGAAAGAGTTGCATGCACGGTTTTCAAAACGTGAAAATGATCTTCTTGATGAAATCATTGACAAACAAGAAACCATTAAAAAGTTGGAAGAGTTGCTTGTAAAAACGGGTCATTCTACACAAACAACTGACATGCTAATTAACGATCCAAACCCGATTTTACATACAATGAAGAAAATGGCTATCGGTTGTCAAAACCCTTATCATCTCAAGAAAGCTCAGACAGAACAGAATGTGTTATATAATGGTAGTGTACTAAATGATAAACATGATCCTCCCGAAGTTCGGGATTCTTATGAAACGATTGAGCTCGCCGAAGAGAGTAGAATTAAAATGAGACAAGTGAACCCAGAAATCAGACCAATTGATTATAATAAGCTTAACACAATTTCTGGCGTTCATCTTGTTCAAAAAGAGTCACCAATGTTTTTCAAGAAACCAGTGGCTGTCGCAAAATGAAAAGTTGTTTCAAAACATCTTTCTAACATCGAACAAATGTCCTTTAAGAACACTTGTAACACAAGTGAAGCTAGACGATATTTGGATGTTCTTAAAAAGAGAGTTGAAACGCTTCAAATGATTGTGGCATCCAAAACAAAGAGTAACTACAACGACTCATTTTCAAGTTTTCATACAGAACAGAAAAAGATGTTTGAAATGGAAATCAATACTCAAATCACTGCAATTTATGCGGTAGTTCTTAATGTTGAAAATAATCTTTTGAAAGAATCAGCCGACTTTGTCAAGGATCACAAATCCCTGGTGAAGGAAGTTAATGAAAACATTGAACACATCAAAGTTTTGGAAAAACACAATGACACTCTCTTCGAAGTAGCTCTGTCGACTGATATTATGTCCATTATTTATCAAACATATTCTGTGGAAGACGATGAAAGACTTAGAGCTGAGACTTCTGCAATTGTTTTAAAATATGAAAATACTCTTGCGAAGCTTGAAAAAGGAAATGTCACATATTTTAAACAACTAGATCAGAAAAAGGAAGAATGCAAGTATGACAAATTGTCGTATGAGCGTGCTTACAAAAACATGAAAGAGCAAAATGATCTTTTGAAGTCTCAGCTTGATAGTCAAAAAGGGGAGGGTGAGGAAACTATGTTTGCAAAATCATCAACATCGGACAAACCGGTTGCAAAACCAAAAATGTCAATTTCTCAATGTGTTCCAACACCCTTGCCCAAGGTTAATGCAAAAGAAAAAGGGAAAATGGTTGTCGAAACACAAAAAGTGAAAGTACCTAGCCTTTCTAGAAATAGTACACCAAATGTGACCACAAAAACAGTTAAGGAATCAGTTGGTTCAAACGACATGGTCCACAATCCCTATCTAGAAAAAGCTAGGCAAAAGGCACAGATTCGAAAAGATGGAATTTTAGGTACAAAACCTAGGGTGATGAATTCTACAACATTACAAGGCATTGCTAGTAGTAGTCAACCATTACCTAGGATCACTCAGCAAAGGACTAGGGATTGGCTTGCATCTAAGACTAGGGAGAAGAATAAGGTTGTGGTAACTGGTTATAGTAAAGAAGGTATTGAGGTTGAGAATTTGGATGAGCAGAGCAAAGATGCAGTCAACACTATTAATGTAAGTCCCAATTGCAATACTACTTTGAATTGTAACAAGGAGGAAGATATAAATGTTCATATTATGGTCAATAATGTGGAAAATAAGGAATATGAAAATTGTGAAAATAGGGTTGTGGTTGATGATAGTATGAATAGTTCTATAAGTGTTAGTGAGGCTGTGAATAAGAGTAGTAAAAAGTATGGAAGTTTTGCTGATGTTGTTGAGAAGAGTGTGAATAAAATGTCAAATGTGTTAGATTTTGTCCCACCTGAGATTAGTAAGGATGGAGTTGACATTGTTGTTTTTGAGGAAGAATTGGTGTTAGAAGGTTGTAAGAGATGGAATAAGATTGTATGTGGTTATTTTGTTGGTGCACAAATGCCTTTAGCTGAAGTGAAATACAATGTGAGAAGGATGTGGGGGAAACATGGGCTTGTAAAAGTATTTGTAAATGGCAATGGCTTTTATTTCTTTAAGTTTAGAGCAGAGGAAGGGCTGCAATTTGTAGTTGAGAATGGACCTTGGTTGATAAATAATAGGCCTATGATTGTTCAAGAATGGAGTACTGAGGTTAACATTGAAAAAAGAGATCCAAAAGTATTGCCAGTATGGGTGAAATTGCTTAATGTTCCAATGGAAGCATGGACACAAAAAGGGATTAGTACCTTGGCTAGTAGCTTAGGTAAACCTATCATTATGGATGCTGTTACAACCCAAATGTGTCACAATGGAGCTTAGAAATTTGGATTCGCCAGAGTTCTAGTGGAAATAAATGCTGATAAGGGATGCCAAGATAAAATTGAGATACATTACTTGGATAGCCAAAAAGTTAAAAAGAAAGTGAAGTTTGTGCAGGTTGAATACCCTTGGAAACCAGTCACATGTAACTACTGTAAAGTGTTTGGACATGGAATCTTGCAGTGTAATAGCAGGCCTAGAACTCAAGCTGAACAAAAGATAGGGAAGAATGAGGTTGGTAAGAATGGTGACAAGGAAGGTTTTGTGACTGCTCAGGGCAAAAGGAATAACATAAAAGAGGTTAGGAAGCCAATGGGATTTGTATATAATCCAAAAGGAAAAGTGAGTGAAAAGCCTAGCAATGAGAATAATAAAGATGTGGATCTGGGGAGTAGTGTTGAGACTAATACTGCTGATATAGATCTAAGAAATGAAGAAAAGGTAACTACTGAGACAGAGAATGTAAGTGTACAGGCTAATACAGGAGGAGTGAGGCTTTAGATCTAGTGAGAGAAACTAGAGAGAGAGATATATTAACACACACTTACACTCTTAATACAACCCTAAAGCACCAACCTCTTACAAATGGGGACGAGCAAAATTTGATTCTTTGAAATCAATAGTATATATATTTCCCCAAGGATTACAAAGGAAATTATGTAAACCCGAGTTGTTTTCCCAGCGAAGGAGTGAATGGAATTAGTGATTTCGAGTCGTGATTTTGTGTCGTGAATAGTGAAAATATGAGATTTTGGATTTTTAAGCTAAGATTTATAAACATAAACTAAAAACAACTTATAAAGCAAGTAAAACAATAATGTAAAGCACACGTAGGCAAAAACGTAAAAGAAAACTAAAAACAAGCACGCTCGGGCTAATCCCGAGCCTAAAAGGGCAAAACTAAGAAATATTAACCCTAGGTAAGTAAAACTAATTTTCCTAAATCCTATTTGATAAAATAAAATTTTAGAAAAAGAAAATTATTTTTTTTGATTTATATTTTATTTATTATGATTTAAAAACTAATTTATAGAAATTAAATGATTAAAAATACTAAAACTATATAAATAAACCTGAAATTTTTATAGAAATTACTTTAGGTAAATAAGAATGAAGGAAAAATAAAAGGAAGGAAAAAGCTTTTCAGAATAAGCAGTAAATAAGCTAAAATGATAATTAAGCTAAAAAGTAGAAAAAGGTATTAATGAATTAAAGTAGAAAGAATGGACAGAAAAGTCCCAAGGGCGCTACTGGTTTAGGATTGTATGTGTGAGGCTTGGTGAGGGTGAGGTCTCAGGTTCGACCCCTGGACCTCACTTTTTGCTAACTTGTTTTATTTTATTTATTTATTTATTTTTTAATTTTTCTTTTTGAAACTTGAAAATAAGGGAAAATTAAGTACTTTTTGTGAAATAACTTATTTTTTAAATTAAGTAATAAGCCAGAAAGAAGCTAAGAGTATCAGATTTGAATTAAAATGGAAAAATGAACTAAGGCAAAAGGCAATTTAAGCTAAAAGGCTAACTTAAGCTAAAAGTTAACTAAAATAAGCTAATGTGCACTAAGAGCAATGTAAATAATCTAAGAAGAACAGATTAAGCAACTAACATAAGCATATAAGCACTGAGATCAAAATAAGCTATTGGGTACTGAGGCACAGGTTTTAAACAAGCCAGTTTGGCATTTTTAAGCTAAAAATAAGTACTAAGGAAATAAGCAAACCCCACAAAATCATAAGATAACTAAAACCTGAACACCAATAAGCTAATAGGCCAAGTTTCAGACCAAATAGAACTTCTTAAAATTAAGCTGAGAAGGTAGTTATTCGGGTCAAATGTACATTGAGTTCTGAGTGTACATTTGGCTTAATAAGCTACTTTTGTGCTCCTTTTTAAACTGTAATAAGCTAAGAAGAAGGATGACTTTTGATATTTAGCAAATTACAATTACCAAACAACTCAGAAATGAAAATTCAGGCTTTAGATAACACAAATAAGAACTCTAAATGGGTCCTAGAAATCTTGTGCAGACTGATATGGGACTTATGTTCTGAGGCACAATTAACACTTAAATGACCAAAATCCTATTCAAATCCTAATGATATCAATCCAACTCTTGAAGATCCACTTAAAGCACTAGATTGAACCTATAGATAGCAAAACTAAGCTCTAAATCTGCTTAATCCTACAATAAGCAAACATGATCAGGTTCTAACCTTAAACCTATAATATTAAACTCAATTCTATAAAACCTTCCAAATCAGGTAAAAAACTCCTACAATCAATTTATCTAAATCATTTTAAGCCAGATCAAAGATCCCAAGAGTGCACATGAACATTATCTCATTTTTGAACCCTTTTTAAACCTTATGCCAAACACTCCCTTATGGGACTGTTTTGGTACTCTAAAACTTATAAGAGCCAATTTAAGATATGTGTTCTAAAGACAGATGTTTAGTTTTCTAACTTAAACTCTAATGAACAACTTTTAACTATGAATAAGCACTAGATTAAGCTAATGGACTACTTAACTAATTTTTTGGTTTTTTAAGCTTTTTAAAGTAAAACAAGTAAAAGTGAGTAAAATCTAAAAAAATATCATCAATTAGCAACAATAAGAAAAAATAAGCAGAAGTAAACCAAATAAGCACTTATATAAGCAGAAATAAGCAGTTTGCATATAAAAGCTTGAAAATACTTGAAACTTACAAAAGCCCATGCACAAACAGGGCAAATAATGCTCGAGGAGCTACTCTACAAGCTCTAGCTTGTCAAAAGACAAGCTAGTAACAACAATAATCCCTTCCAGGTCTGGCTTATCATCCACAACAGCTTATTTGACTTTTGTTGACTTTTTGGATTTTTTGGTTTTAAAACAGATTTAAACACTATTAAGCTCACAAATAGCTATAAGAAGCTAGTATAAGCTTATACTAATAGAAAAAGAGCTTATGGAGAGCTTATAACATATTTCTAACAACAATGGATCATAAATTTAATAAGACAGAATTTTAACTTAAAAACTTAAATCTTCATTAAACTTCAAAAGAGATTACAATACTTGAAAAGAAAATAAAATTTAAACTAAATAAGCTGTAAATAAGGTAGAAAACTAAAACTTAAATTAAAGCTTAAAAACTAACTGCCAAATAGGCTACAATAAGGTCCTATTTATACTAGTCCTAAGCTAAGGTTTCTTCAATTGTCTTGTGCTTCTTTTGTGTGAGAATTGAGCCTTGGACTTCATCTGTGCTTCTTATCACTTCATCACAACCTTTGATCAAAACTTGGTGCCCACTCCTTTAATTCACAGCCGTTGGATGGGTTTGGACCCCTTGGATTGGTGACTTGGCAATAGCAACAAGTGAAGGAGGGGGGGGACCATGGAATGAGCTAGAGTTGTTTGTCTGGGAGCAGGGGAGGGTGAAAGTGAAAAGGGAATAGTGTTTTAGCGGGTAAATGGATATAAAACATGGGGGTTGACTGGGTTATTATAATTTTAACCGGGTAAAGGCTATTGGACTGGATTTGTTAATTTGGGGCTTGGTTATATTGAATAGGGTGTGGTTTTATGTTAAGTATAAATTAGTTTATGATAATTAGGTGTAGGATTAATTTTATAATTAGGTTTAGGATTAATGATGAAAAATTGGTTTTGGTTTCGGGTTTGTTTTTCCATGCTCATTCCAGCGCCCTTTCCCGGGGTTGACTTTAACTTCGTCTTGATTTGATTAAATGTATAAACGTTGTCGAGTCGATCCGGCAATGTCTCTTTTTGCCCTTTTTTCCATCTAAGCTTAGTTTTGTCCACTTTTGCCTTGTTTTCAATCCTTTTGTACCTCGAACACATAAAAACACAATCCAAGGATATTTGCAATAATATTTGGTCTATTTGGGTGTTTTCGGTTATTTTTGTGGGTTTTTCGGGTATAAAATGATGAGTAAAAGGCCACTCGTCATCCCCCCCACACTATCAATTGCTAGTCCCTAGCAATCCAATCATATAAAGTAATGAGAGGATCAAAAGTATATCATGATTACCAAGAATACCCCATTTTGAATTATTATACAATGGAAGTAATTTAAACGAGAACAAACGTAAATAACATGCTTGATTTTCAAAAATGGCATCATGGAACGGGAATCACACAAAATGGGTAATTCCGGGGAATTGTAATCGTCATCCTCTTATTTATACTCCCTAACTAAGTTTAAAAACCCTTGTGCAAACGTTTTTGTAAAATGCTAACATTACTTATACTAGTAATCTATGTAAGCCGAGACTTAACTTTTCACTCCCACAATTATTTAAGTACTTAGGTGAGTGTGCTATTTAAGTTAATATTAATTCACTGGAAACCACCAAATCTAAGGATCGAAAGGGTCTTTTCCATGTAGCGGCTTTCTTCTCGGCACATCCCAAACCAGTTGGTTTTAGGTGGCCGGGCTTTTGACACCTCACGGAGAATAGTACAGGAATTAGCAGGAATTCGATTCCAAAGATTTACGAGGCTACCGCTAAGGTAATATTAAACTTAAATAGATAGCAACCGACGATGATTTAGAGATTAGAGATTCAAAGGTGAGATCACTCCATGTGGCGACTTTCTTCTCAGCTTTTCCTTAGTAAACTTAGGAGGCTAGGTTTTTACACCCTCGAGAATAGTATCGGAGCTCACGGGATCTTTGAAGTCAAAAATTTCCAAATTACCGTACAACCTTTAGACAATTTTGATGAATACTAGTTTAACTTCTGATTTAAATTTAAGAAAAAGCAAGTTTCGCACATTTATAAATAAGCAACATAAATGTTTTTATTCAAACAACACACATTTTTTCATTTTTCTTCATTTTCCATTTTTTTTTTGACACGACATAATACTTGCAACTCCACTTATTTCATTTTGCAACATTCAAGCAATATTACTCACACTATTTTGCAATATTTATCCCAATTTTAAGAAAGTATGCTTGTTCCAAAATTTAATAAAAATTTGAACTATTACTCTATATCAAGATTGTATAAAAATTTATTTCTGCTTAACAAAACGGGTTTTTTTTTTTTGGGTAAAAGGGTTAAATCACCCTGGTAAAATTCATTACACCAAAAAGCGTTGAAGTACAAAGGATGAGGGCGTACTTCCCTCATCTCGGTCCCTTAGGACACTTACAGACTCTAATATAAGAATGACACACCATTCTTATAACTTACATAATACAACTTACCACCTACAATGACTATACAAGTGAATAAAAATAGGAATTAAACATGATTCACTAAAGTAGCACCAAGAACATAGTCATCATAGAACTTCCATCAATCTTCCATGGAGAAACCTCCAACATGCCCACTCATTGATCATCAAATTTGAGAATCAGTTCACAAATTTCACACAACAGTTGGTGAGAGACTCTAAAACCACGGATAGAGCAGCAAGCACAAACTTGCTCCAACGGTGCATGTTTAGATGCAAAACCGATCACTATCAAGTACCAAGCATGATGACCAATAAACGAATGAAATAGGATTATCAAACCCTAACTTCCATCATATACAAACACCAGACCCAAATTGAATGAGAATGACAGGTCCATGATTGTATGATTGGGGTTTTGAACAAGAGCCCCCACAACTTAACTTCCATCAACGACATGAAGCTGTCCCAAACAGACCTATCACGCCATAGAACTAGCAGCAGTAGAGTTTACCAACCCTACCATCCAAAACACGATCAAATCTGCCGCAAGTGATTGAGAATATAGCAAGCAGAAACGACCAGCCAATGTGACTTCCATCTCTCCCAAACCCACATACCGGTAACAACCATCTGATCAAGAACTCGCAGCCAACAACCAAGCCCTAATGAGGGCTACTATACATAATAACGAACAGCCGCAGCACCATCAATCATTAATAAACCATTAAGAAAATCGAAACCCTAAAAATAGTTTCATAAGCATGATCGCACAATAACACCCCACCCAACATATGGATCGACTAGAACCATGAGCATTCGAAACATGTCAATCCACACATCACCATCAATATTGATGTTGCTGTTCAATATTACCAAAACCCTAAAAGGTTTCGATAAGCTTCAAAGGATATAGCAGCAGCACCAAAAAAATCCATAGGTCGAATAATATGAAAATTAACGACCAGATCCAAAACCGACAATAGAACCCTAAAAATGATTGAACAATAAATTAATCGTAGAGGGTTAAAAACCTCAATCGATCAACCAAATATATGCAGGAATCGTTTAGGGTTAAATAAATAATCAATAAAAACGAAACCCTAATGAAAAAGTCGATTAAGAAACCGACTAGAGAGAAAAACGATTAGGGTTTTGTTTGAGGCAGCGATTTCTCAAGATGTAGAACAATAATCAAGGCACAATCCCTCCCATATAGATACATCCATCATAACCGATTGCATATTACAAGAGTAATAGAGAGGCGGTTTGATTGGGATGATTAGATCAGATCGGAAAAGGGGAGGATGGTTGGCCAGAAATCGCCCCTAGGGGGAGAGAAAATTTTTTTAACAAAACGGTTTTTAACGTTCAAAGGTTTGAAAATAGCACTTATTTAGTCAGATTAGGAGCTCCTGGGAGGAAAAGCCATAGATTACTTATATAAGCTCTAAAGAGAACCAACTACTCCACGCTTAGCATTTTCATTTGCACAATTCGTAAAAACTTAGCCTAAACGTTAAAGGTAGCAGCCAAATCAACACTTTGGCAGAGTCGGGATTCCCCTTGATCTAGCCTAATCAAGTCTAAACTTTCACTAATACTGAAGCATTAATGTATAGCAAATTATTATTTAATGTGCAAAGCATTTCTTTTTCATGCAATTTTTAACTTTATGACGAAATAAATTTTAAAATTTGGGTAAAAAGGGGTGCTAGGGGACTAGTAGGTACAACATGTGAATTTTTTTTTTAAAATTTGGATCAAATTCGCAAGAATTCCCCCCCCCCCCCCACACTTAGAATTGAATATTGCCCTCAATATTCAACGTACCGGTTATTATGCCGACACTATAGAATGTAAAAAGGTAATACTACTAGCTAAGTGTGGAAACAAAATCTTTTTCACAAAAAAGATTAATAAGATATCCCTGGATAATTGTTAGTAAAAAGATCGGATATTGGGCGGCTGGATTGAAAACTGGCGCATCAATCATCACGATCTACGAGAATCCTGGAAACAAAGGCAAACAGACAACAACAAATCAACAAGTAGAGGAATTCCCCCAAACTTAGTGTTAGAAAATAGAAAGAAGATAGAAGGATAAGCATGGGTTTCCACCCACGAAGCGCTTATGTTTTTGTTAACCGAGTTTGACTCGACCCCGAATTCATTGGTCCATGGGGAAGCAAGTGGAAGAGAAAATCCCCATCGGACTTTCATTCAAAATGTTTGGATAAACATTGAAGTACATGAAAGTTCCACTCTGATGAGATGCCCATGGCTCTTAGTAATAAAAACTATAAGCGGAGATGCCGGGGTTAAAAAAGGAAATGAGAGTAAAGTTTTAGTCAGATTTAACTCCATGCAGAATAGGAGTTCACCATTAAGATAGAACAGAGGGGAATTACTTTTCTCCCGAATTAAAAGTTCCTCAGATGAGGTTTGTAGCTTGAAATTCTTATCGGGAGTCAATTTAATCATTGAGTGATTTTTACTACCATCGAGTATGCCTGGATTAAACACTTTGTCTTCACAAGAAAACTCAACAGGATACTCGATGGAAGACTCATCAGAGAAAAGAAAATCATCCTCGGGAGATAGAGGAGATAAGTTATTTAGCTCAGTCGCGGTTTTCATTTTTGGGTCTTTATCTTCAAAGGATTTATCATCAGAAGGTTTGCCATATAAAAGATCTTCCCATTCTTCATGATCAGCACCGAAATCAAAAAGATCATCATCATTTTGAGAATCACTATCTTTGATGATTTTCTTAGGATTAGAATCAAGTGACGGATCATGATATAAAAGATATTCCACTTCTCTCAGATCTGATTCGAAATCAAAGTCATCATCTTCATCCCCCGGTGGGATTGGATCGATGTGAGCAAGTTCATAGGTGAACTCCTCAAGAAGATAATCACTATTAGACGTTTTAATTTCCTTAATTTTAATTTCCTTCGGAAGGAGAGAAAGTGACGGATCATCATTAAGCAACTTTTCGAGGAGGAGAATGTCTCCCTCTGGATCAAAGTCGGTATCATCAATTTCCAGTGAAATTGAATCATTAGTAAGACAAGCCTCGATTTCTTCCAAAATGAAATCACTTCCCTCAAACGGAGAGAGAGAAAGAGAAGAGTTGGCAACGATAGGTTCAGAAAATAGAGTGGGATTGCCACTTGGAGAATTATCCGAAGATCCATGAACTTTTTAAGCATACTCCTCAACATCAATAACATCGATTCGGTTAACCGAGAATTTATCAGAATTGGAGGAGTATCTCGAAGTTTGATCGAGTTTAAAATTCAAAGCCTGATCATCAACACGTAGAGTAAGTTCTTCACCATAAACTTCAATCAAAGCACAGCCCGTTCTCAAGAACGATCTTCCATGTATTAGAGGAACTCGGGGGTCTGCATCAAAATCTACAACGACGAAATCGGCCGGAAAATGGAACTTCCCCACTTTCACGAAAACATCTTCGGCTACACCCATAGGACGAGTAATCGACCGATCGGCTAGCTCAAGAGTCATACGTGTAGGGGTCAGTTCTGGGAGAGAAAGCTTTTTCCAAACGGAGAATGGCATGAGATTGATGCTAGCGCCAAGATCGGCCAAGGCGAGACACTCAATCATTCCCGGGAAATCGCAAGGGATGAGAAACTTGGCATGAGAAGAAGAGCATCCGCAAAGCTTATGTCTAAATGAAAATCTTGGAAGATTTGGAAAAATTTCTCAATTTGAATGTTGGCTTTTTGACGGAGCTTCTGATCGTTTAGTTGTTAGACCCGTTTCCCGGGTACTTGGACCCCACCCTAGATGAAAATGGATTAAGGTCTTTACGTGATTGGCCAGTCAACGAATGTTGCGTAGTGGTCAAACCCGATAGTCAAAGTGATAGTCAAAGAACGTGTTATAAGGTTATGAAAGTATTGTGTGGCACAACAAGAAGGAAATAGACTTCAAGGGCTAAAGTTGCAATAGATGAAAAGTGTTAAGATATGTAGTGTGGCCAAAATAGAAGGAAAGGGACTAGAGGGACCAATCTTTCCATGTGGCCAAACTAGTTCAAGCAACTAGATAAATATCAAGATTATCCACTAGTTTCTATAAGGTTCAACCATTTTCTTGAGGTGTTTATGGGTGTGTCGGTTTAGAGAAGAAAAAGGGAGGGAAGATGAGGCTTTGATGATCAAGTGGTAGATGAGATGTGTCCTTTGTCAATGGTTAAGCTTAAACCATGATATTCCCACAAGTAAGTAACTTTCTATCTTGGTTCTAATGAAGTTAAGGTTTATGAATAAAGTGGGAAATCATCATATAATCAAGGTATAATCATATGATGATGTAGAAAGGAAGATGAGTATGTTTGAACGGTTATGTAAACCCTAGTTTATGTTATTGATTATTATGTTATTAGGTCTTGATAAATTGTAAAGGATGATGATGATGGAGGATGGTGATGATGATGAAGATAATACTTATGTTCTTGTTAAACTTAGCTTTGAAAGTTAAGGTAAGTAACTTGGTTACTATATGTTTAATATGGAAGTTGTTATAGTATGTGTTTATGAATGTTTGTGTTAAGAAAGGTTATAGTTGTTTAGAAGGTGTGAGTAACCTAGAGATTAGAATAACGGAATGAGCCTTGGGATTATGAAAGGATTAAGGTATGTGTTGATGCCTTATGTGATTATATGCGTTATAGTTGTGTGCTATATATATGTGTAATAGTGATGGATTCATGATGCATATGTGATGATGGAAGTATTGATCATGTAATAGCCAAATTACTTACTAAGCGAAAGCTTACCGTTATAGTTGAAAATGTTTTGTAGGTCATGTGTGATGCTATGGCTTGGACAAAGATAAAAGGTTGGATATATGCAAGATTAGAGGAATGGTAAGGAAGTAGAGCTTAGGTAAATACCGAGCTCGTGCAACGTTGTAGCCCCCGTGAGTTATTTAATGGTTTGTAAAGTGTGGTCAAGTGTCAAAACGTGTGTCAATATTGGTGTAATGAATTGGTGGTCATTTGGTATGCTAAAGGGTGTTGTAATTATTTATGGCTAAAGAAAAAGGGGTGCTTGGAATAAGTGTGATTATACCCATTTTGGGTTGTAAACGGGTCAAACGATTATGGAAATGTTTTAACATGTTAAGTTAATGATGTTGGTTAAGTTTGATGTAATACGGATGTGGTATGGGTTGTATATCGCGAAAATGGGCCAAAATGTAAGTTTATGGGGTTTGAAGGAGCCAAACCGGCTGTTGGAATCCCAACTGGGGCAGTTGGGACCTTCTGTGAAGCCCAAACGGCGGTTGGAATCCCAACCGAGGCGCTTGGGACTTTCTGTGAAGCCCAACCGGCGGTTGGGAGTAATTTCCAGATTTTGTCGATTTTCGAAAAATCATATCTTTTAAACCGAAAGTCGTCACGGGTTGCGCCACCCGTTGTTTCGAAGGTAATTGAGTCTAGTTTCATTTAAAAATATTCTAAAAGTCTGAATGTTTATATATTTTTGTCAATGGTCAAAAGAGTGACAAGATGTCCGTAAAAGTCAAGCGTTTCCGCATAAAAGTTCAAAGTTTTTGGTCTAAGCGGGCACAGGGTGTAACAAATTGGTATCAGAGCTTCAGTTTAAGTTAATTAGGATTCCACTATAGGTTACCTAGTCTTAAACCACTCGTAGAAGCGTTTAACTTAAGTGCTAGTGATGCGAGAAGTAGTTGTTAAGTATGAGATGGATTATGTTTTATGTTAGATGAGCTTAATGATGATGAGTGATGGATGTGTGTTATTGTATTGATGTGTATGAGATATAAGTCCGTGGGGGACTTGGAGTACTTAAATGATTAGTTGGCCGAGCACCTCGGTTGGTGCCGGTGATTATATTGCGATTATGTGAATGTATGATAGAGTTATGATGATGGAATGCGAGTAGGAATGCTAAGCGGTATTAGAGATGGGCTAGTAAGTGAATTTAAAGTTTATGATGCCTTAGTTATAAGGTATACTAGTGCTTGCTGTTAATTAGAATGTTGATGCTTAGACATAGATTGATTGTGCAATGTGATATATGAGCCATACACTACGTGAGTTGATTATGATTTTCAATGTTTTAACACTTGTTGGATAAGTGTTAAGTGTTATTATATGATTGCTTATGAGATGTTAAGTCTATGGTAGTTTATTATATGTCTAAGTTTTATGTGGTGTGGTTGAGAGCATGATGCATAGAAGTGTATGAGTTGAGATAGATACATTGGAATGCATATTATGTGAGACTTGATAGTTGTGTGCGAATAATGTTAAGTGTATGATTGATAACGGAAGTTGCTTAGAAAGCGCAGATTAACTCCAATGTATGTATAAAGGTCATATTATATGTGATGACCTAGTGATGAAAGAAGGTTGAAAGAATACATTGACATGTGAAATAAGTTAAGAAGCATGATAAGTGTTTGATAAGCCTAGATGTCTAGAAGGCTTGAAATTAAGTATGAAAACGATTAGATGCTTCAAGGCACAAATTCTTATGTGAGTAACTAAAATAAGAAAGTTAAAGTGTATAGTTAAGACGTGATGAGATCATGTTGCATATAAAACATGATAATTAAAATGTGTTAGTAATAAATGGTTAAGCGTGATGAGTAGAAGTGATGAATGAGATACAGATTGTACTAGAAGTCATAAGTGATATGAAGTGTGCTAGAAAGAATTGTAAAACATGAATATAATCATGTTAATATATTGGAATATGTATGATGAGATTAGTGATAGTGTTATAGAATAAACCTATGTAAGGTTTATATGCGTAAAAGTTAAGTAGACTAAATGAAGTGATAGTATAATTTGAGAATATGGTCAACAAGGGGTTGACGGGTAATAGTAAAAGTGCGTTGTAAGAACACATAGAAAATGTGTAAATTGTAATGGACAAGCATCGTACAGAACTTGTCTAAAATAAAAATGGCACATAGTGAATGTGTGAGTCAACTTGGGGTTGACGGATGAATGATAAGTTGCATTGCGAAAATGCAAATATAATAAATCGACAAGTGTTATATAGAAACTTGTCATAATAGTAAACGTGGTAGTGAATGTTGAAATTGCTTAAGGCAAAGAGAATTGAGGAAATGATACTGTGTAGTTAATGATAAAAGTACATGGAAGATAAAATGAGTAAAGGTGATAAGGTAGATATAGCTTGGATCCAATGCTCTAGTTTTGGTATCCTTCGGGATAGCCCAGCTTGCCTTTATGGCATGGTTATTAGCTTGCCTTTATTGCATGGTTGTCAGCTTGTCTTTATGGCATGTGTTTTGGTATCCTTCGGGATAGCCCAGCTTGCCTTTACGGCATGGATGTTAGCTTACCTTTATGTTATGGTTGTTAGCTTGTCTTTATGGCATGTGTTTTGGTATCCTTCGGGATAGCCCAGCTTGCCTTTACGGCATGGATGTTAGCTTGCCTTTATGGCATGGTTGTTAGCTTGCCTTTATGGCATGAATGTTAGCTTGCCTTTACGGCATTGATGTTAGCTTGCCTTTATGGCATGGTTGTTTAGCTTGCCTTCATGGCATGGTTGTTTAGCTTGCCTTTATGGCATGGATGAAAAGTTATTGAGATTGGATCCAAGGCTAGAAAAGATGGAAAGTAAAGCAAGTATGAATGTTGTGTCGGAAGTACGTAAGTAGGATGATTTATAATCTCTTTATTTAAATGGATTGGGACGCCTCTTCGTTTAAATGAAGAAATTGTAAATCGCCGAACCATAAGTTTATAATTCCTTACTTACATAGATTGGGACGCCTTTTTATGTAAATAAAGAATTATAAATGAGTGGGCTTATGTGTAGCCGATATGACATGAGTACGGGTAGAGAGATGAGAAAGAGAAAACTAAAACAAGTTAGACGTCATAAGAAATGAGATTAGATGTGAATAAAAACTTATAGCGGCTTTAAGGTCATGTGTGAACCTTAAGATAGACGCCTAGAATGAGCTTGTGCACTAAGTTGATAAAATAATGGGTAAGCATTTCCCGAAATTTAACAAGAAGATTGCTTAAGTAATGCGAAGAAAAGATTTTGAAAGTGCCATTTAGATGGTACATGATATAAAATTGAAGTAAGTTACCGGTTTTTGACATAGATACATGTTGGTACTATGTAGAATGTGAAATTAACCGGTATATAACTTTTAGTCATGTTAGTGCATTGGTGAATGACGTGGAAATAGTGTTGCAGTTTGACTTATATAAAGTCAAACAATAGATGTTTCCGGATGACAAGTCGTCAATTGTGGGAAATTTTAGATGAGTTTGTGATGAGAAGTGTGTTTTTAGTGGATTATAAGTTATGATTATGTATAGTAAGTTTAGAATTTGCAAGATCATTTAGATCGTTGCAAGGTAATGGCTTAGAGAGCATGAAAATAAGGACAGGTATATGTTGTGATTTCGTTTTGGATAGTAATAGACGAGAGATTTCGGGGACGAAATCTAAATAAGGGAGATAGAATTGTTAGACCCGTTTCCCGGGTACTTGGACCCCACCCTAGATGAAAATGGATTAAGGACTTTACGTGATTGGCCAGTCAACGAATGTTGCGTAGTGGTCAAACCCGATAGTCAAAGTGATAGTAAAAGAACGTGTTATAAGGTTATGAAAGTATTGTGTGGCACAACAAGAAGGAAATAGACTTCAAGGGCTAAAGTTGCAATAGACCAAAAGTGTTAAGATATGTAGTGTGGCCAAAATAGAAGGAAAGAGACTAGAGGGACCAATCTTGCCATGTGGCCAAACTAGTTCAAGTAACTAGATAAATATCAAGATTATCCACTAGTTTCTATAAGGTTCTACCATTTTCTTGAGGTGTTTATGGGTGTGTCGGTTTAGAGAAGAAAAAAGGAGGGAAGATGAGGCTTTGATGATCAAGTGGTAGATGAGATGTGTTCTTTGTCAAAGGTTAAGCTTAAACCATGGTATTCCCACAAGTAAGTAACTTTCTTTCTTGGTTCTAATGAAGTTAAGGTTTATGAATAAAGTGGGAAATCATCATATGATCAAGGTATGATCATATGATGTAGAAAGGAAGATGAGTATGTTTGATCGGTTATATAAACCCTTGTTTATGTTATTGATTATTATGTTATTAGGTCTTGATAAATTGTAATGGATGATGATGATGGAGGATGGTGATGATGATGAAGATAATACTTATGTTCTTGTTAAACTTAGCTTTGGAAGTTAAGGTAAGAAACTTGGTTACTATATGTTTAATATGGAAGTTGTTATAGTATGTGTTTATGAATGTTTGTGTTAAGAAAGGTTATAGTTGTTTAGAAGGTGTGAGTAACCTAGAGATTAGAATAACGGAATGAGCCTTGGGATTATGAAAGGATTAAGGTATGTGTTGATGCCTTATGTGATTATATGCGTTATAGTTGTGTGCTATATATATGTGTAATAGTGATGGATTCATGATGCATATGTGATGATAGAAGTATTGATCATGTAATAGCCAAATTACTTACTAAGCGAAAGCTTACCGTTATAGTTGAAAATGTTTTGTAGGTCATGTGTGATGCTATGGCTTGGACAAAGATAAAAGGTTGGATATATGCAAGATTAGAGGAATGGTAAGGAAGTAGAGCTTAGGTAGATACCGAGCTCGTGCAACATTGTACCCCCCGTGAGTTATTTAATGGTTTGTAAAGTGTGGTCAAGTGTCAAAACGTGTGTCAATATTGGTGTAATGAATTGGTGGTCATTTGGTATGCTAAAGGGTGTTGTAAGTATTTACGGCTAAAGAAAAAGGGGTGCTTGGAATAAGTGTGATTATACCCATTTTGGGTTGTAAACGGGTCAAACGATTATGGAAATGTTTTAACATGTTAAGTTAATGATGTTGGTTAAGTTTGATGTAATACGGATGTGGTATGGGTTGTATGTCGCGAAAATGGGCCAAAATGTAAGTTTATGGGGTTTGAAGGAGCCAAACCGGCTGTTGAAATCCCAACCGGGGCGGTTGGGACCTTCTGTGAAGCCCAACCGGCGGTTGGAATCCCAATCGGGGCGGTTGAGACTTTCTGTGAATCCCAACCGGCGGTTGGGAGTGATTTCCAGATTTTGTCGATTTTTGAAAAATCATAACTTTTAAATCATAAGTCGTCACGGGTCGCGCCACCCGTCGTTTCGAAGGTAATTGAGTCTAGTTTCATTTAAAAATAGTCTCAAGGTCTGAATGTTTATAGATTTTTGTCAATGGTCAAAAGAGTGATAGGATGTCCGTAAAAGTCAAGCGTTTCCGCATAAAAGTTCAAAGTTTTTGGTCTAAGCGGGCATGGGGTGTAACATTAGTCTTGATGGGTATGGAATTGACGGTTTAGGTTGAGACTTTTGATGATTAGCGGGAGCAACATTTGGCTCTGGAATTGGGACAACCAGAGGTTGGACGTCTTTGGTACTTCCGTTATTAGTAGGAAGTTCCTTGTCCTTGGTCACCTCGGTCTCACGGTCAACTACTTTTGGAGAAGAAGAAGTAGTAGTTGTAACCGTGGGTCCTTCTTAAGCTACACCACTTCGGGTGGTGATGGCTTTCAATTCACCCTTTGGGTTGGGAATTATGTTGCCCGGGAGGGATCCCGAAGCTGAAGCTTGGTGAAATTGATTTATGTGGGTATCAAACATATTTTCAATTTTGGTTTGAGATTGATGAATTTTGTTCTTAAGCTCATTACCCTGCTTAGTCATTGAAATTTGATAATCGTTTTTCAAAGTTGTGATATGATTCTGCATAGCCCTCATGTTAGCCTCATTTGTCTTAATGTAGTTTGCAAGATCATTTGAGGGAACAATCGGGGCTGGGTAATTCGGAGCTTGAAACCCTTGATTGAAATTAATCCCTTGGGTCGGGTATTGATTAATTGGGGCTTGAAATTGATTTTGAACGTTTTTCCCTCTTCCTTGGTTGAATCTATTTTGATTAGATTGAGAAAACCCGGGTGGTCCTGCTTGATTGCTAGCACGATAGCTCGGGTCAACTTGAGGACGGTATTGAGTACCTCCTTGGTTGTAAGACCCAGCTACAACATTGATCTCAAAAGGATGGCCATCGGTGGCGGTACAATTGTAGTAAGCATGAGGACCACCACATGTAACACAAATTTCTTCCACTGCTTTGACTTGAGTGGGTGGAGAAGTTTGTGGGGTAGGAGAAAGATTTTTCTGATTAGAAAGAATCAAAGCTTGGATCGCATCCGCAAGTTTATCAATTTTAGCATCCGTGCTAGAAACTTAGGTACTCACCTTTGAAACAACCGGTTTGTTTCGTGAGGTAGGTACCTTTGACTTATTCTCGATGATAGTCAATATGTCTCTTGGAGTTCGATTCAAAATTTTGCCACCGGCGGCCGCATTTAATGAATCTTGATCATTTTGCGTTAAAGCATTGTAGAATGTATCAATTTGATGCAACTCGGAGAAACCGTGGTGAGGGAATTTTCGTAGGAGACCCTTAAATCGTTCCCATGCCTCACCGAAGTTCTCATCAAACCGTTGCTGAAAATTGGTGATATCATTCTTGAGATTAGTCGTTTTGGACGGAGGGAAGAAATGATTCACGAACTTGGAGACAAGGTCTTCTCAAGTTGTAATGGATTGAGGGGGTTCCTTTTCTAGCCATATTCGGGCTTCCCCCTCTAAAGAGAATGGAAATAACAACAACTTGATTGCACTGTGAGGGACATCCCAGTACTTCATGGTTGAGGTTAACTTGTTGAACCACCGGATGTGTGCATGGGGATCGTTCCTTTCAAAACCGTGAAATTAGTTTGATGTGATTAGTTGAATTAAACCCGTTTTAAGTTCAAAATTCTCGGATAAGATTTTTGGTAAGACGATTGCATCTCCATAACCCTCGGTGGGTGCTTGGAGTAACTCCGACATCGTTCGGGTATCCGCCATCTCGGTAATGGGAATATCAACTTGAGTAAGTAACTCGGGTACGTTTACTCTTTTGTGTCGACGAGAACGATGAGTCGGTATGAGAGAAGATTTATCAATTAAGTTTGATTTGGAACGGGTGAGCATACACCAAAAAGAAAATAAATTTAAAAGAAAAATGAATTTGGAAAAGGAAAATCTTTTTGGTTTTTATATTTATAAAAATTGAAAAACAAATATTTTTGTAATCGCTCCCTCAACCGGAATTCGTTTCTTTTTAGACTACTCGCAGAGTGGCGGAAGAGAAGAATTGATCTCTTTTCGCTTTGCAATTTAATGTCAAAACCTCTTTAAACCACTTTTATAGGTTGTAATCTAAAAATAATCCGAAAACAATTGATTTCACGATTTGTTTTGTTGGCTTTTTAATTTTTTTTGGTATTATAAAAACTTAAGGAAAAGTTTTTTTTTTTTTTTTTTTTTTTTTTTTTTTTTTTTTTTTTTTTTAATAAGAAAATATTTACAAATGAAAATGATAACTTCACGAGGAAGGGTCTTCAAAACACGGATCGACGAACGAGAATCAAAAACTCACTTCAAACCGTCCCCAGTAGCGGCGCCAAAAATTGATTCATTGAAATCAATAGTATATATATTTCCCCAAGGATTACACAGGAAATTATGTAAACCCGAGTCGTTTTCCCAGCGAAGGAGTGAATGGAATTACTGATTTTGAGTCGTGATTTTGTGTCGTGAATAGTGAAAATATGAGATTTTGGATTTTTAAGCTAAGATTTATAAACATAAACTAAAAACAACTTATAAAGCAAGTAAAACAATAATGTAAAGCACACGTAGGCAAAAACGTAAAAGAAAACTAAAAACAAGCACGCTCGGGCTAATCCCGAGCCTAAAAGGGTAAAACTAATAAATATTAACCCTAGGTAAGTAAAACTAATTTTCCTAAATCCTATTTGATAAAATAAAATTTTAGAAAAAAGAAAATTATTTTTTTGATTTATATTTTTTTTATTATGATTTAAAAACTAATTTAAAGAAACTAAATGATTAAAAATACTAAAACTTTATAAATAAATCTGAAATTTTTATAGAAATTACCTTAAGTAAATAAGAATGAAGGAAAAATAAAATGAAGGAAAAAGCTTTTCAGAATAAGTAGTAAATAAGCTAAAATGATACTTAAGCTAAAAACTAGAAAAATGTATTAATGAATTAAAGTAGAAAGAATGGACAGAAAAGTCCCAAGGGCGCTACTGGTTTAGGATTGTGTGTGTGAGGCTTCGTGAGGGTGAGGTCTCAGGTTCGACCCCTGGACCTCACTTTTTGCTAACTTGTTTTATTTAATTTATTTATTTTTTTTTTAATTTTTCTTTTTGAAACTTGAAAATAAGGGGAAACCCGAAAAACCGATGGATAATATTAATCGGGTATCCGGTGGGATATGGGGCGGGTATGGATATATTATAAACGGGTTCGGGTGCGGGTACACTAAAACCCGTCCCGAACCCGAATCGTTTCAATCCCTAGTTACCGGCTATAGCCGGTTTTCACCGCCATGTCAGCACCATTAGTTTCTTTTTCTTTTTTTTTTCTTTTTTTTTACACCTCTTGCCACATCATAGTTAAACCAAACCACCACTTCAATAGTCAACCGGCAATTAATCCCTTTACCCGATCATTTGTAAACACACACAATAATCAATAAACCCTAATCAAAACACACATTCTTTTGGCAAACACAAACACGCAAACAATGAATCCAAATAACAACAAAGGTATGTTTTTCAATGTTTTCACATATCACTTGATGATTCATTGTACAATAATTAGTAACAGGCTTTTGATCTATAAATGGTGTGTTTGGGGTTGTTACCGATTCTAATGTAAAGCTGTGTGAATTTATTGTTGAATGTAAAGCTGTGTGAATTTTTAATTTATTCAAGTTTATGCTTTAACAGGTTCAAAGGCAAAAATCCCTAGGACCAAATTCAAAATAATTTACAACAAGGTATACTAAAGTTGTTATGTGTTTGTGGTTAAAGTTGTATACCTTTATACCATTAATTAAATTTTTTGAAACACATGGTATGTTGAACTATTAGGAGGTATGGGAAAACGCATATTGGAAGAGAAAGAGCCATTTCTATTTCTCTAGCGATGAAGAATCAAGTGATGCTGACACAAAAGGGGTAATAATGGTCCATTTAACAAGTGTTGTTTCGCTACTTTTATGACATTCTCCAGACTTAATCCATTATACTCGTTCAAGTTGTAGGTAAATGACAAAGCTGAATCCTCTCAAGCTACTCCCAAAACTCAATCCTCTCAAATACTAGTTGAAAAGGCACACAAAAAGAAATTTACTCAGGATATTGTCTTGGGACTGCCGTGTAAGAAGATGGTTTAAGGGTTTAGGATATCCATTAACAGCTTTTGTGTTTTGTAACTGGTATTTGGTACTTTAATATGGTAGTAGTAGTTCTGACATTTAATTTGGATAAATGTAATAATTAATGGTACAATAACTGGTAATTAGTAGTTTAACTGTATCTATTTTATAACTGTAATGATAGTATTTTGGTTTGTTAAATGGTAGCAATTTGTGTTCTTGATGTGATGATTGCACAGTTAGATTTAATGGTAGCAGTTTCTGTTGTTGATTTGATGATTGCACATATTTATTTAACGGTAGCAGTTTGTGTTCTTGATTTCATGTTGGTTTATGATTTAATGGTAGCAGTTTGTGTTAAATGGTATTAGTTTGTGTTCATGATCTTGGTGTAATTGTGTAAATTTGAGTTCTTGATTTGATATGCAGTTTGTGTTCATGAGCTTGGTTCTAGATCTTGGTTCATGATTTGCGATTAAGATATTGATATTTAACATTTGGAGCAAAAATTTTGATTCTTTCAAGTTTATGCTTTACTTAACAGGTTCAAAGGCAAAATTTTTAAATAATTCAATTATTAATTTCAAATTAGAATTTGGAGCCAAAATTTTGACCCAAAATTTTGAAATCACCTAATTACAAGTAGTTACCAAGAATAACGTACGATTCATATTCTTCATATACCCTTTTTTATCTCCTAAAAAAAAGACTGCAAAAAAAACACAAAAATCAAATCTTCTATCACCATTACTCTTCAAGCCAGAATCATTTTCTTTTACCCATTGTTACTCAAGAGTCATGGAATTTCAACCCATTGTTGATAATTATCTTTTACTTCCTGCTGATAATGAACATGATGATTACAACTTAGAATATGAATCTGAAAAGTATTCTGACGATGAAGATCTAGATGCGCCTGGAACCAACCAATCAGATCGGATACAAGCTAAGAGAGGCATAACCAGGCTATTCATGTTTCGCATGAAGTATGGCAACCGTGGTGGAAGAAAGCTCAAGGTAACCTTCGATGCATTGAATAGGGTATCAGGGTTACACAGAGCACTGTTTTCGAGTTTTTTAGGAGATCTGGTTCGTGAGCACATAGGTTTGAAGATTCTTTCCTGGAAGAAGGTGAATAAAGAATCAAGAGATAAACTATGGGCTAAAATCATGGTACATATATACTATTTTTTAACCCAGTACTACATAAGTTTATCTATGCAGTTACATTATATGCAACTAATTAACAACATTGTGTTAATCTTTGCAGCGATATTTTGATGTTGACGTGACATTCAGAAAATTGGTAATGACTCGTCTTGGTCAACTGCTAAGGAATTTCAGAACGAAGCTCAGAGAAAAATACATTTTGCCCAACCTAAATACACCTTCCAAACTGAATGAAGTCCCGGCCAAGTATAGTCCATTTGTGAAATCAGAAGATTGGTCGAGTTTGTAAACTACACGACCACCGATGCATAAAAGGTTTTAATTAGTCATCTTTATTTAAGTCTATATGTCATTTCATAATTTTCAGTTTGCACATTACCGCATGTAAACGCCTTATGATTTTGTGTTTTTAAGAGATATCTGATAAAGCTAAAATGTCGCGTTCCAAAAATATTTATCAGCATAAAATGGGACGAGGTGGATATGTTTATGTGAAAGAGAAAATGGTAAGATTACATGTGTATGCATCATCATATTTTCGTTTATCTTGGTTTAACTTTACATGTGTATGCATTTGATATTTATTAGATAAAAAATAAAGAGACTGAAGCAGATGAAGAACCCCCGCGTTGTATAATGTGGTTGAAAGGAAGGGTAAACAAAGACGGCGAATTTCCAGATGACGAGATTAGATCAGAGGGAGATAAACTTGTAAGTTTGACTGCAAATTCTATTATTATGATTATATACCAGCAGCATTAATTGTGTACTAGCAGTAGTAACTTGTATACCAACAGTATTAACTGCGTACAAACAATAGTAATCGTGTACTAGCAGTAGTAAACACTAGGCATATTTTTCATTGAAGTTCATGAGCAACACGAACTCCAGATGTAGCCTCAACATGTTTCTTGTTATTCTTTTGTTTAAATAATTTCTGATATATACATGCAAAAATTCTTTTTTTTAGCCATTTAAGTGCAAACTGTGGCACTTAAAGAAATCAAATATCGTTGCTTTGGGTACATACATGTGTTTTTTCAACCTACATATATATAATTCAATGTTTGATACAAGCGTCTTTTGTTACTACAGGTTACACCACCAACTACGATGCAAAAGATTAGTGACAACAAATGTGGACCAACAGCACCATCGAAGCACAAAAGTTATGTCTCTATTGAAGCCCTAAAGCAAGCTAGGACGGCGAAGAGACAAAAGTCTTTGAATTATGGTACTTGAGAATTTGATTATGTACGACATTACAATTTTATATTCAGTTATATACATTCGAGTTTAATTCAATTTGAAATTTCTTTTTGTTTTTAATTCTATTATATATATATATATACTTATTCCAGCAGCACTAGCATAGTACTAGCAGTAGTAACTCTGCTTCAGCAGGACTAACTTAGTACTAGCAGTAGCAACTCTGCTCCAACAGTACTAACTTAGTAATAGCAGTAGTAACCCTGTGACTAAAAGATGAACTCATATAATATGGTCACGCTTATCAACATTATTGGTCACTCTTTGTTTAATTCGATGTGTGACTAAATATTACAAAATGCCACACAAACTAAAAATTCATGTGACCATTGGATGAACAATAGTCACGCAAAATACACATTTCTTCACTTTAAACAGCATATGGTCACACTTATTAACACTTTTGGCCACTTTATGCTTAATTGTATGTGACTAAATACCCAAAACAAACATGCTTTGTGTGACTAAATATTACAAAATGCCACACAAACATAAAATTCAAGTGGCCATTGGATGATCAATAGTCACACAAAATACACATTTTTTCACTTTAAACAGCATATGGTCACACTTATTAACACTTTTGGCAACTTTTTGCTTAATTGTATGTGACTAAATACCCAAAACAAACATACTTTGTGTGACAAAATATTACAAAATGCCACACAAACATAAAATTCAAGTGACCATTGGATGATCAATAGTCACACAAAATACACATTTCTTCACTTTAAACAGCATATGGTCACACTTACTAACACTTTTGGCCACTTTCTGCTTTTTAGTATGTGACTAAATACCCAAAACAAACATGCTTTGTGTGACTAAATATTACAAAAGGCCACACAAACATAAAATTCAAGTGGCGATTAGATGATCAATAGTCACACAAAATACACATTTCTTCACTTTAAACATCATATGGTCACACTTATTAACACTTTTGGCCACTTTTTGCTTAATTGTATGTGACTAAATACCCAAAACAAACATGCTTTGTGTGACTAAATATTACAAAAGGTCACACAAACATAAAATTCAAGTGGCCATTGGATGAACAATAGTCACACAAAATACACATTTCTTCACTTTAAACAGCATATGGTCATACTTATTAACACTTTTGGCCACTGTTTTTTAAATTGTATGTGACTAATTCCAAAAAAACAACACACGTTGTGTGACTAAATCATCACAAATGTCACATTTATTATATATTCATGTGGCCATAGGACGGGAAATAGTCACACAAAATACACATTTACTTGAATAAATCATCTCAAATGTCACATATATTATATATTTATGTGGCCAAAGGACGAACAATAGTTACTCTCAAAAAACATTTGTGTGACTATAAAGTGTTTACGGTCACTGATACTGATTATAAAGTGTTTTGGTCACTCTTTTTCAATGAAAATGACCACAAACTAAACAATGTGACCATATGCCACCTACGGTGGCACGACCTTTGATGACACACACCAAAAAATGTGTGTGACTATATGCATATCGTCACACATTTTTGGTGTGACGAAATCCCATATCTGTACCAGTGATATGACACCACCTAAAATTTAATTTCTAAGAATTGGAAAATAATTTATGAGAAAAGGGTAGCTCAAGTATAAATAAAGACATACGAACCTTCACTTTATAGAAAAAAACATGCAAAAGTAAGCAATGGCTTCTTCAAAGTTCTAACTTTTATCTCTAGCTCTACTACTCATTGCTCTCTGATTTGTACCAAACTTTACGTCTGCTTCTTTGGAGGAAGCAAATGCTCTTCAAAAATGGAAAGCAACCCTTAAAATCCCAAACAACTCCCAAATTGTATCTTCTTGGACACTCCTTCCAACGAATACTAGTGCACCCGCTCCGTGCCCTTCTTGGTTTGGAATTTCTTGCAATGCTGATGGGAACATTAACAAGTTGAACCTCTCTACGTCTGAGTTAAAAGGTACGCTTCAACAGTTCCCGTTCTCTATTCTAGGCAACCTTACCCATTTTAATCTTAGTGTAAACAGCTTCTTTGGTCCCATTCCACCAGAAAAATAGATGAAAACACGTATGAAAACGTACCAAAACGGGTGACAACGTATAAAAACACTCAAAAACGTAAGAAAAATGGGCAAAAACGTGTGAATACGGTCAAAAACGTGTAAAAGCGGACGAAAACGTATAAAAATGGACGAAAACATGTAAAAACGGGCGAAAATGTAAAAAAAACATAAGAAAAACGGACGAAAACGTATAAAAATAGACGAAAACGTAGCTAAACGCGCGAAAACGTATAAAAACGGACGAAAACGGACAAAAACGTAAGAAAACGGACGAGCTACGTTAGAAAACCAATTTTTTTTTTTTTAATTAGAAACGACCGTTAGTATAAAGGACTAACGTTGCAAAAAAAAATAGGGACTCAATTAGGGATTTACCCCAAACCACAGGGACGAACCATGTAATTTACTCTTATATTTATTAAAGCATATATTTTTATTTTAAATTTAAATAGGTGGTCTAATGGAAAAGACAATCTTACCCTCGTGTGCAATGCATGTGGGGGACTTTAACGGTCAAATTTAACGTCCGTTTGGCAAAGGGCCGTGGGTGTTAAGGGTTTCGGAGTTACGGACTATTTGCTTAAAAACGTCATTGGACCATACGTGAAAGTCAACGCAAACCACAAGGACGATCTGTGTAATTTACTCTTGTTTTAAAGAAATGTTGTAGTAGATATTTACAACTTGTTTGAGAGGTCACGTAAAGATGATGATTTGCTTGAACAATAAAACAGAGTTCAAACAAGATCAAGTTGGCCACTCTTAATTAGTGGTTTAATCGACTTGTAAAGGCAACACATTATGTCCCCTGCATACATTTCTTATACCTTAAATGATCATGAATTTACATAGATACATAGACACCGATATGAACACACACAAATAAATATATTCGGTTTAGATAAATAAGAATTATCCATGCCATCGTCTTCACTTATAAGAGATTGCTTCAAATGGGAATTGTAACGATCAAGAAATTTACACAAAATAGACTGCTAAAAATGTTGGTTGACGTCTTCAATATAATGGACTTGAAATAAAAAAAAGTTGAATACAAATTTTGAGAATATCAATTATGTAGTTGCAACTTAGAATTCAGTTAAGAAGTGGCCTATTACCGTTCTTGTGTCAGCAGCCTACCCCAGTTAGCAATATTTTGGATGTGAAACATGAATTTCTCAATCTGTAATACAAATGGAATCAGCATTCAAATCAATTTTATAACAAACAGTAAGAAGGATATACACCATTTGCCTCAAAACTGAACTTTCGTAACAACAAAGTGATAACTAACAATGATGCCCTTTGGACACGAGAGAAAAAAATAGATATAGTGTCACTCTAAAGGAAAGTATGCCATAGTATCATAACTGCATGACACTTCATTTTTTCATTAGGTTTTAGTATCTTGTACCTAATGTTTTTACTTTGCACTTTTTGCCTCTGTGTAATGCTTTCAAGCTCGTGCTGCCATCCTAACAACGTTGCAGCATTCTCTGACTTTTCATTGGTTATTAAATACGTCAACCTTCATTTACTTGATCAATTTGATTTCTCACGGAACGTGATTTTATGGATACCAGACGCTCGTTCTTTCCCTATTCGTGATCAATTTGATTTCTCACGGAACGTGATTTTACAGGCACTTTTCTTCTTTACGCCTAAACATAAATACAACAAAAAGTATCAGATAAACAGATGACATCAATTGAGAATTTACCATGAAGACTATATAAATAACTTTTTATAAAATATCAATCAATCATTGGTCCAAAAAAACTCTATATGTTCAAATGTTCAATGCTTACTAACATTGGACTGTTACACTAGCTTATATTATGCTATGTCGCTATGAAGTTTTGAGGCCTTAACGCTACACGTCCTAAACAACGCTATCCATGTGTCCAACTAATTAATACTCATGGTAAAGGTTCAACATGGATGAATTGCTATTCTTTACTAGGAATTTCATCAAGCACCTTAGAGCATACGGTATCGTAACATACAAATGATAATCCGCTAAACCTATACTTTGTGAACTCACATTAGCAATCAAACTCAACAAATAAAAAATCAAATCAGTAGATGCAGTAAATCATATCTTCAACGACTTTACTGCCAATGAGTAACGTCATATCTTCAAAACTAAATAAAAAGATATTTCAATCAACTGGAATTTGATTACCGTATGGATTTGAAAGGGTTGGCATGCCCCATATTTCTGCACTTCTTTTAGACTTTTTTGGCACAACGTATCATTAGTGGTTTTGGAAATTTATTTTAGAACATATTTAAAGTTTTATGCTCCAATTAGAAGAAAGCACTCATATGCCATATTGTCAATAAAGTTTGGGTTATGCCCGTATTCTTCACGGTTTAAAATTTTATGCTCCAATTAGAAGAAAGCACTTTGGAAGGAAAATATGACACCACCTAAAATTTCTCAAGTAAACCAATCTTGTGGAAAAATATGACACCACCTAAAATTTCTCAAGTAAACCAATCTTGTGGAAAAATATGACACCACCTACTGTAATATTTAATTTCTGAGAAATGGAAATTGATTTATGAGAAAAGGGTAGCTCAAGTATAAATAGAGACATACAAACCTTCACTTTATAGAAAGAAAAAAAACATGCAAAAGCAAGCAATGGCTTCTTCAAACTTCTTACTTTTATCTCTAGCTCTGCTACTCATTGCTCTCTCATTTGTACCAAACTTTACTTCTGCTTCTTTGGAGGAAGCAAATGCTCTTCTAAAATGGAAAGCAACCCTTAAAATCCCGAACAACTCTCAAATTGTATCTTCTTGGACACCCCTTCCAACGAATACAAGTGCACCCGCTTCATGCCCTTCTTGGTTTGGAATTGCTTGCAACGCTGATGGGAACATTTACTGGTTGAACCTCTCGACGTCTGGGTTAAAAGGTACGCTTCACCAGTTCCCGTTCTCTATTCTAGGCGATCTTACCCATTTTGAACTAAGTATAAACAGATTCTTTGGTCCCATCCCACCAGAAATCGGACTCCTGTCCAAACTTGTCTATCTTGATTTTTCAACCAATCAGTTTTCTGGTGTAATTCCACCTACCATTGGTAAACTAAGCCAGTTAGCCGTTTTGCATTTTTCCACAAATCAACTCTCTGGACCCATTCCAATTGAATTGGGGAATTTGAAATCTCTCACTGAATTATATTTGAGAGCAAATCAACTCAATGGTTCAATCCCACAAGAATTAGGGAATATGAAGTCTCTCACTGAATTAGCTTTGTACGAAAATGAACTCTCTGGTTCAATCCCTTCATCGTTGGGTGATTTGGTGTCTTTGAATATCCTTTATTTGTACAATAACACACTCTCTGGACCCGTTCCAATTGAATTAGGGAATATGAAGTCTCTAACAGAATTGATCTTGAGCAAAAATCAACTCAATGGTTCAATTCCTTCATCATTGGGTGATTTGAAGTCTTTGAAATACCTTTTATTGTGGCAAAATCAACTTTCTGGACCCATTCCAATTGAATTGGGGAATATGAAGTCTCTCACTGAATTAGATTTGAGAGTAAATCAACTCAATGGTTCAATTCCTTCATCGTTGGGTGATTTGAAGTATTTGAATATCCTTGGTCTGATGATAAATCAACTCTCTGGACCCATTCCAATTGAATTAAGGAATTTGAAGTCTCTCACTGAATTATATTTGAGCGCAAATCAACTCAATGGTTCAATTCCTTCATCGTTGGGTGACTTGACGTCTTTGAAAATCCTTTCTTTGTGGCAAAATAAACTATCTGGGCCCATTCCTATTGAATTTGGGAATATGAAGTCTCTCACTGCATTATATTTGAGCTTTAATCAATTCTCTGGGCCCATTCCTACTGAATTAGGGAATATGAAGTCTCTCACTGAATTAGGTTTGAACCATAATCAACTTAACAGTTCAATTCCTTCATCGTTGGGATACTTGACGTCTTTGAAACTCCTTTCTTTGTGGCAAAATAAACTATCTGGGCCCATTCCTACTGAATTAGGGAATCTGAAGTCTCTCACTAAATTACATTTGAGCGAAAATCAACTCAATGGTTCAATCCCTTCATCTTTAAAAAACCTGAGAAGCCTTCAGTTTCTGTCTATCCGTGACAACAAGTTATCCGGTCCTATACCACAAGGAATCGGAAGTCAACAATTGTTTAAGCTAGGCTGGACACAAATCAGTTGTCTGGGCAAATTCCAAGGAGTTTGGGGAGATGAAAAGTTTGTTAAATTTAAACTTGAGCGATAACAACCTTTCAGGTGCTATTCCTCAAGAGCTTGGGTCACTGCATGGTCTCCTTACTCTTGACCTATCCAAAAATAGGTTGAACGGGTCATTACAAAGATATATTGGTGATTGGGTACAAATCAATCACATATATCTTAGTAATAACAAGCTCAGCGGAAAGATCCCATCGGAGATCAGTAAATTAAGGCAACTCAATGTTCTTGATTTATCTTGGAATTCACTCACAAAAGAGATACCATCAGATATTGGAAGTTTGGAAAGTCTGGTAATGATGAATCTTTCTCACAATAAGCTATCTGGTTCAATTCCTAATGGTTTCAGTAAGTTGCTAGGAATGATTGATATAGACCTGTCATACAATGAGCTCACTGGTCCCGTTCCCCCTTGTGCTGTCTTTCAAAATGTGTCTGGAGAAGCATTTCAAGGAAATGATGGTCTGTGTGGAAATGTTACAGGTTTGAAACTTTGTGAAAGTCAAAAGATAATGAAGAAAAATAATCATTTTCATCATAAGCTCATCCTTGTAACTGTGGTCCCACTTTTTGCGGCTCTTTTACTTGGTTTATTCATGTGTGGCCTCATTGCTTATCGACGTAGAAAGAGAATTTCTCCACAGATACCATCAGGCGAAGAAGGTGGCAATTTTTTCTCAATAACAAGTTTTGATGGACAGGCGATGTATGATGAAATCATCAAGGCAACAAATGATTTTGATGATGCATACTGTATTGGGATTGGAGGATATGGTACTGTGTATAAAGCTGTGTTGCAACCCAACAATTTAGTAGCTGTGAAGAAACTTCATTCATCATCTGAGAGTGACGATCATATAGGCTTCCTAAATGAGGTACAAGCATTAACAAACATACGGCACAGAAACATAGTTAAACTCTATGGATACTGCTTCCATGCTCGTCACTCATTTTTAATTTACGAATATCTTGAGAAGGGAAGTCTAAAATCGCTCTTAAGTAGCGATATCACAGCAAAGGAAATGGATTGGCTGAAAAGGGTAAGAATAGTAAGGGCTGTAGCGAATGGTTTGGCTTATATGCACCATGATTGCACACCACCTATAATTCATAGAGACATTTCTGCAGCTAATATCCTTCTCGATTCTGATTATGAGGCACATATCTCGGATTTTGGAACAGCGAAGCTTCTAAAGATGGATTCATCGAATTGGACTGCGGTTTTAGGCACCTATGGCTATATTGCGCCAGGTAACTACCATCTATTTTCAAGTTATCTATACGTACTTCTTCTCAAGTTTCCGATTTATCTATGTTACATTTAATCATGATCTGACATGACAATTTTTTTTCTATTCTCATGCTTTCTTCCATGTAGAGCTTGCTTATACGATGGTGGCCACAGAGAAATGCGATGTGTATAGTTTTGGAGTTGTTGCACTAAATGATTACGGAAGGATCCTGGAGAACTTATATCATGTCTACCAACATTGTCTACTGAGATATATTACTAGCCATGTAAGAGATAGACGGATTCCGCCACCATATTCTCTAGTTGAGAAACTAGCTCATTCAATTTTGAAGGTCTCACGGGCATGTTTGAACTACAACCCACAGGAAAGGCCAACAATGCGCCAAGTCAAAGATTTATTGTCAGTGGATGATCGAGTTTGGATGAAGATGCATGTATCGGTAACTTAATGCTTGATCGATTTTGTATGATGTCTAGTCATAAATCATAAAGTTTAAGAAACTTTTTATGTTTCTTTTTCTTGCCCTGAATTATGTTGTAGATTGTTATCAAATAAGGAAATAATTTATATCAATGAAGATTGCTACCTTTCTAGAATAATTTATATCAATGAAGATTGCTACCTTTCAGTTTTACAATTATAAACTTATCAAGGGGAAATTTGCATATCAGTTAGAATTTATTCATACTCATATCAAGAAGAACCAAAAGACGAACCTGATTTTATAGAATGGTTGTCGGTATAAAAGTGAACCGAATCGAATTAGTAACCTTCATTTTGGGTCTTACAAATTGCTATCCAAATTCCAAAGTCTAAATTCAAACATTCTAGCGGTCCATTCATATTGACAATAGCAATAGAAAGAATGTAGAATTAGCCCATTGGGCCGTGTCCAAATGGCACTTTCTTGTTATGGAACCAAAAAAAGGTGTACAAAAAATGTTGGATAGTCAATTTCAATCGACATGGTTTATATAGCTTTATATCACTACGACGTTCTTATTTTGCCACTTCTAGTACGTTGCAATTGAAAGGGTGTTCACATTTTCGGTTCTCGCAACTTCATCAATTGAATCATTAGCTCAGTTAAAGCTGAGAGTAGTTATTTCGTGTTTCATAAAAAAGCTACGGTGTAATGTCATTTACCTCAAAAGCACCACAAATATTGAATTATCAACCTTTATAAAAGTGAAGATATTTGTATTCATGATGAACTTTTGCCTCGAAAATCACAAAGTGTCTTGTCAACAATATCTATTTTCTCCAACACACATAATTAAACGCCAATGATCACAAAAATTGGAACATAAAATATGACCACTTTAAAAGCATGTTAGGTTAGAGAGGGCCATAGCATTATAATGATTTACTTCTAAATGGTTCAAAAGTGATAAAAAGCAATCTTCCCAACAAGGCATTGTTGCTCTTTGTATGCAATGACTTCATTTTTTGGATGAATGATTTTTTAAGTTTCCTTTGGATTCACTTTCTCCCTTTACATCTATAAAAACTTTATGACCTAACCTATTGTTTGTATCGTATCCAGAAAATGACAACTAAAATGTTGTTTGCTTTTATCATATTTTGATAATTCTTTATGTAACATCAAGTTTACTTTCGAAATCTGTAAAGCAAATCTATACACAATCAATGTGTACTAGAGTGTTCATCGGTATGGTTATTGGGTTGTTCGATTTATTCGGTTATATTTCTTTTGGGTAAAATCGAAAGCGAACCAAACCGTGGATTAAATCGAACCAAAAACCGAAATTGAATTCAGTTCGATTTTTGGGTTAAACCGAAAAACCCAATTTACAAAATTTATATTTTTTTTAGTCAATTATATACTCCATGTGCCCCATGTTAATGTCGTTTTTGACTTTTTGAAGGGTTTTTTTTTTTTTTTTTTTTTTTTTTTTTTTTTTTTTTTTTTTTAACTTTGACATTAACTATTCTTTTGTGTTACATAACACTAGATGCAAAAATATATGAATTGATTTAGTTTTAAATGTATTTTATTTGGTATAATTTTCATCAAGTATTATATAACACAAATAAAAATATTTGAGGTTAAAGTTAAAAAAATAATACTACAAAAGTCAAACATGACATTTAAGGACGGAGGAAGTATATTTTTAGCGCAAAAAAAAAAACTCAAACTTAAAAATGTTATATTTATACTAAGGAAAAGTTTTAATGGTTTTTTTATGTATAAATATATATGTATTTATGTGAATTCGCTCTTAGGTTCGGTTCGGTTTTCGTTTTACCAAAAACTGAATATCTATTTGGTTTAGTTCGATGTTGAAAAATTCGGATCGAATACAAATTAGCTTCGATTTTATTTGATTCGGCTCCATTTTGTTTTTCGATTATGCGGGTATTACCCAATTTATGAACACCCTAACGTGTAATTTAACCATATTTTATGGTAGATTTTGGTTATGGGCTTTGTCTATGAAGCAAATGCATGCGAATGTGATATTTCTATACTTATGTCTCAAAGTTGAAATCCCTTGGATGAAATTGACATCTCAACCATTCACTCCACAATACCAACTCTACTAGAGAATTAATGCTGAAAACCTAATCATTTACATAACCTATACCTAAATCTAATCAATGAAATCAGAAAGTGTGGGTAGTACTTTATTAACACGACGTGTAAATGCTATAACCAACTTAATGATATTTATTATATTAAGTCACATCATTAACACAAAAACTTTAGCCAAAATACTGTACTTCAAAAGCTCGTGACGGCTAACACATCACAACATGAACCATATCACCCTTCAAATCCAAACCGTCTTGTTCTAAAGTCTACCCTTCGTTCCATGTTCCACCCCTACCCGAGTGCATATCCAAGTCACGTAATATACTAAACTCATCATCAACTAGAAACACATCCGCGATCGCATAATGTACAATCTTATATATCTACGACTTTCAGTAAACAATAAACAGTAGACTTGTCCCATGTACAGTCTCATATATCTACGATTCCAATAAACAGTAGGCGTGTCACATGTCTAGGATCGCATTTGCGTGAGTTCATCGACATCCATCGAGCCTCTATGGGCTTTTTAACAGGCTTTTTGGCCCAACTTTTTATTCATTTCCATCCTCCATTCATCTTTAAGCCTAGACATAAAACTATCGGCCTTAGCATTAACATCCGGGCTAGGAAACGAAATGGGCACACCGAACCCCAAATTAGGCCCAACTCAATATCCACCGTCTGAAACAATCGACGCCACGTTGTCACGATCAGCTGAGCTACACACCGAACTATGTGTACTCCGTATCCTAACATAATCACCACGGAGCTCAAACTTCATCGCCGGCATTCTAAACGGCGGTGGTGGAGGTGGCGGCATTGGTATCAACGGCAACTGTGAACCGCTCGGTAGAAACTTTTCTCTTTCGTAATAGCTTGTTTTTGCCGGTAATGGCTGTTTGCCTTTGCTCATTGACCTACGGTTACGATCCTCCGGTTGCGCGTGACTTTCACGCGCGGATAATTTCTTTGATCTTATAGGTTTTGTGTATCGTGGCGGAGTCATCGGTGGCGGTGGTGGCGGCAGCATTGAAATGAACCGTTTACTTTTCTTTCCGGTTTTGAACATATTGTTCATAATAGATGAGGGATTTGAATTAGAATTAAAGTGCTTGCTTTTGTTTCCTTTGAATATGTTTTTGAAAATAGAGTTTGGTGGTGGCTATAGTGGCGGCGGTAGCGTCGGATAATCCTTTATTTGTGGCAAAATTAACTCTCCGGACCCATTCCAATTGAATTAGGGAATATGAAGTCTCTCGCTAGATTAGTTTTGAGCGAAAATCAACTCAATGGTTCAATCCCTTCATCATTGGGTGATTTGAAGTCTTTGAATATCCTTTATCTGTACACAAATCAACTCTCCAGACCCATTCCAATGGAATTAGGGAATATGAAGTCTCTCACTGAATTATTTTTGAGCGAAAATCAACTCAATGGTTCAATTCTTTCATCGTTGGGTGATTTGGCGTCTTTGAATATCCTTTATTTGTCCCAAAATCAACTCTCCGGACCCATTCCAATTGAATTAGGGAATGTGAAGTCTCTCACTAAATTAGATTTGAGCGAAAATCAACTCTCTGGTTCAATCCCTTCATCGTTGGGTGATTTGAAGTCTTTGAATATCCTTTTTTTGCACAAAAACAATCTCTCTGGACCCATTCCAATTGAATTAAGGAATATGAAGTCTCTCTCTAAATTAGTTTTGAGCGAAAATCAACTCAGTGGTTCAATTCCTTCATCGTTGGTGATTTGAAGTCTTTGAATATGCTTCAATTTTTCAAAAACAAACTCTCAGGACCCATTCCAATTGAATTAGGGAATATGAAGTCTCTCACTGAATTAGATTTGAGCAAAAATCAACTCAATGGTTCAATTCCTTCATCGTTGAGTGATTCGAAGTCTTTGAAACTCTTTTCTCTGTTCAAAAATCAACTCTCCGGACCCATTCCAACTGAATTAGGGAATTTGAAGTCTCTCACTAGATTAATTTTGAGCGAAAATCAACTCAATGGTTCAATTCCTTCATCGTTGGGTGATTTGAAATCTTTGAATATCCTTTCTCTGCAGATAAATCAACTCTCTGGCCAATTGCCTGATGATTTGTGCCAAGGGGGAAAGCTTCAAAGATTATCTGTAAGTTTTAATCTACTATCTGGTCCTATTCCAAGAGGTCTATGGATGTGCCCCAACTTAATAGGAGCAAGGTTTCAATTTAATCAATTTAGTGGAGATATACCGAATAGTTTTGGTGTCTACCCAAGCTTAAATTTCTTTGACGTGAGTCATAATAAATTTTATGGGCAACTATCTCATAACTGGGGTAAATGAAAGAATTTGACTACATTAATGATGGGATTTAACAACATCAGTGGTAGCATACCACCGGAGTTTGGAAATTCAATTCAAGTGCTTGATCTTTCTTCTAATCACTTGGTTGGTCAAATTCCAAAGGAGTTTGGGGAGATGAAAAGTTTTATTAAATTTAAACTTGAGCGATAACAACCTCTCAGGTGTTATACCTCAAGAGCTTGGATCACTGTATGACCTCCTTACTTTTGACCTATCAAAAAATAGGTTAAACGGGTCATTACAAAGATATATTGGTGATTGGGTACAAATCACTCGCATGTATCTTAGTAATAACAAGCTCAGCGGAAAGATCCCATCGTAGATCGGTAAATTAAGTCAACTCAATGTTCTTGATTTATCTTGGAATTCACTCACACAAGAGATAGCATCAGAAATTGGAAGTTTAAAAAGTCTAGTAATGATGAATCTTTCTCACAATAAGCTATATGGTACAATTCCTAATGGTTTCCGTAACTTGCCAAGAGGGATTGACGTAGACCTGTCTTACAATGAGCTCACAGGTCCGGTTCCCCCTTATGCTGTCTTTCTAATATTGTCCCAGATTATCTAGATCGAATGATAAACACACACACACATGATTTGCCCAATTGAAACAACACAATCATACTTTGTATTGATATCAAAAGTGATTCATATTGATTATAGAAATCGACCCATATATATACTTATAGAATCGGTATGTCTGATCATACAAGACAACGATTCTATATAACTAAGCGACACAATCTTTCTAAACGTTGTAACCTAACATATAACCGTTTCTATTTTGGACCCAGCCCAATACGGTTTACAGATTCCTAACTAATTACAAAAACTTTAGTGTTTGGCCCATCTTGACCCATTACACTAAACACAAATACAGAACTTGTTTTACTAAAAACTAATTGATCATGAGATTAATTTCCAACATTCTCCCCCCTAAGCTTATGATCAATTAGTCTTCGATTCTTTACGAACGATGACGAAGTCATCAAATTCGTCCTTCTCTGCAACTGAGTTGTTCTCTGCAGCATCATTAACTTTGACATTCCTCCTTGAATCATCTTCTCTGGTGAAGCCCAGACATCTTTCATGTCCCTCGTTTCTTTGGTCCTCTGGGTGTTTGATCAAACCTGACTCGCTGTTGAAAGTCAAACTCGTCTTTCCAATGATCGTCAATCTTGCCTTTTGCTAATGACAATCAATCCTGCTTCACTGTTTCTGACAATCAAACCCACTTCCTGCTGTTGATCCTGATCCATTCTGCTTTGCTATTAATAATCAATCCCGCCTTCTGGCTAATGATAATCAAGCCCGCCTTCTGCTAATGATCTCAATTCCGCGACCAAACTTTCTAAACCGTTGTTTTCTTATCCAATAATCTATGCACTAAATACTCAAAATAACAATCCCTGTTTTCAACCCGAAAACTATTGTTTTATAAATCCAAGAATAGTATTCTAGTTTTTTTCCCCGGTTGTAAGACAAATCCAAAAAACCAATTGCTTCAATTTACCAAGAAACAATACCCTAGTTTTTCCCCGGTTGTCTAATAAACCCAAACCACTATTCTTAACCCTTTTCCTAATTGTAATAATCTGAAATTCCTACACTAGATACCCAAAAACGAATTTAAAATTGCCACTTATCTCACTGTTTGCTTTCCTTGATGAAATAGCAGCAGCAAAATAGAATTCTCCTCCTTGAGTTCTTTGAATGACAACCCAAGTTTTCTGGTCTGCCTTTTTTAAATCTGAACAGCAAAAGCAATATTCGTCCTTCTGTTCAAACTTGAACAAACAGTTGTTCCCAGCCTTTAATTCGTTTTTTTTGCTTTGGATATCTCCGACTCCGTGATGATGATCCAATCACAACAAACCGCTGCCCTCTTCAATCAATCGGACTCCTGATCAATTGTTCCAAAAACGCAGCCTTCTTCAATTGATCCAACCCTAGGCTCTGATGCCAATTATTGTCCCAGATTATCTGGATCGAATGATAAACACACACACACATGATTTGCACAATTGAAACAACACAATAATACTTTGTATTGATAACAAAAGTGATTCATATTGATTACAGAAATCGACCCATATACATACTTATAGAATCGGTATGTCTAATCATACAAGACAACGATTCTATATAACTAAGCGACACAATCTTTCTAAACGTTGTAACCTAACATATAACCGTTTCTATTTTGGACCCAGCCCAATACGGTTTACAGATTCCTAACTAATTACAGAAACTTTAGTGTTTGGCCCATCTTGACCCATTAGGCCATTACACTAAACACAAATACAGAACTTGTTTTACTAAAAACTAATTGATCATGAGATTAATTTCCAACATCTAAATGTGTCTGGAAAAGCATTACAAGGAAATCGTCATCTGTGTGGAAATGTTACAGGTTTGAAACTTTGTGAAAGTCAAAAGCTGATGAAAAAAAATTATCATTTTCATCATAAGCTCATCCTTGTTACTACGGTCCCACTTTTTGCGGCTCTTTTACTTGGTTTATTCATGTGTGGCCTCATTGCTTATCGATGTAGAAAGAGAAATTCTCCACAGATACCATCAGGCGAAGAAGGTGGCAAATTTTTCTCAATAACAAGTTTTGATGGACAGGCGATGTATGATGAAATCATCAAGGCAACAATGATTTTGATGATGCATATTGTATTGGGATGGGAGGATATGGTACTGTGTATAAAGTTGTGTTACAACCCAACAATATAGTTGCTGTCAAGAAACTTCATTCATCATCTGAGAATGACGATCAAGGCTTCCTAAATGAGGTACAAGCATTAACAAACATAAGGCACAGAAACATAGTTAAACTCTATGGATATTGCATCCATGCTCGTCACTCATTTTTTATTTACAAATATCTGGAGAAGGGAAGTCTAAAATTGCTCTTAAGTAGCGATATCACAGCAAAGGAAATGGATTGGCTGAAAAGGGTAAGAATTGTTAGGGCTGTAGCGAATGGTTTGGCTTATATGCACCATGATTGCACACCACCTATAATTCATAGAGACATTTCTGCAGCTAATATCCTTCTCGATTCTGATTATGAGGCACATATCTCGGATTTTGGAACAGCATAGCTTCTAAAGTTGGATTCATCCAATTGGTCTGCGGTTGTAGGCACCTATGGCTATGCTGCGCCAGGTAACTACCAATATTTTAAAGTTATATATACGTACTTATTCTCAAGTTTTAGATTGATCTATGTTACATTTAATCATGATCTGATATAATCTTTTTTTTTTTTTTTTTTTTTTTTTTTTTTTTTTTTTTTGTGTATTCTCATGTTTCCTTCCATGTAGAACTTGCTTATACGATGGTGGCGACAGAGAAATGCGATGTGTTTAGTTTTGGAGTTGTTGCACTAGAAGTGATTATGGGAAAGCACCCTGGAGAACTAATATCATGTCTACCAACATTGTCTACTGATGATCTATTGCTAGCCAATGTAGGAGATAGATGGATTCCGCCACCTTATTCTCTAGTTGAGAAACTAGCTCATTCAATTTTGAAGGTCTCACGGGCATGTTTGAACTACAACCTACAGGAAAGGCCAACAATGCGCCAAGTCGAAGATTTATTGTTAGTGGATGATCGAGTTTGGATAAAGATGCATGTATCGGTAACTTAATGCTTGATCGATTTTGTATGATGTGTAGTCATAAGTCATAAAGTTTAAGAAACTTTTTATGTTTTTTATCTTGTCCTGAATTACGCTATAGATTCTTATTAAATAAGGAAATAATTTATATCAATGAAGATTGCTACATTTCTAGAATAATGCAGTTGTGTGTATTATGGATATTTTTGGTAATTTCTCTAAATTATTCTAGTTTTACAATTAAAAAATTACCAATGGGAAATATGTTTATCAGTTAGTAAAATTTATTCTTACTCGTATCAAGAAATTAAGTAAACAGTGAGTGCACACAAAAGATATTCAAAGACGTCATATCACCCAATGATGGGAGTCTGTTAATTTGTCAAAAAAGATGGCATAGACTGGAGAAGAAAGTTAGCTAAAGGAAATTTTTCTGCCAAAAAAGATGACCTAAGGTATGAAGTAACTAATGTACAGTTGGTTTCAGATAGTGAAAAAGGTGAATAAGGTAGCAAGAAGTCTTGTACGAATATCTCCAAAAGGTGTTAATCGGTAGGAACATCCGGATCCCATGCATCTTTTGATGCCAACCGGACCCTTCCCCAAGGACTCAGCCCCATGCGATGAGCACATGTTCACATTGACCTAATTAGTCGAGAGTTGGGATCTAACCCTAGGCCATTTTCTTCAATAGGTCCTCCTTGGACCGGTCAACTGAGCGTTTGCGGTGGGGGATTGGTATCATTGGACTTTAGTGTCAAGGAAGAGACTTGAACCCAGGTCTATTGACTCAAGCACAAGCACCCTTACCATTGGACTAAAGCTCCAATGAAGAGGGAAATGACAGAAGAGGGAAATGACAGGGAATCTGGAATGCTGACTATAACTTCAAACTGCGAGACCTACAATTGGATGATTTAGTGGAAGTACGCGATCCAAAAAATGCACGAGTGATGGTGTCTAACTATTCATAGGGTATCTAATTTCTCCTTTTTGTGCTTAGTGAAAACGACAGAGGTGGCAACATGGGTAGGTCAATTGAGTTTAGTAACGGGTCAAGACGGGTTAACTTCTTGGTATAGGTCCAATTGGTTTTCCAGAAACACCTTTGGTCCAAAATTTCATTAAATCTTATTAGAAATAATCAGTGTGATAACAAAATAGATAATCTTATCAGCCAATGTTATTGAATAAATTGTACACTATGTGAAATCTTCAACCTCTTTTGACCCGTTTTGTGACAACCGGTAATTTTTGAAACGAATCTAATACCGCATTATGTTTGCAAATGAGTAATTTATACCTGAGAAGTGTTTTGGATTTTATGTGATTGATATTGGGATATTATCATGTGAAATAGGAGTTTTCCTCGTATGATGTGAGAATTTATCACAACGCGTATCGGCACGAGTTTGACCTAATATACGTTTATTAAATGATTTATGTCATTTTACGAAAAATAGTCGTGTGAATATTCATTTTTATCGGAAAAATTATTTTTAACGCAATGGCGCAACTTTCGTGTCTTGATTTGATTGTCAACTAGCCTAAATAGGTCCCGAACCCCAAATCCACAAAAACTACACAAATGGTCCCTGGGATATAATTTAACCGCCGCCCATATCCTTTTGAGTTTGACACTTTTGGTCCTTGTGGTTTATAGATCTATAAAAGGGTTGTTTTATGGTTTCATAACCCTAGTACACTCATTTTATAACTCAACACTCTCTCTCAAAATTTCGACGACGTCATCATCGCCGTCCATTTATAGCCGCTGTTCAAGATCGAAGACCAAAGGTGTACGTTTGTGGGTTATAGCTAGAGGTCGCAAGCTAGGGTTTGTTTTTGGGTTGTTCGTATTTGTGCCACCATCTCTATCCCTCTCTTTGTCACTCATTTTTGGTATGTCGAATCTATAAAAATCATTTTATTTTTTGTTTGATTTAAAAACCGTGTATTAATAAGATGTAGATGTTTTCGTGTGGTGAAACCGGATTGAAATGGTGTTTGTTTATTTCGCATTGAAAACGGGTCGGGTTGACCTGAATTTGATTTTGGTTATGCCTTTGGATTTGGGTTATGTTTATTTCTTGTTGATGTTGTTGTCGTTTCTTTTGTTTTGACCCGTGAAGGGGTTGGTGATTGGATTTGTTATAGTTTGAATTTAAATCGGTTTGAAGTTAGCTTTGGTTAATCGTCTTGATTTGCTCGACTATGTTATATTAGATTTAAAAATCTTCTTGTTGTTGTGTTCGAATCGAGTGAGAACTACATAAGTGGTGTTTGGGTTGGTGTAACGGTTGTGCCACGACACCGTTGTGGTGTCAAGTGTGTTTGATTGTAAAATGAGTTGGCAAAGAGACGTGTTTGATTTATTGTTGTAAATAGAGTAAATTACACCGTTCGTCCTTGTGGTTTGCGTTGACTGAAGCCGTTCGTCCTTACACCAACAAAATTGCACCGTCCAACCTTAAGTGGCAAACGTTATGCGTCGTTTGTCCCTCCATCGAATGGGCCCACTAACGCTTGTTAAGTCTTGTTAACTTGAAGTCCCATGAGGGTATTCCCGTCATTTCCCAACACCCCAACTATCTCTTCTCCCACTTCATATCGTTGAATCTCATCCATCCTTAATTCTCTCTCTTTTAAAAAAACAGTTCTAACATTTATATCATCCTCTTTATACAAAAACACCCAACTTTCTGCAGCCCAATTAACATCTTATTCAGCATCAAACCAAAACCCATAAAAGAACACCCTCTTTCTTACCATCAAACCCAATTTAAACAAATATATATAAAAAACTCATTTTTTTAAAAATATTGATCGAAAAAATTTAAACCAATATATACAAAACCCCAAAACTATACACACCCATGTATATGAAGAACGGTGGTGGATCGGTGGCGGGTGTAAGTGTGGTGACGATTTTGGTTTTGAATTAGAAATATTGTTCTAGATTGTTAAATTGAAGCTTTTAGCATAAAGGAAATATTGTTCTTGAACAAAAACATGGATCAGATATGCTAACTAGTTGGATTCAGGTGATTTTATCAGGAAGGAGTGTATTATTTTAGCATTGATTAAAGATTTGAGAGAAGATAAATGAGTTTGAAGATTTGATTTATTTGAAACAGATGGGTTTGATGATGAATGTGTACTGAACAAGTTTTTTTTTTTTTTTTTTTTTTTTTTTTTACTGAACAAGTTTTTTTTTTATTTTATTTTAAATATCTTAGATTTTTGTTAGATATAATATGGATTTGAGAGAATATAAATGTGTAAATTATGGTGGTTGGTAATTGGCTTTTGGTTCGGGTATTTTAGTATTTTAGCTTGAATCGACCCTGAATTCATTGGTTCATGGGGAAGCAAGTGGAAGAAACAATCTCCATCAGACTTTCATTCAAATGGTTTGGATAAACATTGAATTTAATGAATGTTCCACACCGATGAGATACACCCGGCTTGAAATAGAGATAAGCGGTGATGCCGTGGTCAAAAATGATGTCCTCATTCCCGTAGGAGAAAAGGGAAAGAGAAATCACACCATAAGTGAGGAATGGAAGAAAGATTTTTTTAACAATTAAGATCAATTCTTCATCCTCAAAAGCAGATTTTTCAAAAGTCTCGGGAGGGAGGGATGGGGTGATTTTATCAACAATCACATTCTAATGATTAAGAACACCTCCCCCCATACTAGAATATTCCTCAAGATCAAAATAGAAATGATCATATTCTGGAGGAGATATAATAAGAGAGAGTTCACCGGAGAACTCCTCAAAGATAAATGAATCATACTCGGGAAGAGAGATATGAGAGTGAGAGGTGGTACTGTCACGACTCGTCTCTTCAGTATGATCGATATCAAAGCAAAACGACTCATAAGTCGAAAGAGAAAGATCGGGATGAGAAGTGGGATTGCCACTACTCTCTTTAGTCATATCAAAGATAAAACTCTCATATTCGGGTAAAGAATCCTTGATCTCGAGCTCCGGAGGATTTGACGGAGTGGGATTGCCACTCGGAGAATTATCCGAGAAAAAGTCATTATCCTTGACGGGGATAGGAAATGAGGAGGGAGAATTGAGCACATAACCAGAAGATGGAGTTGGATTGTCATTCAATGATTCAATCTTAGAAATTAGAAGATTGATATTCAACAATCTTTCACGAAGTATATCATCCTTGATCGTCAGAAGAATATCAGTGTAAATCTCTCCATCATCTGGGTCAGAATCTATCACGAGCTCAAAATGGGGAAGTGATGCCTCAACATAATCGATGTCTCCATAAGATAAAGAATCGTCATCACTTGTGGTACAATCATCGGAGGAAGTCTCAAAAGTATCAAGAGGAGGCAAATCACATATTTTGTCGGAAATACCCTCGGACTCACTTTGGATTAGGACAAGGTCCTTAACACTAGACTTTATTACTTCGTCCGATTCCGTTTCCGGAATAGTGCTAAGATGCTTGTCCCCCATTATGAGAGAGTCAACGGGCTCTTCAGTTGGTAAGACGGGTGCAATTGCAGCTGACGAATTCTTATAAAATTCACAAATTTGAATAGAATCCTCGTCATCGTCATCGATGAGAAATCGGTAACGTCTTTTAGCTGCTTGTTCTTCGGCAAGTACTTCTTCAATAGATTTTTCTTTCTTATAGGAAGTAGAGGGGGAAACACTCATTCTGGAAGCAAACGGTTTGCTTCGTGTAGTGTGAACCGTGGACTTGTTCTCGATAATAGTTAAAATATCTTTCGGAGTTCGATACAAGATATTGCCACCGGCGGCTGCATTAAGAGAATCTTGATCGGTTTGCGTCAAAGCATGATAAAACATATTCAATTTGTTGCAATTCCGAAAAACCATGAGGTGGGCACTTATAAAGAAGATCTTTGAATCGATCCCATGCCTCACCAAAATTTTCATCAAAAAGTTGTTGAAAATTTGTAATATCGTTCCTAAGATTCGCAATCTTAGAATAAGGAAAGAAATGATTCACGAATTTAGAAACGAGATCTTCCCAAGTCGAAATCGAACGAGGGGGTTCTTTATTGAGCCAACTCCGGGCTTCCCCTTCGAGAGAAAACGGGAATAAAATCAACTTAATCGCGCAATCAGGAACATCCTTATATTTAACAGTCGAAGTCAACTTATTAAACCATCGGATGTGAGCATAGGGATCGTCCCTCTCGAATCCATGAAATTGATTCGACATAACAAGTTGAATTAAACCGGTTTTTATCTCGAAGTTCCCGAAAAGAATTGCCGGTAAAATGATAGCATCTTCGTAACCTCGGTGGGTATTTGAAGTAATTCCGACATCGTACGCATGTCCGCCATGAGAATCAAAGATTATAGAGGGATAAGAAGATAGAATTAAACAATTTAAGAGGATAAAGAATATTATTTTTGAAAATCATTAAAAGATTTTTTTTTTTTTTTTTTTCTTTTTTTAAGAGAAAAAATGGAAAACAAATCAATTAAAACAAGATCGAAGCAAAACACAAGGAACTTAAACCTTAAATCAAACAAGCGTACGGCAGCTCTTTGAAAGAAAAACGCACAGAGTGGCGGAGGAGCAAAGGTGGGCAATAAATGCCTCTTAAAAACCCGCTCCTTTCGGTCTGCAATTTAATGTCAAGACCATCGTAGAACCTCCGTTATAGTTTTTTAATCAACCAAAGGTGAGCCGAATTCGCAAGTGACACAAAGGCAAGTTTTAAATATTTTGTTTGGGAACTTATTATGATAATATTCCAAGTTGAGAAATATTATATTGAGATTGCTTTTAATCTTTTATTTAACACAAGAAAACGGAAAATGTTTTTGTATTTTTGTTTTTATATGATAATATATATATACAAAAGAAAAGAAAAATATTTTTGTTTTTTATAATTTTATGAAAGCGAAAACTTCAAGAAGAAGGATCTCAAGTCACTAATCGTTAAAACCTTTAACGATATTTTCGCAACACAACCTCCGCGGCAGCGGCACCAAAAATTTGATCCGTGTGTGAGTATATATATAAATATATAGTATCGGAAACACGTGATACACGAGAGTCAACAAGTCAACCCTTTAGGAAAAAGACCAACTTGTAAAACCCGTGAATGTGATATGTGTGATACCGGGCAAGTGATCACCCGGGTCGTGTCCCAACGAGGTGTGAATGGAAGATATCGTTTTTGGTTCGGAATTAAAGTGCTTGATGTTTAGAAAGAGATTTTTGGTGTTTGATTAAATATCCTACGACTACGGGAAGCATAAATAGGCTAAGGGAAACTTAAGCGAATAAATCTACAAAAATATGTATAAGCAATAACAAAGAAAGAAAATAGGGTAATTAGAAAACGGGAAAAACGCGAGACTAAAAGTGAAATCTAAGAAATATCTAATCCTACAAATTGCCAAATTATTTTTTCTTAAATATTTTCCAAATACAAAAGAAAAATTTTGAAAAAAAGAATTTTTTATTTTTTAGACTTTTTAATTATTTATTATGAATTAAAAATATATTTAAACTAAATTAAATTCGAAAAATACTAAATTGAACAAAAAAATTATGAAAAATTACCAAAAATTAAATTAAGCTAAAATTAATCTATGAAAAATATTGGAACCTAAAAAAGCTACTAAATAAGCCACGAAATAAGTTGTTCAGCAGTTAAAGCTTAAAAGACCAAGACTACTATAAATATTAAAATGTGAATATTAAACACAAGCATAACTGGGTGCGTTTGGTAAGGGTGTGTGTGATTGAACAAAGTGACCCAGGTTCGATTCCCTCACTCCCCACTTTTGCTAAACCCTTTTTTTCTTTTTTCTTTTGTGAACACTGAATAAGTAAGTGAAATAAGCAAATTCTAAACTGAACATATTATTTGGAACCCACAAATAAGCTCAGAACAGCTTATTCATTGATCAGTTAAAAGAAAACTTGAAACAAAAGACAAGGGCTCAACTGATTTTGGTGACTAGGCTGATAAAAGCTACAAGCTAACTCCTAAAAGCTACTAAAACACTTAAAGCAACCTAGTAAGCTAAACTAAACCTAAATAGGCTAATCCTAATAAGCAGATAAGCACAAACACTACAGATAAGCAAAAAGCATGAAAACCTGAAAACTAAAGCATTTTAAAAACTAAAGCATGAAAACTAAAGCATGAAAACCTAAAACAGATCAAGCTAACCTACCAAAGAGCTTATAAACCAATTTTTAGACATTTTTGAGCTTTTTAAGAGCTTATAAAGAAGCTGGTAAAAGAGCTAGTTGAAACAGAATTGAAAACAAGCAGACCTGAACTACTACTTGCAGCCCTAAAAATAAGCACTTAAATAAGCTTAAACAGATTAATATTAACCTACAAACTACTTGTAAAACAAAAATCAGATTTTAAATCCTACTTTAACTAACTTAAAATTAAGATCAAAAAGTGGCTTGTGAGACTGTTTTGACAGTGACAAACAAGCAGACCTGGATTTTTTTTGTACTCAGACTAGTGCAAAACCAATTGGTCTTAACCTATGCTCATTATGACCAAAGGGAGTTAAGAACATGCCAAAAGAAACACCAAATATCTCAGCTTAAGGAGAGCTTATATGAAGCTTTTGAGGTCTAAATTCTCACTATCCTACTAGAAATCCAAAAGGCTCAAAAAGTGACTAATAATGAACTGAAAACAGCTTACCATGACTCAAATAAGCTTGACCAAAACTAATCATGTTGCAAGTGAACAGTAACAACCCTTTTTTAACCCAAAACTAAGCTTAAACCAAACACTCACTTAAGGACTGCAATTGCAAGATTAAACTGAAACAGACCCAAAATGGCTAAGATTCTGAGCCATGAGTGCTTAAACTAACTACTAATACCATAAGAAGCTATTTTCAAGACTGAATAAGCTCTAGATAAGCAATAACCTATTAAGCTGAATTTAGGCTATTTCTATCTTTTTTAAGGACAAGTCACATTAAGCTATAATCACTTAGCATTCTGACTCATACAAGCATAAATAAGCTCAGAAACATGAAAACCACAAAATAAGCACAAAATAAGAACATGTACACTAAATGAAATTTTTTGGGTTTTTCTTGAATAATTAAAACTCAAACTGAATTAAGATTAAAAATGTGAATTACAATACTTGAAATGAAAAGAAATTACAGTACGTTAAAATTTAAAGCTAAAAAAAAACCTCGTTACAACTGATAATTCCTAACCTATTTATACTAAAAAACTAAACTAAGGTCTTCAACCATGTGTGCTTCTTTTGTGTAAGGAATCTGCTCATACTCATCTTGAGCCCTTGGATTTACTTGATTTAATCTCAGCCCTTAACTTTGCTTTTGGCGCCAAAAGGTTGAGGATTTCCAGCGTGGATTGGCATCTTGTGAAGAAGAAGGTACAATAGTGGTAGGGTGGCTGGGGCAGTGTATGGGGAAGTAGGAGAGGGAGACAAAGTTGTCTCACAAAGGTACTGGTGATGGGATTTTGGCGGGTTTGGGGAAAGAAGAAGAATGCTGAGGTCTGACCTAGGTCAAACCTTGTGTTTAGTTAAAAAAAACACAAAGGCCGGGTTTGGGTTTTAAACAATGGGCTGTTATTTTTGTTTTGGGCTTTGGTTTAAAATGGGTTAAGGTTTTATTAGATGTGGATTGGTTTAATATGGGCTGACTTGGCCCATATTAATGGGTCGGGTCGGCCCATAAAAAATAGTTTCGGTTACGGTTTTCCAAACATGATCCAAACTTTATCCCGGGGCTGACTTTGACTCCGTCTCGGTATGACCAAAATGCACAATTGTTGTCGAGTCGATCCGTTTTCAAACCTTTGTACCTGAAATGCATAAAAACACAAACCAAGGATATCTGCAGTAATATTTGGTATATTTGGAGATTTTTGGTTATTTTTGTGTCTTTTATGGGTGTAAAATGATGAGTATTTACACACTCATCAGTAATCAACAAGCCAGTTAGCCGTTTTGCATTTTTCCACAAATCAACTCTCTGGACCCATTCCAATTGAATTGGGGAATTTGAAATCTCTCACTGAATTAGAATTGAGCCAAAATCAACTCAATGGTTCAATTCCTTCATCGTTGGGTGATTTGAAGTCTTTGAATATCCTTTTTTGGTGGCAAAATCAAGTCTCTGGACCCATTCCAATTGAATTAGGGAATTTGAAGTCTCTCACTGAATAAGAATTGAGCCAAAATCAACTCAATGGTTCAATTCCTTCATCGTTGGGTGATTTGAAGTCTTTGAATATCCTTTATTTGTACAATAACACACTCTCTGGACCCATTCCAATTGAATTAGGGAATTTGAAATCTCTCACTGAATTAGGAATGAGCCAAAATCAACTCAATGGTTCAATTCCTTCATCGTTGGCTGATTTGAAGTCTTTGAATATCCTTTTTTTGTGGCAAAATCAACTCTCTGGACCCATTCCAATTGAATTATGGAATTTGAAGTCTCTCACAGAATTATAATTGAGCCAAAATCAACTCAATGGTTCAATTCCTTCTTCGTTGGGCGATTTGAAGTCTTTGAATATCCTTGGTCTGATGATAAATCAACTCTCTGGACCCATTTCAATTGAATTAGGGAATTGAAGTCTCTCACTCAATTATATTTGAGCGCAAATCATCTCAATGGTTCAATCCCACAAGAATTAGGGAATATGAAGTCTCTCACTGAATTAGCTTTACACGAAAATCAACTCTCTGGTTCAATCCCTTCATCGTTGGGTCATTTGGTGTCTTTGAATATCCTTTATTTGGACAATAACACACTCTCTGGACCTGTTCCAATTGAATTAGGGAATATGAAGTCTCTAACAGAATTGATCTTGAGCAAAAATCAACTCAATGGTTCAATTCCTTCATCATTGGGTGATTTGAAGTCTTTGAAATGCCTTTTATTGTGGCAAAATCAACTTTCTGGACCCATTCCAATTGAATTGGGGAATATGAAGTCTCTCACTGAATTAGATTTGAGCGAAAATCAACTCAATGGTTCAATTCCTTCATTGTTGGGTGACTTGACGTCTTTGAAACTCCTTTCTTTGTGGTAAATAAACTTCTAGGACCCATTCCATTGATTTGGAATATGAAGTCCTCAGCATTATATTTGAGCTAATCAATTCTCTGGCATTCCTACTGAATTAGGGAATATGAGTCTCTCACTGAATTAGTTGAACCATAACAACTTAAAGTTCAATCCCTTCATCGTTGGGTGATTTGAAGTCTTTGAATATCATTTTTTGTACAAAAAAATCTTCTGGTCCCATTCCAATTGAATTAATGAATATGAAGTCTCTTACTAAATTAGATTTGAGTGAAAATCACTCAATGGTTCAATCCCTTCATCTTTAAAAAACTTGAGAAGCCTTCAGTTTCTTTCTATCCGTGACAACAAGTTATCCGGTCCTATACCACAAGGAATCGGAAGTCTACAATTTTTTAAGCTAGTGTTGGACACAAATCAGTTGTCTGGGCAAATTCCAAAGGAGTTTGGGGAGATGAAAAGTTTATTAAATTTAAACTTGAGCGATAACAACCTTTCAGGTGCTATACCTCAAGAGCTTGGGTCACTACATGGTCTCCTTACTCTTGACCTATCCAAAAATAGGTTGAACGGGTCATTACAAAGATATATTGGTGATTGGGTACAAATCAATCACATATATCTTAGTAATAACAAGCTCCGCGGAAAGATCCCATCGGAGATCAGTAAATTAAGGCAACTCATTGTTCTTCATTTATCTTGGAATTCACTCACAAAAGAGATACCATCAAATATTGGAAGTTTGGAAAGTCTGGTAATGATGAATCTTTCTCACAATAAGCTATCTGGTTCAATTCCTAATGGTTTCAGTAACTTGCCAGGAATGATTGATATAGACCTGTCTTACAATGAGCACACTGGTCCCATTTGTTGGAATTTAAATAGCATGATCAACATCTAAGTAAACAAACACATCAAGAGAACATAGCGGAAGCAAGATCGTATTTAACACATATAATGAATTACCGAAAAGTAAATTAGAATTACCTCGAGATCCTAGCAAGAACAAGGATCTGTCTTCTCTTCCAATCACAAGATCAACAAATAGGATTAGCGTGGAACCCCTTACCGTTTTGTTCCACAATCCAAGATGAACAACTAAAGTGAGTTGTTACCGAACTCTTGTACACACGTACTATAACCGATCAAGCAATGATGCTAGTGATTAGACACGTAAAACCAAAAACAATATTTTTTGCTACACAAAAAATATGGTTCAACTACTAGTGGAGTATGTCGACCGGTTTTAGGGATTAGGGAGGAGAAAACACAAATCTAGGATTATAGCAAGTGCACAAGGTAACATAACAAATAACCCTTGATGTGTATTTATAGGGAATGGATACCTTGGAGCACAATCTATTCGATTAGGGCTTGAATCCCATAAGGGCCGATCGGCCTCAACCCATGGGTTAGGTTTCTAGATCCTTCCAATCATCTATTTCACTAATAGTCCTTTAACTATTCCTTAACGGTCGTTAGTCAACACCGTTAGTTTACATAATGTCCGTTATGTATCATTTCGTGTCCAAATAATTAATATATACAATAATTATACATATTAATTATTTACTTGATCATCATATGTAAAGTGTGCAATCCCTCGGTCCCGTGTTCGAATCTAGACATACACGTTAATATTTGTCCATTTAACTCTAACAGCTCCCACTTGGAAATCTATTAAAAGTGTAATGACATTGGTTAGCGTCTAGCAACACGCCAATGCCCCTAGAACAACTCGGGTGTGTGATCTCCTGGAAAAACCACTTGATGGTAACTCATCATACTTATCCTTTTGTTTCTAATACCACATTAATAAAGATATGGATCTAAGTCATTCTTTATTAATAATTCTGTTTCTCGTTATTCATGATTAAATAAGATTACCAAATCTTCTGAATCATCAGGGGAGACTTTGGGTGTGGCCACACAAACATCTTATTAATCTCATGAGGGGCCCAGCAGTATTAAACTTCAAATAAATTTGAAGGAACGAATCCCATTTTGACTAGGAGCATAATTCATACACTTTGCAACACTTCCGAAAATAACCCGTATAGCTACCAGTTACGTATAGCGATAAATTGAATTACAGAAATGCACTACATGCATGACGGTTATCTGGTATCTCAGGTCTGAGGATAACTATATACATGATTTACTTAATGACAAGATCCATAAAGTAAACTCATGAAGTCGGGATAAGTCCTATATTCATATCTTTGAATATCTTGTGATATTGGCATCTCAACACATCAATATACCTTCAAGTATATTCTACCAATCCTCACATTTGTCTTTATTTAATGATATTCCCATATCATTAATCGACAACAGACAGTTTAGAATATATACATATATTCATGGATATAAACATGCAAATACAGGATATATTATTAAGATAATGATAAATAAACATAACACCGTATTTTATTTCATTAAAATAATAACTGTTTTACAACATCCCATTATCCAAATACTAATCACAGATATGCATGAAACTATCAGCTAAACAAAGTCCTATACCCTCTGAAAGTTGTTTAAGCTTTCCACCAGGTAGAGCTTTCGTTAATGGATCTGCTAAGTTGTCATCTGTGTGAACTTTGAGTAATTCGATCTCGCCTATCTCCACTTGTTCTCTAACAAAGTGGTACCGGATCAGGATATGTCTGGTGCCCTTCATGATTCCAGGCTCATTAGCAAATGTAATTGCGGCTGAGTTGTCACAATACATTTTAATAGATCTCTCGATTGAGGGCATAACTCCAAGCCCTGAAATGAACTTCCTAATCTAGACTGCTTCCATTGCGGCTTCTGTGGCAGCAATATACTCACATTCTGTTGCAGACATCGCTATAGTACTCTGCTTCTTACTCTTCCAATCCATTGCACCTCCATTGACGACAAAGACATAACCCATCTGTGACTTCGTATCATCTTTATCACACTTCCAGGATGCATCGCAGTAACCTGTAACACACAGTTCTGCTTCTGGATTTCTCCCGTACACTAAAAACATTTCTCTGGTAGATCTTAAATACTTGAAAATATGTTTCACAGCAGTCCAGTGGAGTTCACCTGGATTCTGCTGATAACGACTGGTAATGTTTTGAGCAAATGCCACATCGGGCCTTGTACATCGAACCACATACATAATCGATCCCACAGCTGAAGCATAAGGGATTCTCTTCATGCGTTCCACCTCTTCAGGTGTCGAAGCACAAGCTTTGCTACTCAAGCCATGTTCTACTTGCATTGGCAAAAATCCCTTCTTGGAATTTTGCATATTGAATCTCTTCAATATCTTGTCAATGTAAGCACTTTGGCTTAAACCAATCAACCGCCACGATGTATCCCTGTAGATCTTGATTCCTAGAATGTATGCTGCTTCTCCTAGATCTTTCATGGAAAAACACTTCCCAAGATAGACTTTCACCTCATGTAAACTTGGAATGTTTTTACCCATGATCAATATGTCATCAACATATAGAACTAGGAAAATAACATCACTCCCACTAGCTTTGTGGTATACACACGGCTCATCAAGATTTTGAGTAAATCCAAATCTTTTGATTTCCTCATCAAATCTTTTATTCCATTGACGTGATGCCTGCTTCAATCCATAAATGGATCTTTGAAGCTTGCATACACGATTAGGGAATTTTGGATTCACAAACCCCTCAGGTTGCGCCATATAGATGTCTTCATCTAGGCGACCATTCAAGAAGGCGGTTTTGACATCCATCTGCCAAATCTCATAATCATAGTGTGCAGCTATGGCTATGAGAATTCTAATAGCTCTAATGTCAGCTACAGGAGAAAAGGTCTCCTCATAGTCAACACCATATGTTTGGGTGAAGCCTTTAGCCACTAAACGAGCTTTATAGGTGTGTACATTTCCATCCATGTCCGTTTTCTTTTTGAAGAGCCACTTACTCCCAACAACCTTAGCATTGGGAGGAAGGTCTACTTCAATCCAGACTTCATTGTCTCTCATGGATTACATTTCCCCATTTATAGCAACCTGCCATTTATCCTTCTCAGGACTATTAATGGCAGCCCTATTACTAGTAGCTTCATCAAGATCCCCTAGTATAGTTTCCTCACACTCTACGTTTAAACATAGACGTTCAGGAGCTTTTACAGATCTTGTAGATCTGCGAATGGGAACCACTTCAACTTTAGGTGGAGGACCTAAACTTTCAGGTTCCACAGGAAGTGTGCTAGTGTTCTCAGAAGGTGATGTATCTTCTTGATCACTTTCAAGATCATAAACTCCCCACTGAATTCTTGAGATATGAGATTCTCCTCAAGGAAATCTCCATACCTAGCCACAATGACTTTATTCTCAGGTGGGAAGTAAAAGTAGTAACCCTTCATTTCCTTAGGGTATCCTACGAAGATACACTTAACAGATCTTTGTTGGTGTTTATCAGGTGAGTCATGTTTAACAAACGCCTCACAACCCCAGACCTTTAAGTAAGACAAGTTGGGAGCTTTTCCAGTCCATACTTCATATGGAGTCTTATCAACCTTCTTAGTTGGAATCCTATTCAATACGTGAACAGCTGTTTCAAGGGCATAGTCCCAAAAGGATAAGGAAAGATTTGTCAGATTAAACATGGATCGTACCATATCCAGTAATGTACGATTTCTCCTTTCAGATACACCATTTTGCTGTGGAGTATAAGGAGATGTGAGTTGCTGGACAATTCCACACTCAGCTAGATAATCTTTAAACTCTTGGCTTAAATGCTCACCACCTCTATCGGATCGAAGAGCCTTAATCTTCTTACCGAGTTGTAATTCTACTTCACTTTTAAACACCTTGAATGTCTCAAAGACTTAATGTTTATGTTTAAGTAAATAAACATAACCATAACAACTATAGTCATCCGTAAAGGTTAGGAAGTAGCTAGCACCGCGTTTTGACACATGTCTATATGGACCACACACATCAGTGTGTATTAATCCAAGTAGATCCGTAGCCCTTTCCAAATAATGTGAAAAGGGTTTCCTTGTCATCTTCCCAGATATGCAAGATTCGCATTTATCAACTGAATCACCATTGATATTTTGCAAAAGCCCATCATGTTGCAGCTTTTCCATGCGTTTCCTGCCTATATGAGCAAGACAACAGTGCCAAAGATAAGACGAATCCAAGTTAGACTGGATTCTCTTATTGCCAATGCTATACATAGAATTATTTCCATTGGATACATGATTATCCATGTCAATTTCAAACACACCATTTATAGGAATAGCATTAAAGTAAAAAACAGAATTTAAAGAAACCGAAATTCCATTTTTATTAAATGTGTGATCAAAACCATTATCCAACAATAAAGAAACTGAAACAACGCCTCTAATAATAGACGGTGCATAATGACAATTGTTCAATACTAAAATTAAACCCGAAGGTAAAACTAAGTCAAATGTCCCTATGGCTTCAACTGCTGCACGTATTCCATTGCCCACGTACAAGTAGCATTCCCCATAGTTCAGCTTCTTCGCTCCTCTAAGCCCCTGCGATGTATTACAAATGTGAGTACCACATCCATATATCCAGGCATTTTGCTTACGAGGAAAAGAAAATAATTCAATCATAAAAATACCTGAAGTGCTCGCGCCATTTGCAGCCTTGGTATTTTTATTCTTGCGACACTCCTCAAGCAGCAATGGACAGTCCATCTTCCAATGTCCAGGAGTGTTGCATTGGTGACAAGCAGTCGTATCCTTCTTGGGATAATCCTTCTTCACAGGAGGATTCTGCTTCTTAGAATTCTGCTGATGGATCACAACCTGTTTTCCTTTGTCAGCTTTACCTTTGCCCTTCTTGTTCACATGTCACGGTTTGTTGGGCTTAGTAATCCTACCACCTTGAACTGCCATCACAGCTGGTGTAGGTGCCTTCTTTGAGAGTCCCTTCTCAAAGTCAATAAGCATTGCATGTAAATCACTTATTGTCTTCTCCGTGCAATGCATATTGAAGTTGCGCACTGATGAGTGTCAGTTTACTCATCATTTTATACCCATAAAAGACACAAAAATGACCAAAAACACCCAAATTATATTGCAGATATCCTTGTTTTTGTGTTTATATATGTGCAGGTACGAATATAAGAAAAAGACAAAAAGAAAGGCAAAATGGACAAAAACCGAGCACGAGATTGGAAAGAGCACGAAATTGACTTTGCACTTTTTGCCTCTGTGTAATGCTTTCAAGCTCGTGCTGCCATCCTAACAACGTTGCAGCATTCTCTGACTTTTCATTGGTTATTAAATACGTCAACCTTCATTTACTTGATCAATTTGTTTTCTCACGGAACGTGATTTTATGGATACCAGACGCTCGTCCTTTCCCTATTCGTGATCAATTTGATTTCTCACAGAACATGATTTTACAGGCACTTTTTGTTGTTAATGGGGTAGTTGGGGTGAGATTGGTATCCTGATAGGAATTAGAAGTCACGAATAGTACGCTTTCAGATCGATTAAATTGGAGTGTATACCAATTAACGACCGGATAAAATCTAATTGATTCAAGTTTGTGAATGATGTTATGTTTGCAGAAAAAACGTGATCAAAATATGGTTGATCAGCCTTGTACTTTCTCTATTCGAATTAGAGAATATATAAGACAGTTTATGGGGTCGGTTATTAGGGTCTAAAACTGCAAAACAGTTACATTAACCGTAAAACAACTAGCAGCAGTAACTGCACTAGCAGCAGGAACCGCTGCACCATCAGCAGGAATCGCTGCACTATCAGCAGGAACCGTCAGCAGGAACCAAGCAATAGCAGCAGAAACGAGCATCAAATTAATATGTTTTATTTGGTGGAAAAAACAAATTCTAATGAATTTTTAACATAGCAATGTTATACCAAGCATTAGCAGCAGAAACGAGCCTCAGCTCGACCCCAGCCAGGGGCTCTGCCCCTTGGACCCTGCTTTTCTCAGGGGCGTTGCCCCCAAACCCCCACCAAGGAGGCTACGCCCCCTTGGAACCCCCGTTAGTCCCGTTAATATCCAAATAAGTGTCGACCCTTATTTGCATATTAAACTCAATCTATTTTACACTAAAATACCAAAAAACCTCCCCCATTTTAGTGTAATCATAAATTAACTAACTAGTTCACAGCAAACAATCAAACTAATGCATAAATGAAATGTCGAGACGATTGAATTTCATATTAGTATATTACGCATTCCAAATATTCGAATATCAAGGTTTCCCGAAAGATTGAACCTTGTAATATCACTATTGAATACATGAAGATAATATACACATTAGTTTTACATACACAATTCTTACATGACACATTCTTTTACTAGCCTATGTCCCTATCCTTCATAAGTATATCAAAGCCAAGTCCCAGCTTCTTGAAGCAGCTAAACTTCATACTCATATAGGTAATTCTTTTAGTCTTGCACCTGCAAATGCAATTTTTCAAAAGAATTATTAAGAAGATATACTTCAACCTACCTCATCTTGCAGACCGAACACATACCTTTGGGATAACTTTGATGTTGTGTTCCAAACTCTAGATGTTAAGCTTTCCACATTGAAAATTCAACACCAAACATCATATTAGGTGGGAATTGGGTATCTTAACATGAGATCTTTCAAATGGACTTTAAACCTAATCCCACAGCTGATCCTTTCACGAGATTTCCACATAACCCTTTGGTTAAATGATCAGCTAAGTTCCGATGAGTTGCAATCCACTCAACGGATATGACACCATGCATTATGAGCTCACGAACCATGCTGTGTCTCACATCTAAGTGTCTTGACTTGCCATTATACACTTGACTATAAGCCTTAGCCAAAGTAGCTTGACTATCACACCTGATAGAAATAGAAGAAATAGGCTTTGGCCACAATGGAATTTCATAAAGCAAATTCCTTAACCATTCAGCCTCATTACCAGCTGCCGCCAAAGCAACAAACTCAGACTCCATAGTTGAGTTTGTTATGCAAGTCTGTTTCTTTGATGCCCAACTAATGGCACCTCCCCCAAGAAGGAACACCCAACCAGATGTAGAAGAATGATCTTCTTTATTGGTTATCCAACTTGCATCGCAATAACCTTCAATTACCGAAGGAAATCCAATGTAAGTCATCTTATAATCAACTGTTCCTTTCAAATACTAGAACACTCGACTCAAAGCTCGCCAATGAAATGTACTAGGATTACTAGTAAACCTACTAAGCTTTCCAACTGCATATGCAATATCCGGCCTAGTACTTATCATGGCATACATTAAGGATCCAATCCTTTTTGAGTATTCTAGTTGTGACACCGCTTTACCTTTAGTAGGTAATAGCTTAAGTTGTGGATCCACGGGAGTACCTATTGGAGAACAATCCTTAGAATTGAATTTATCCAAAATCTTTTCAATATAATGTGATTGTGATATTGAAATACCCTTGTTCTCACGAATGATCTTTATACCTAAGATCACCTCCGCCTCCCCCATGTCTTTCATAGCAAATTTAGATGACAAGAATTCCTTTGTCTCATCAACTTGATCTTGGTTTGTACCAAAGATCAACATGTCATCTACATATAAGCATATCATGACTCCATTTCTGGAATCATCAAATTTACTATAAACACATTTGTCAGCTTGATTTAAAACAAACCCACTCGACAATACAACCTCATCAAATTTTTGATGCCACTGTTTTGGAGCTTGTTTTAACCCATAAAGAGATTTAACTAATTTACACACTTTATTTTCATGTCCTGGCATAACGGGTTGTTTCATGTAAATCTCTTCATCCAATTCACCATTCAAGAATGCAGTTTTCACATCCATTTGGTGAATTATTAGATTGTGTATTGCAGCAAGCGCCAATAACAATCTAATCGTAGATATCCTCGCAACCGGAGCATATGTGTCGAAATAATCAATGCCCTCTTTTTGTCTAAAGCCTTGGATTACCAACCTGGCTTTATATTTATCAATAGTACCATCTACTTTCATCTTCCTCTTGAAGATCCATTTACATCCCAATGGTTTACAACCAAGAGGTAAATCAGCCAATTTCCAAACTTTGTTTTGCAAGATAGAATCCATCTCATCTTGGACTGCTTCCTTCCAAAAAGCAACGTCCCTTGAAGCCATTGCTTCACCATATGTCATTGGATCTTTATCAACATTAAAACAATATTGATATTGAAAATTAATTTCACTTCTAGATCCTTCAACTAAATATAGTTGAAAATCATCACCAAAACCTTTGGCTTTTCTAACTCTTGTACCCTTTCTTGATTCAGTGCTAGTCGATGGAACATCCTCGGTATTAACCGGTTCCTTCGAATTACGAATCATGTCCCTTGGCCTAGGTATAGATGTGAATCTTTCTTCTTCAAAGATTGCATCTCGTGACTCTATTACTGAGTTCACCGAAACATACTCATTTGATTCTAATACATAGAATCTATAAGCATATGAGTTTTTAGCATAACCAATAAATATGCAATCTATACCTCTTTCACCTAAAGTTTTTCTTTTAGGTTCCGTGAGCCTAACCACAGCCCTACATCCCCAAACCTTGATAAAATTCAAGTTTGGTGATCTCTTGTGCCAAAGTTCATATGAGGTTTTCTTGTTGCTTTTACCGGGGATACGGTTTAGCAAATAACAAGCCGTTAACATGGCTTCTCCCCAAAATCCTTCACTTAACCCAGAATAAGATAACATTGAATTCACCATTTCTTTCAATGTTCTATTCTTTCTTTCAGCCACACCGTTTTGTTGTGGTGTATATGGAGCTGTAGTTTGATGTATTATTCCGGTAGATTGGAAATATACCGGATCATAATACTCCCCTCCACGATCGGTACGTAAGATTTTTACCAAATCCTTTTGATGAAGCTCTACCTCTTGTTTATAAATTCGAAATTTATCAAGAGCTTCATCCTTTGAATGCAATAAATAAATATAGCAATAACGTGATGCATCATCAATAAAAGTTATGACATATTTCTTATTACCTAGAGATGGTGTAGCATGCAAATCACATAAATCACTATGGATAAGATCTAAAAGTTTGGATTCACGATTTGCCTTTTTAAATGGTTTTCTAGTGATCTTAGTTAACATACAAGTTTTACACTTATTATGGTCCAATTCAATAGATGGAATCATGCTCATTTTAGACATTTCTTTCATTCTCTTATGATGAACATGTCCTAATCTAGCATGCCATAATTCCAAGTTACTAATTTTAACACTAGATATAGGATCAACCATACAAATCGAATTAAAAGTAGAAGGCATATCTAAATTTAACATAATCATTCCATTACATAAATATCCAAAACCTACAAAAGAACCATGTTTTGACAAGATATACTTGTCGGATTCCAAGACCTGTTTGTACCCAAGATTATTTAGAATAACACCAGAAAGCAAGTTTTTCCGTAGACCGGGCACATACAACACATTACATAAAGAAATTGTTTTTCCAGAAGTAAAAGTTAAATCTACTAGTCCAATTCCAAGTATTGGTTCTGTTGCGACATTTCCCATAGTTAAAACACGTCCATCATTAATAGTTGCAAGTTCCTTGAACCATCTTCGGTCCTTGCACACATGACATGTCGCACCAGAATCATACCACCAAGCAATATCATCATCCTGAACATAGAATGATTCACAAATTAATGATACATAATTCAAATCCGAATTATTATTAATTGTTAATATTGTACCTACTTATTTCGGATCTCCTTTGGATCCACCACTAGTACCAGCCTCGTTTTTGCCTTTTCCCGTACGGCAATCACGCTTGAAATGTCCAGGTTTACCACATTTCCAACAGCCACCATCGTTGGACTGTTTTGCTTTCTTTACACTTCCCTTTTTGTGATCGTTACCTTGAAACTTTCGTTTCTTGTTCTTAGTATTCGAACCCTTTTTGAAACTAGAATTAGTTTCTTCAACCATATTGACATTTGATCAGCCAATATCCTTGTCTTTTTCATTCACCCAAATTTTCTCCATTCGTCTACACCCTTCCTCAATACTTATGGTACTTCCCAACTCAACCAAATTGTATTCTTCCTTCTTATGTTTCAAATTATTTTTGAAATCCTTCCAAGAAGGCGGAAGTTTGTCAATAATAGATGCCGTCGCAATGGATTCATCCATTTTTAAACCATGTTGGGTAAAGCAACCAAGTATACTAAGACACTCATTGTACTGTTCCATAACGGAACGTCCATCTATCATTTTGTAATTCATGAAAAAACTAACCAGGAATTTCTTACTGGATGAATCTTCTGCCATGTACTTGGCCTGAAGCATTTCCCATAATTCTTTTGCAGATTCTATGTTTTGATAAATATCAAAAAGAGTATCACACATACCGTTTAAAATTGTTCCACGACATTTGAAGTCATCATTCCAGAACTTGTTGCGTTTTCTGATTTGATCAATGGTTTCACCCTCGACTTCCTCCGGTGCTGGTGTTGTCAAAACGTACACAACTTTCATAGTTGTTAACAGGAATTGCATCTTCTTCTGCCATCTTCGAAAATCTTGCCCTTCGAATTTGGCTAACTTCACAAACTTAGACGTCATATCACGTACAGATTCGCCTGCCATCTTGAAGAAATTTAATCGATCTTTGTTGTTAATGGGGTACTTGGGGTGAGATTGGTATCCTGATAGCAATTAGAAGTCACGAATAGTACGCTTTCAGATCGATTAAATTGGAGTGTATACCAATTAACGACCGGATAAAATCTAATTGATTCAAGTTTGTGAATGATGTAATGTTTGCAGAAAAAACGTGATCAAAATATGGTTGATCAGCCTTGTACTTTCTCTATTCGAATTAGAGAATATATAAGACAATTTATGGGGTTGGTTATTAGGGTCTAAAACTGCAAAACAGTTACATTAACCGTAAAACAACTAGCAGCAGGAACTGCACCATCAGCAGGAACCGCTGCACTATCAGCAGGAACCATCAGCAGGAACCGCTGCACTATCAGCAGGAACCATCAGCAGGAACCAAGCATTAGCAGCAGAAACGAGCATCAACTTAATATGTTTTATTTGGAGGAAAAAACAAATTCTAATGAATTTTTAACATAGCAATGTTATACCAAGCATTAGCAGCAGAAACGAGCATCAGCTCGACCCCAGCCAGGGGCCCTACCCTTTGGACCCTGCCAGGGGTTGCTGCCCCTTGGACCCTGCTTCTCTCAGGGCCGTTGCCTCCGAACCCCCACCGAGGGGGCTACGCCCCCTTGGAACCCCCGTTAGTCCCGTTAATATCCAAATAAGTGTCGACCCTTATTTGCATATTAAACTCAATCTATTTTACACTAAAATACCAACACTTTTCTTCTTTACGTCTAAACATAAATACAACAAAAAGTATCAGATAAACAGATGACATCAATTGAGAATTTACCATGAAGACTATATAAATAACTTTTATAAAATATCAATCAATCATTGGTAAAAAAAAACTCTGTATGTTCAAATGTTCAATGCTTACTAATAACATTGGACTGTTACACTAGCTTATATTATGCTATGTCGCTATGAGGCTTTGAGGCCTTAACACTACACGTCCTAAACAACGCTATCCATGTGTCCAACTAATTAATACTCATGGTAAAGGTTCAACATGGATGAATTGCTATTCTTTACTAGGAATTTCATCAAGAACCTTAGAGTATACGGTATCGTAACATACAAATGATAATCCGCTAAACCTATACTTTGTGAACTCACATTAGCAATCAAACTCAACAAATAAAAAATCAAATCACTAGATGCAGTAAATCATATCTTCAACGACTTTACTGCCAATGAGTAACGTCATAATTTCAAAAATAAATAAAAAGATATTTCAATCAACTGGAATTTGATTACCGTATGGATTTGAAAGGGTTGGCATGCCCCATATTTCTGCACTTCTTTTAGACTTTTTTGGCACAACGTATCATTAGTGGTTTTGGAAATTTATTTTAGAACACATTTAAAGTTTTATGCTCCAATTAGAAGAAAGCACTCATATGCCATATTGTCAATAAAGTTTGGGTTATGCCCGTATTCTTCACGGTTTAAAATTTTATGCTCCAATTAGAAGAAAGCACTTTGGAAGGAAAATATGACACCACCTAAAATTTCTCAAGTAAAACCAATCTTGTGGAAAAATATGACACCACCTACTGTAATATTTAATTTCTGAGAAATGGAAATTGATTTATGAGAAAAGGGTAGCTCAAGTATAAATAGAGACATACAAACCTTCACTTTATAGAAAGAAAAAAACATGCAAAAGCAAGCAATGGCTTCTTCAAACTTCTTACTTTTATCTCTAGCTCTGCTACTCATTGCTCTCTCATTTGTACCAAACTTTACTTCTGCTTCTTTGGAGGAAGCAAATGCTCTTCTAAAATGGAAAGCAAGCCTTAAAATCCTAAACAACTCCAAAATTGTATCTTCTTGGACACCCCTTCCAACGAACACAAGTGCACCCGCTTCATGCCCTTCTTGGTTTGGAATTGCTTGCAACGCTGATGGGAACATTTACTGGTTGAACCTCTCGACGTCTGAGATAAAAGGTACGCTTCACCAGTTCCCGTTCTCTATTCTAGGCAACCTTACTCATTTTAATCTTAGTGTAAACAGCTTCTTGGTCCCATCCCACCAGAAATTGGACTCCTGTCCAAACTTGTCCATCTTGATTTTTCAACCAATCAGTTCTCTGGTGTAATTCCACCTACCATTGGTAAACTAAGCCAGTTAACCCTTTTGCATTTTCCCGAAAATGATTCAACTGGTTCAGTCCCAAAAGAAATAAAGAATATTGTCTCACTTGAGAAGCTAAGCCTCCATAACAACAATATTTCTGGTTCAATCCCTTCATCATTGGGTGATTTGAAGTCTTTGAATATCCTTTATCTGTACACAAATCAACTTTCTGGACCCATTCCAATTGAATTGGGGAATATGAAGTCTCTCACTGAATTAGATTTGAGCGAAAATCAACTCAATGGTTCAATTCCTTCATCATTGGGTGATTTGAAGTCTTTGAATATCCTTTCTCTGTACACAAATCAACTTTCTGGACCCATTCCAATTGAATTGGGGAATATGAAGTCTCTCATTGGATTAGATTTGAGCGAAAACCAACTCTCTGGTTCAATCCCTTCATCGTTGGGTGATTTGAAGTCTTTGAATAGCCTTTATCTGTACAGAAATCAACTTTCTGGACCCATTCCAATTGAGTTGGGGAATATGAAGTCTCTGACTAGATTAGGTTTGTACAAAAATCAACTCTCTGGTTCAATCCCTTCATCGTTGGGTGATTTGAAGTCTTTGAATATCCTTTATCTACACACAAATCAACTCTCAGGACCCATTCCAATTGAATTGGGGAATATGAAGTCTCTCATTGGATTAGATTTGAGCGAAAATCAACTCTCTGGTTCAATCCCTTCATCGTTGGGTGATTTGAAGTCTTTGATTATCCTTTATATGCACACAAATCAACTTTCTGGACCCATTCCAATTCAATTAGGGAATTTGAAGAATCTAACTGATTTAGAATTGGCCAATAATCAACTCAATGGTTCAATTCCTTCATCGTTAGGTGATTTGAAGTCTTTGAATCTCCTTTATTTGTGGCAAAATCAACTCTCTGGACCCATTCCAATTGAATTAGGGAATATGAAGAATCTAACTGATTTAGAATTGGCCAAAAATCAACTCAATGGTTCAATTCCTTCATCGTTGGGTGATTTGGTGTCTTTGAAACTCCTTTATTTGTGGCAAAATCAACTCTCTGGACCCATTCCAATTGAATTAGGGAATATGAAGTCTCTCACTAAATTAGATTTTAGCGAAAATCAACTCTCTAGTTCAATTCCTTCATCGTTGGGTGATTTGTTGTCTTTGAATAAGCTTAATTTGTGGAAAAATCAACTCTCTGGACCCATTCCAACTGAATTACGGAATTTGAAATCTCTCACTGAATTATCTTTGAGCAAAAATCAACTCAATGGTTCAATTCCTTCATCGTTAGGTGATTTGAAGTCTTTGAATACCCTTTATCTGCACACAAATCAACTTTCAGGACCCATTCCAATTGAATTGGGGAATTTGAAGAATCTAACTGATTTAGAATTGGCCAATAATCAACTCAATGGTTCAATCCCTTCATCGTTGGGAATTTCAATTCAAGTGCTTGTTCTTTCTTCTAATCAATTGTCTGGGCAAATTCCAAAGGAGTTTGGGGAAATGAAAAGTTTGTTAGATTTAAACTTGAGCGAAAACAACCTTTCAGGTGCTATACCTCAAGAGCTTGGGTCACTGCATCGTCTCCTTACTCTTGACCTATCCAAAAATAGGTTGAACGGGTCATTACAAAGATATATTGGTGATTGGGTACAAATCAATCACATACATCTTAGTAATAACAAGCTCAGCGGAAAGATCCCATTGGAGATAGATAAATTAAGTCAACTCAATGTTCTTGATTTATCTTGGAATTCACTCACACAAGAGATACCATCGGAAATTGGAAGTTTAAAAAGTCTAGTAATGGTGAATCTTTCTCACAATAAGTTATCTGGTTCAATTTCTAATGGTTTCAGTAACTTGCCAGGAAGGATTGATATAGACATGTCTTACAATGAGCTCGCTGGTCCCGTTCCCCCTTGTGCTTTCTTTCAAAATGTGTCTGGAGAAGCATTTCAAGGAAATGATGGTCTGTGTGGAAATGTTACAGGTTTGAAACTTTGTGAAAGTCAAATAATAATGAAGAAAAATAATCATTTTCATCATAAGCTCATCCTTGTAACTGTGGTCCCACTTTTTGCGGCTCTTTTACTTGGTTTATTCATGTGTGGCCTCATTGCTTATCGACGTAGAAAGAGAACTTCTCCACAGATACCATCGGGCGAAGAAGGTGGCAATTTTTTCTCAATAACAAGTTTTGATGGACAGGCGATGTATGATGAAATCATCAAGGCAACAAATGATTTTGATGATGCATACTGTATTGGGATTGGAGGATATGGTACTGTGTATAAAGCTGTGTTACAACCCAACAATATAGTTGCTGTCAAGAAACTTCATTCATCATCTGAGAATGACGATCAAGGCTTCCTAAATGAGGTACGAGCATTGACAAACATAAGGCACAGAAACATAGTTAAACTCTATGGATACTGCTTCCATGCTCGTCACTCATTTTTAATTTACGAATATCTTGAGAAGGGAAGTCTAAAATCGCTCTTAAGTAGCGATATCACAGCAAAGGAAATGGATTGGCTGAAAAGGGTAAGAATTGTTAGGGCTGTAGCGAATGGTTTGGCTTATATGCACCATGATTGCACACCACCTATAATTCATAGAAACATTTCTGGAGCTAATATCCTTCTCGATTCTGATTATGAGGCACATATCTCGGATTTTGGAACAGCGAAGCTTCTAAAGATGGATTCATCGAATTGGACTGCGGTTGTAGGCACCTATGGCTATATTGCGCCAGGTAACTGCCATATATTTTAAAGGTATATATACGATACATACTTATTCTCAAGTTATATAACAACTTTTTTTGGATTGTCCTGCTTCCTTCAATGTAAAGCTTGCTTATACGATGGTGGCGATAGAGAAATGCGATGTTTATAGTTTTGGAGTTGTTGCACTAGAAGTGATTATGGGAAAGCATCCTGGAGAACTTATATCATGTCTACCAACAATGTCGACTGATGATCTATTGCTGGCCAATGTAGGAGATAGACGGATTCCGCGACCATCACCTCTAGTTGAGAAACTAGCTCATTTAATTTTGAATGTCACACGGGCATGTTTGAACGACAACCCACAGGAAAGGCCAACAATGCGCCAAGTCAAAGATTTATTGTCAGTGGATGATCGGCTTTGGATGAAGATGCATGTATCGGTAACTTAATGCTTGATCGATTTTGTATAATGTCTAGTCATAAGTCATATAGTTTAAGGAACTTTTTATGTTTTGTTTTCTTTTCTTGAATTATGTTGTAGATTGTTACGTATTTAATAAGGAAATGATGTATATCAATGAAGATTGCTACCTTTCTACAATATATACTGATAGGGTCTAGATAAAATAAGCAGACAATTTGATTGAATGAATGGAAATAAAGTGGCCCGTTTCGAGATGGCCAAAGTCTCCAATACAAAGGTAATACTTGACAAAAAAAAAACTGAGAATGTTCAAAATAAAACATAGTCTGCTACTAATACTAAAGCGGTTACTAATTAACTGCTCCTGGAAATAGGCTTGTAAACTGCTCCCCACCATTCCATTCTCCCACTGCTGCTTTGACCAAGTGGATCCAACCAATACCCAAAGATTGAATTAAACTCCTCCCGATCCGTCTCGTTGAGCTGTTTCTTTTTTCTTGTGTACACTTTGACCAGTATTGTATCATTACTTCCCTTCCAACAAAAACCTTGTCCTCAAGGCGAAAATTTGGAAACTGATCAGCTAACAAATCATATGTTTCCCAAGTAGCTTCTTCCAGAGGTCGATCATACCAAGAAATCAGCAATTCCAAAACCTGTTTGCCAGCTTCGTAGACCCAACGATGAGCAAGAATAGAGTGTGGTTGGATATCAATCTCCCAATCCTTGGTAATAGGCAAAGGAGCAATAGTAGTGGCTGAAATTGGGCCCTGAGCTGGTTTAAGCATTGAAACATGAAAAATCGGATGAATACGTGACTCAGGTGGCAACTCCAATTTGTAAGCGACGGGACCGACTTTGCGTGTAATGCGATAAGGCCCAAAATAACGTGGAGACAACTTCTCGTATCTGCGTTTTGCCAAACTTCGCTGACGGTAAGGCTGTATTTTCAGAAAGACATAATCACCCTCTTCGAAAGAAATGTCACGACGTTTAGAGTTAGCTTGTTGGCGCATACGATCTTGAGCTTTATGAAGATTGTGGCGAATTAGTTTTAAGTTTTAACAAATCATCTTAGTCCACTAGCTGTTGTTCCAATTCTGCATTCTTAGTCTCCCCCATGACATAAGGAAGAAGTGAAGGTGGTCCCCTGCTATAAACTGCCGAAAAAGGTGTAGTACCTGTAGATGTGTGATAACCAGTGTTATATGAATATTCAGCCCATGGTAAGTACAAACTCCATTTCATCGGTTGTTCATGGGCAAACCTGTTGCACAGGTTGGTATTGAAGCCAATTCTTGTTCATGACATGCCTATAATTCACCATAGTTTGGTTGCTAATGAAACAGTGTAATAGAGATTTAATGATAGTAAACAATGGACTTTTTGATATGAATGGATGATGTTTACAGACACATTCTAACCTATTTATACTTTATGAAACGACACAAGATACATGAACCATTGTGTCTCTTTGACTCTAACTGCCATTAACTAACTTAACTATCATAACTAACAATAATTGCTATTAACTGCTATCCTATTTTGACCCATAATACTAATACTTAGCATACATAGCTACTTTGGCATTTATAAACATTATATGTTCTATATCTCCTCCCTAATGTCTTAATGCGAACATCCTTCTAAATAGTTTCTTCTGTTCTTTAAGTAATGACAGTAAAGTCATTACTGTCTGATGTGCTTTTGCTTTCTTCTTCCTCTGCAGTTTCATTGTTGCTTTCCAATTTGACACCAAAATGAGTTGTCTTGCCTTTCTTGTTCTCAACTTCTTCATGTGCATTTCCTACTTCTTCACAGCCTTGTGGACCTTTTTCCTTGACATAACCAATGCCACTTTCAACAACTTTAACCTCTTCATACCAGGGTTTCTCTATTGTCTCATAGTAAACCTGCACCATCTTAATGAATTGTTTGTAACAGTTCTTTATTGCATCCTCATCTTCTTCAGTCAAACCATGTAATCTAGCAACTTCCTTCCATCTATCACTAAAAGTGACTCCTAGATAGCCTCCCAGGCTATCAACCATTTTATGCAGTCCAAGCAAATCAATTTCCACCATACCTATGACTGGTAGTACTTTCTCTAACACATCTTGATTCAAGTATACCAGATAAAACCATTTTATCATATCCAAATACCTTTTTCTGAGTACTTCCCAATTCTTGTATACCACATTATCTTTCTTGATCAGATTTAAGAAAGATATAAACCTTGGGAATGAATTTACTTTGATAGCATACAGGGATCCATTCATACTTATATATTCCTCATCCACATAATCTTGTACATCATTCCTGTCCCACTTTAGTTCTTCCAATCCTTTTATCAGTGAGCATTCTTCCTTAGGATCTATTGATTCAAAGTATTCATCAAGAAATTTATTGTGTTTTGCAATTACATCTCCTGCTTCATCATGTTCTTTGGTACTTTCCTTATGTCTTATATTTGTTCTTGCATCACCACACTTTCTGTCATCAAACATGTAGTGTATACTACATTTATTGTGTCCATACTTCACAATATAACCTTGATCCTCCAATTGATCAATACTTAGAACATTCAATGTTGTTTCTGGTGTGTATAGTACACAAGGAATCACCAAATTCCTATCTTCTGTCTCCACAGATGCTTCTCCAATTCCATAAGAGAAAATGAACTTCTCAGTTTCTTCCTTTCCTATCATTCTGAATTTGTGTTTCAACTTCTTGAATAATGTCTTTGTTGGACACATGTGTTGCTTGTAGGCACTCCTAACATACCATATCCTGTCCCAATTTGCAAAATTAGTACCTTCTATCATGTAATCAGTGATTACATGGACTTTCCCAAGATATTTGATCTTTTCTTCAATGTTTTTGACTATAGGCTTTACTTGTTCCTTCTACTTTCCAATCACAGCCTTCTTTTTCTTGTTTGGGCATTTCCAGAATACATGCCCACGAATTCTGCATATGTAACATCTTTCCCTCCTTTCCTTTTGAGTACTAGCAACTTTTTCTCCATGATCACTGGCCTTTGCAGATACCTTTGAAGCATTGAATGCCTCAATTTCTTTAACTTTGCGCCTCAACATCTCCTTGCTTTCAGGAGACAACCTTCTCTTTTGAGTATTCCATGGTATCAGCCTTTGTGGAGATTCCCTTTGCAAGTATCCTCTAGTGAGTCCCATCTGCTTTTGCCTATGAATTGGCTTCCCCCAGATCTCAGAACCTGGGCTCTGATACCAATGTTGCACAGGTTGGTATTGAAGCCAATTCTTGTTCATGACATGCTTATAATTCACCATAGTTTGGTTGCTAATGAAACAGTGTAATAGAGATTTAATGATAGTAAACAATGGACTTTTTGATATGAATGGATGATATTTACAGACACATTCTAACCTATTTATACTCTATGAAACGACACAGGTAGTTATACATGAACCATTGTGTCTCTTTGACTCTAACTGCCATTAACTAACTTAACTATCATAACTAACAATAACTGCTATTAACTGCTATCCTATTTTGACCCATAAACGACCCATAATACTAATACTTAGCATACATAGCTACTTTGGCATTTACAGACATTATATGTTCTATAAAACCAACGAAGGTAGGCCTCAAGACAACGATTTATGACTTCAGTTTGGCCATCAGTTTGCGGGTGGTAACTAGTTCTCAATTGCAGTTTGGTTTGGGTTAACCGAAATAACTCTTGCCAAAAATGACTGAGAAAAACCACATCCCTGTCAGATACAATAGAACAGGGAAAACCGTGTAGACGTACAATTTCCTGATATGAATGGATGATATTTACAGACACATTCTAACCTATTTATACTCTATGAAACGACACAGGTAGTTATACATGAACCATTGTGTCTCTTTGACTCTAACTGCCATTAACTAACTTAACTATCATAACTAACAATAACTGCTATTAACTGCTATCCTATTTTGACCCATAAACGACCCATAATACTAATACTTAGCATACATAGCTACTTTGGCATTTACAGACATTATATGTTCTATAAAACCAACGAAGGTAGGCCTCAAGACAACGATTTATGACTTCAGTTTGGCCATCAGTTTGCGGGTGGTAACTAGTTCTCAATTGCAGTTTGGTTTGGGTTAACCGAAATAACTCTTGCCAAAAATGACTGAGAAAAACCACATCCCTGTCAGATACAATAGAACAGGGAAAACCGTGTAGACGTACAATTTCCTTACAAAATGTCGAGGCCACAACTTTGGCAGTAAAGGGATGGTAAGTTAGTGAAAATGTTACAGGTTTGAAACTTTGTGAAAGTCAAAAGCTAATGAAAAAAAATAAACATTTTCATCATAAGCTCATCCTTGTTACTACGGTCCCACTTTTTATGGCTCTTTTACTTGGTTTATTCATGTGTGGCCTCTTTTCTTATCGATGTAGAAAGAGAAATTCTCCACAGATACCATCAGGCGAAGAACGTGGCAAAATTTTCTCAATAACAAGTTTTGATGGACAGGCGATGTATGATGAAATCATCAAGGCAACAAATGATTTTGATGATGCATATTGTATTGGGATGGGAGGATGTGGTACTGTGTATAAAGTTGCGTTACAACCCAACAATATAGTTGCTGTCAAGAAACTTCATTCATCATCTGAGAATGACGATCAAGGCTTCCTAAATGAGGTACAAGCATTAACAAACATAAGGCACAGAAACATAGTTAAACTCTATGGATATTGCTTCCATGCTCGTCACTCATTTTTTATTTATGAATATCTGGAGAAGGGAAGTCTAAAATCTCTCTTAAGTAGCGATATCACAGCAAAGGAAATGGATTTGCTGAAAAGGGTAAGAATTGTTAGGGCTGTAGCGAATGGTTTGGCAAATATGCACCATGATTGCACACCACCTATAATTCATAGAGACATTGTTGTTTCTCTGTTTTGCATACATATGACTTGGATTTGGATGAACATGTTATGATTGTTTGAGTATGCACATCATGTGCATGGACTCGCAAGAACAGAGGGTGGAAGAAACTATATTATACACACTAATAATAATGTTCCACACAAACAAATGACAATACATGAGGGCTATTTATACATACATGATGGACGGTTACTTAACTAACTTTCTAAGCGACATGACCCTTCCTAATAACTGACATAACTATAGACACCTCTTCTAATTTGGCGCCTAATCCTGTCCTTTGACTTTCCTTTGACTTTCTTGTTTGACTTTTAATAACATAAGTTTGATTATTAATTTCTTGATTAAATGATTCCAACATTCTCGCCCCTAATCAAGAAATTATAATCTCGTTTTCTCTATTCGTGTTCATCCTATTATGCAGTCCTTCTTCTCCTTCTTTCGTTTGATCTTTTGAACCATTCATCTAAACCTTCTAATCCTTGATGCATACCAAGTCTTCACGACTAATCCCTTTGATCCACATGATCTTCAAATGCTTCTGTGACTCGCCTGGTCCTAAGCACGATAAGGGAAAGATGGAGAGCATCACGTCCACCTTCTTCTTCTAAAAATGCATCTTTTAATTCGACTTCTCCAGGGCCTTCTGCCTGTATCAAATTTGCTTGTGTTAGATCGCCTCTGCGTCTTTAAAACCATTTTATAGAACACTTCTCTTGTGTTCTAAGTGGTTCTTGACTGATTTTTGGTGTCTTTCTCTTTGCCGGAATTTTGGCCGGAAAACTGGTTTATCTGTTTATCTTCCTTTCTCTGACTGTGACTAATTTGATATCAACTTCACTCATTTCGGATCAAATTAATTAATCTTCTGGTTTTTCGGTCACGTAGCGAATCAAAACCTTACTTCTAAGAATAGTGCACGAGGTCTTTCGGTCGTCTAGAACGAACCAAAACCAACTATTCTTTCTGTCACACCCCAAAAATCAGGTCCAGCGGAAGTATACATGTCACTGGGGTGCTACTCAATTGGTATCACAACACAAGGTACAAAGAACGGTTTTACCTCAACCGTTTAGAAAAAGATTTCATTACCAAAAACATTAAGTTTACATCATTCAAAATATAGTGCTGAAAACAGGCCCATAATAGACAAGCGGTCCCAACATATAAATAGATCAGAGTCGTCTATGACCATGCCATGCCATGCCAAAGCTCCAATAGTGTGCCATCGCTTTACACCTAAAAATACATGCTAAAGTGTCAACACGAGGTTGGTGAGTTCATAGGTTGGTGAGTTAAACCACGAAGCTGTGAATAATAGTATAGGACAATAGTGCGCATGATTACCAATTATGAACATGTTATCCAAATAGAAATAGTGTCGCGCCAACTGATCCTACCATAATGTCACACACATAAACAATACACACAGAGGAGAGCTACCCCGATAGATCTATCATATTGTTTCGGCTCTCAAATAGAGTTAACAGTTGCGCATTTACATGTACACACAGAACAAAACATTTTATAGCGCATAATCAAATCATCACACATATATGTCCAAAATCATGTAAAACAGTAGTTCACAGCATAAAAACATTTGTAAAACATTGAGTTTGGTGAAAAAGAACGAGCATGTATTCTCCCCCAAAACAGTTACAAAATAAGTAAAAGTATGGGCCATTAACTCACCTTAGCTTGTAGCAACGCAAAATATCACAATGGTCACAACTGGCATCAAAGGCAAAACACAACGATATCGAGAGTATAGGCACAACGGTGCCGGATCGGCACAACCTAATATATATATATAGTTACCTCAGAATATGTCTCGAAAAGTAAAAGAGTTTTGAAAAGACAAGCGTTTTAGTTTTCGTGGATTACTCGTATCAAAGTTTGTAAAAAGTTTAGTGTTAACGTTTCGTGTGGTGGTAAGACAACATAGACTCAAGAATACTCATGCCAAAATGGAATAGAACATCGACACAGTCGAGACAAGTACGGACGAGCAAGGAATGACAAACAAAGTCAAGGAAAATAGTGACAATGGAAAAAGTCAATTAATAGGTTTCGGTGTTTACCCAATAACCCTAAATAGTGTGAAAATAATTAATATAGTTTTGAAAAGGTAATTTAAGTTTTAATAGAAAACTCAAATTAGTATATCACATGGTAAAAGTTTACAAGTTAATAAAACTATGAGTTTTGATTATTGTCGGGTTTCATAAAAATAAACGGTTTCGAAATAAAAGTACAAGTATAGAAAGTTTTATAAATTTCAGCATTATGCGTCCGTTTATACAACGTTTCCATGTCAAGTGACTTTAATATAAATCTAAATTTTCTCAACAAATACTTCCCGTCAATTTCCAATCAAACATTATGTTTCCTTGTTTAATCACGTTCCGTTAATAATTCAAAACCATTAATAACCCGATTAACCAAGTTTATTGGCTAACTTTAAATGCTTAAGGTTGTATTTAATAATTAACGGGCTTCATAGTCCCGCTAGTAGTTCATTAAGAACCAAACCCATTATGTCAATTTCTTTAAGTCCACTAAAGTCCGATGTCCAATATATATTAAGTCCAAAACCAACATATTTCAACCAAGTCCAATAAGTGTAATATAATTAGTCCATTAATCTTTAATACGTTTTTTTTTTTTTTTTTTTTTTTTTTTTTTTTTTTTTTTATGTGTCACATTCCTAACGCACCAAATTAGATACAACGGATGTGATCTTAGGCTATTTCCAGTAGTTATCTAGCAAATAATGTATGTATAAACTTCCATTTTGTCAACATTCTTAGTTGTTATAACCATCTGTTTCCAAATTTTATTAAAAACAAGTTAAACATCCACTATAAATTAAATGGTCAAAAGTTAGTACTCAATAAATGTTAGCATTTAAATTAATGCTACTTTGAAGTGATGGTCATTTTGTCAATTAGACTTAAGTGTGTCATGTAATATGTAGTCTAAGAAGTGGGCTTGTAGTATTAGTTTAGTATGTAGTCCAAAAGTATATGTGTAATACTTTTACAAGTCCACTACATTGTCCAAGTCAAAGCCCATTCAAGCCATGTGTTGGCTGTGAATGTCGTGTATATACACACACACACCTTAGTTTCATAGGGCCTCATTTTTATCATAAGAAAAAGAGTGTGTGTGTGTGCCAAGTTCTCTCAAGTCTCTTGTATTATTATCCTTCAAAGTTAATAATCATTTGACCAATATTCTCCCATACGATCCATATACTCTTATTGTTCTTAATATGTTTGTGAGTGTCATCGAGTGCTTCTTTGTGTGGCTGCCTTTGTATGATAAATAAGTGGGTCGATTGTTACAAGTGATAAATAAGTGGGTCGATTGTTACAAGTGGTATACTAGAGCCAATCAGCAAGGTAGAAGGCTTGTGTGTGTTCGGTTTGTGAGTAAAAGTAACCAACTGTCGTGGCTTTTTGCTTCTTAAAAAGGCACGAAGTGGGTGATTTTTCTTGGAATCGAATAGCAAAAATCATATGCAAGGTTGTGTTTGTTAACATATTCATGATTTGGCTTCTATTTAAGTGAGTATTTCTCATTTGGTTGTTGGGAAAAAACTGCACTTTTTGGTCTTCTTAGTTTTTTGATCGAAGTATTTTCAAGAAAGAATTAGTGGTTGTGTTTTTTTTGGAATGTTGTGAATATTCTAATTGGACTAATATTTGTTTAGTATATTTTTGGTACAAGTTGGTGGAAGTTGTAAGGAAAGTTGGAAAATAGGTGAAAAGGTGTCAGCCATTTCCCTTAAAATAAGGCCTCACGTGGGCTAAGTTCACAAAAGTCAAAAATTTCTGGTGATTTGTCTCTGGTGATTTGTCTCTGGTGACTTGTCTCTGGTGACTTGTCTCTGGTGATTTGTCTCTGGTGATTCGTCTCTGGTGATTTGTCTCTGGTGATTTGTCTCTGGTGACTTGTCTCTGGTGATTTGTCTCTGGTGATTTGTTTCTGGTTATTTGTCTCTGGTGATTTGTCTCTGGTGATTTGTTTCTGGTGATTTGTCTATAGCGATTTGTCTATAGAGATTTGTCTGTAGAGATTAGAGATTTGTCTGTAGCAATTTGTCTGTAGCGATTTATCTGTAGAGATTTTTCTATAGCGATTTGTCACCTACAACTTCAACGATTATCAACAACAAACTAAGGCTTCAACAACAACTACTTCTATTTTGTTGATATGATCCTCAATCCACTTTATCATACATAATTTTAAAGATGACTACACAACAAAACATTCATGCCGCTGGTTCAGAAAACCCTCCTCCTATGTTAGAAAAAGGTGGTTACCTTCCATGGACGAGTCATATGCTTCGATATATGAGATCCAAACCTAATGGACAAGGTAGACTCTTGGTTAACTCTGTTGAGAAAGGTCCATTCCAGCCTCGTGAGATTGAAGAAACAGCTGGAAATCCAAATTCAGAACCTCCCGTTGAAGCAACATTCAAAATCCAAGAGGAAAAGGATTATACGGCAGATGATTGGAAGCAAATTGAAGCTGATCACTTAGCAATGCATCTAATCCAACTCGGTTTACCACAAGAAATATTATGTGCTATAGATAGCTGTCAAACTGCCAAAGAAATGTGGGATCGAGTTAGACGACTTTGTTATTGTACAGAAATTGGCATACAAGACATGGAAAACAAGCTTCTGACGGAATGGGAGAAGTTCACATCAACACCAGCTGAACAAATTGAATCCTACTGTACAAGGTTTTGCACCCTCATGAATGAGTTGATCAGAAACAATTTGTCACCTAAACAAATTGTTCAAAACATCAAGTTCATCAACAACCTTCCAGAAGAATGGGGACAGTATGTTACTATTGTCAACCAAACTAAGAATCTTCACGAGGTGAACTACGATCAACTCTATGACTTTCTCAAACAAAACCAAGCAGAGGCAAATGAAGTCAGAAAAGAGAAACAAGCAAAACAACAAGATCCTCTTGCACTCATAGTCCAATCACCTACACCCGCAACAGTCAATGCACAACCATCTTCATCTTCATCACAACACTTCATGCAACAACAATACAATTCTCAAACACCATTCTACTCACAACAACAACAACAAGTAATCCCACAACAACAATACCCACAACACCCAGATCAAGATGATCAGGATGATTCAACTACTGCTTTGACTCAAGCTTTTGCTTACCTAACAAAAGCATTCCAAGGACGCTACTCCACACCCACCAACAACAATCAAAGAATCTCATCGAACACTCGCAACAAACAGATTGCACAGCCGAGTTTCAACATGGGACATCAAGGACAGATGGTTGGGGGATATGGGAATCAGCAGGGATATGCTCCAAGATATCAGATGGGTAATCAGAATGCAGGGCAGTATGTTGGTAATCAGATGGGTCAGTATGCAGGGAATCAGATGGGTACAGCTGTTGGTAATCAAAGGGGTCAGAATGCTGGGAATCAGTTTGGGAATGTTGCTCAGGGAGCTGGGAATAGGAATCAGGGTAATGTGATGAAGTGCTTCAACTGTCAGGGTATTGGTCACATGGCTAGGAACTGTCCAGACAAGCCGAATAAGAGGGATCCAGTGTATTTGCAGAAAGCATTAATGTTGGCTCAAAAGGAAACGGCTGGGTTACAGTTGAGTGCAGAAGAGAACGACTTCATGACTATCATGGATACTTCAGAAGATCAAGAGGACATCGATGCAAACTGCATTTTTATGGCAAATCTCCAGGAGGCAAAGTAGGACACAGACTCAGAAGCACCTCCTGCTTTTGACACTAATGCGGTTTCTGAGGTACAACCATATGCTACATGTCACAATAATGAAATGTTTGATATGTCACCTCAAAATGAACAGCATCCTGAGACTCCTAATCTCATTTATGATACATACATGGACGAACCAAGTTGTAGTAATACTAATTTGGTAACTCCAGATATGGATCCTAATGAAGAATTCGAGTCACAGCATACTGATAATGATGAGGAAACACGTGCTATGTTTGAATCATTATTGCAAAATTGTAGTGTAGAAATTGAAAAGGTCAAAAAGGTCAATCGCGATGTTAAGGCCGCGAATGAAAAATTGACCACTGAGCTTGAGAGATATAAGGTGAATGCACGAGCTTATGATTTTCATAACAAAAAATAGTCGGAACATGAGGTTTGCTTAAAAGATTATGAGTTAAGAGAAAAACGTTTACAAATCAAATTTAACACTCTAGATGTTAATTTGAATAATCAAATCAAATCTCTAAACAAGGAAATTTCTGAACTAACCAACCAGCTTTCAAAACAAAAATCAACTTATTCCAATCTTGAAAAAAAAAAGGAGTCGAATGAAAGGTTTTCAAAACGTGAAAAGGATCTTCATAAAGAGATCAATGACAAAAAGGAAACCATTGCAAAGTTGGATGATTTGCTTGTAAAAATGGGTCATTCTGCATAAACAGTTAACTTGTTAATAAACGATCCAAACCCGATTTTACATACATTAAAAAAGGTTGCTATCGGTTATGAAAACCCTTATATTCTCAAGAAAGCTCAGAAAGAACAGAATGTGCTTTTTAATGGTAATTTAATAAATGCTATCCATGTCCCTCCTTCGGTTCATGATTATGATGAAACGATTGAGCTTTCAGAATAGAGTAGAAAGAAAATGAGACAAAAGAACCCAGAAATAAAACCCATTGACTATAATGAAGCAAACAAACTTGCTGGGGTTTATCTTGTTAAAAAGGAGTCACCTCTGTTTTTTCAAAAACCAGTGGTTTTCACAAGACAAAAAGCTGTCTCAAAACATCTGCCTAACATCGAACAAATGGCATCTAAAAACACTTATGATTCAAGTGCAGCTAGACTATATTTGGTTGATCTTAAGCAGAGAATTGAGAAACTTCAACGTATTGTGGCTTCCAAAATTAACAATAACAAGTTTGAATGGTTTCCGGGTGTTCAGGATGAACTCAAAAAGATTTTTGAAAAGGAAATTAATCCACATGTTGCTGTAATCTATGCGGTTGTTCAAAATGTGGAAAATAATCTTTTAAAAGAATCTGCAGAATTCGTTAAGGATCACAAATCCTTAGTGAAGGAAGCAAATGAATACTTGGAACGAATAAAGGTTTTGGAACATCAAAATGACTCTCTCTCTTTTGAAGCTCTCTCGACCGATATCATGTCTATTATTTTCCAAACATATTCTGTGGAGGATGATGAAACACTTCGAGCTGAGACTTCTCAAATTGTTGAAAAATATGAAAAGGCGCTTTCGAAACTTGAAAAACAAAATTGCACATATTTTAAACAACTTGATACGAAAAAGGAAGAATGCAAGTATGACAAACTGTCGTATGAGCGTTCTTACAAACAGTTGAAAGATCAAATTGATATTTTGAAGTCTCAGCTTGAATGTCAAAATGGGAAGGGTAAGGAAACTACGGGTATTGCACCATCAACCCCCTTGCCTAGTGAGAAACAAAAAGAGAAAGCTGTTGTCAAGAACACTAATGTAATAGCACCTGGCCTTTATAGGATTAGTCCCACTACTGCGTCTGCCTCTACATCTAAAACATATAGGGCGATAGACAAAAGTAAGAAAGATACTCCAATTGAGTCTAGGAATGCTAATACAACATCAAAGGACAACAACAAAAATTCTGATGAGTATGCCTTACCTTCTACAGGAATAGAAAGCAACTCTAGGAGCAAAAGACAGTCTAGGAGCAATAACAAGAAACCTAGTGTCTCGCCTGTTTCTGAGAGTGCAAGCAAGAAAGTAGAAGAACACCCTAGGAATTTACCGCTTTCCAAAAAGAAACATGTATCATCTAGTTGTAATGATAAGACTCCTGTTTCTAATGCATGTAATGATTCTGATTGTTTAATGCAAAAGAAAACTTTGTCTATAAATGCTTGTGATGATAATGTTTCTAATGATGTGAAAAAGAATGATATGCCTGAACAGAAAAAGATTCCTTTAGTGACTAAGGCTAAGTCTAGATATATTCGAAGACTTATTGCAAAAGCTAGGAAAACCACTAGCAGCCTATTGCCTAAGGATCACTCTAAGTTTTGTGCATGGAAACCAACGGGTAGAATGTTCACACTTAAGAATGGCACATTAGAAATAGTTCCCAATGCATCTCAGGAAACCAGTTCTAAGTGTAATTCACCTGTTTCATCTAACCCACTGGAACCAAATGTTAAACGGTTTCCATATACAAAATCCTCTGTTATTTGCAGGTCATTGAAATTTGTCTTTGGATCGTCGACTCGGGTTGCTCCAAGCACATGACCGGGAATCTGAAGCTGCTGATCAACTTTGTATGGCAGTTCATGGGAACTGTACGGTTTGGGAATGATCATGTTGCAGCTATTCTGGGTTATGGAGATCTTCGGTTTGGAAATTATCTGATCACTCGGGTTTACTATGTCGAAGGGTTGGGATACAATCTGTTCTCTGTCGGACAGTTTTGTGATACTGATTTAGAGGTTGCTTTTAGGAGAAACACTTGTTTTGTCAGGAATTTGGTGGGAAATGATCTCTTAATTGGGAATCGTGGCACCAATCTCTATGCAATTGACATAAACCAAATGGCCTCTTCATCTCCTATTTGTCTCATGACCAGGGCAGGTGAAACAAAATCCTGGTTATGGCATAGACGTTTGTCCCATCTGAACTTTGACACGATCAACAAGCTTGCCAAAGACAACATCGTCTCCGGTCTTCCTAAATTCAAATACACCAAAGAACAACTATGTCAATCTTGTGAACAAGGCAAGAGCAAAAGAGCAACATTTAAACCTAAACCCATACCTAGTTCGGTTGATAGGTTGCATTTGTTGCATATGGACTTATGTGGCCCGATGAGAGTTCAAAGCATAAATGGGAAAAAGTATATTCTTGTAATTGTTGATGACTATTCAAGATATACATGGGTAAAGTTCTTGAGATCAAAAGATGAAGCCCCAAGCACCATCATCGCCTTTCTGAAGCGGATACAAGTTCTACTTCAAGCTCCAGTTAGGATAGTACGAACGGATAATGGCACGGAATTTGTCAATCAGGAGTTAAGACCATTCTTTGAAGAAACTGGTATTACTCACCAGACATCAGCTGTTAGAACTCCACAGCAGAATGGGGTAGTTGAAAGAAGGAATAGAACCCTTGTAGAAGCTGCTCGAACTATGCTGATTTATTCCAGTGCTCCATTATTCTTATGGGCTGATGCTGTTTCAACTGCTTGTTTTACTCAAAACCGATCTCTGATCCATCCAAGATTCAATAAAACCCCATATGAACTTGTCAACAACCGAAAACCGGATATTTCTTAGCTTCATGTATTTGGCGCTTTATGCTATCCAACAAATGACAGGGAAGATCTGGGAAAGTTGAAGGCTAAGGGTGATATTGGAATCTTCATTGGTTATTCTGAAAACTCGAGGGCATTCGGAGTGTATAACAGGAGAACGAAAAAGATCATGGAGACAATGAATGTGAAGTTTGATGAAATTTCACAAATGGCTTCTGAGAGACTCGCTCTAGAACCCGCGCTTAACCCGATGACTTCCGGACATATCAGTTCGGGACTCGCACCTCAAGGAGCTCAATCAATTCATGATGAACAACCCACAACTCAAGAATTGGAGAACTTTTTCGAGTATATGTATGATGAATACTTTGGTGGCGCTTCGTCAAATGTATCTGAACAACAATCCGCTGCACCCGCTCAACCTCAACAACCACCACCACCACCACCTAATCAAGATGCATCTACAACATTCGAAGCAGACGCACCATCTCCGTCAACATCATCTATATGCACTCCTCCATCTCCAAGAATTGAGATTGTGTTACCAAGAATTGATGAGGAAGATCAAGTCAATGCTGTGTTAGAAGACGAAATCTTTGAAAACCCATTTGCAATAGATTCGGAAGAATCATCTTCTGGGTTACATGAACCATCTAACACACGTTCAAGTCCAAGGTACCCTTCAACGTTACAGTGGACAAAAGACCACCCAATAGAACAAGTTATTGGTGAATCCTCAAGGCCAATACACATGAGAGAACAACTTCATACCGATTACGACATGTGCATCTATGTCTGCTCAGTCAGTCTCATAGAACCTAAGAACATTCGGGAAGCAATGGCAGATAATGCCTGGATTGAAGCGATGCAGGAAGAACTTCTTCAATTTCAAATCCATGACACCTGGGATTTAGTTCCAAGACCAATTGACAAACTAGTCATTGATCTTAAGTGGTTATGGAAAAAAAAAAAGGATGAAGAAATGACTGTGATTCGCAACAAGGCTCGTCTGGTGGCAAAGGGATACAGACAAGAAGAAGGGATAGATTTTGAAGAGTCATTCGCACCAGTTGCAAGGCTTGAAGCTGTCAGGATTTTCTTAGCTTATGCCGCTCACAAGAACATCACAGTTTATCAGATGGACATCAAGACCGCTTTCTTGAATGGAACTCTGAAAGAAGAAGTGTATGTGAGTCAACCAGACGGTTTCGTTGACAAAGATCATCCAGAATACGTCTACAGGCTAAAGAAGGCAATCTATGGTTTGAAACAAGCCCCACGGGCATGGTATGACGAGTTATCATCTTTCTTGTTGTCAAATAATTTCACCAAAGGAACAATTGATCCGACCTTGTTTACAAGAAAGTACAAAAATGACATTTTGATTGTTCAGATTTATGTGGACGACATAATATTTGGGTCCACTAATCCGCTACATTCAAAACATTTTGAAAATCTCATGAAAAGCAAATTTGAAATGTCCATGATGGGAGAATTAAAATTCTTTTTGGGTTTACAAATTCATCAAACCCCACGTGGAATTTTTCTTAATCAGGCTAAATATACAATTGAGATTTTGAGAAAACATGGAATGTACAATTGTGATTCTGTTGGTACTCCAATGGTCACTTCACCCAAAATTGGCGCTGATCTACACGGGAAAACCATGGATCCGAAGAAATATCGGAGCATGATTGGGTCTCTCATGTACTTAACTGCAAGCCGACCAGATATTCATTTTGCTGTGTGTTTATTAGCACGGTTTCAGGCAAGGTCTACCGAACTTCACCTCCAAGAGGTTAAACGGATCTTTAGATACTTGCAAAGGACCATTAACATGGGACTTTGGTATCCAAAGGATTCGGAGTTTACACTAACAGCCTTTTCAGATGCCGATCATGCTGGTTGTCAAGTCACAGCAAAGAGTACATCAGGCGGAGCACAATTTCTGGGAGAAAAACTAGTAGGCTGGTCATCACGAAAACAAGACTGCACTGCTTTATCAACAGCAGAAGCCGAGTATGTGTCTCTATCTGCGTGTTGTGCTCAAGTTCTTTGGATGAGAACACAACTCACAGATTATGGTTTCTTTTTCGACCGCATACCTTTGTATTGCGACTCGAAAAGTGCCATAGCCATCTCGTGCAATCCAGTGCAACACTCGAAGATCAAGCATATTAGAGTCCGCTACCACTTCATAAAGGAACACGTCGAAGAGGGTACTGTTGAACTATTCTTCGTGAAGACTGAATACCAACTCGCCGATCTATTTACTAAAGCCCTCCCAAAAGAGCGGTTTGAAAACTTAGTTCGTCGAATTGGAATGCGAAGCCTAACTCCCGAAGAGTTAGAAAGTCTTCTCGAATCTCATTGATTTACTTCATAAAGCTTCGCATATAAATATTTCCGTAAATATTTTGGTAAACCTTTTTGTAAATATTTATGTATATATTTTTGGTAAATATATACATACTTTTTCAAAAAAAATAATAAAAAATAAATAAATAAAAAAAATTTTGAAAAAGCCATAAAAAATATAAAACATCAAAAACCAAAAATATTCTTCTTACGACATGTCTCTCGTCTAATCAATATTCTGTACGTACTTAGAATTGTCATTCAACAATGACACGGGTGTTTATAGATGCTTGAGCGAGAGTTATTTTTTATGTTTTTCTAAAACATGTCGTTTCTCAAATTTCTTCATTAAGGCTTTCGTGCATTTCAGTACGAAACCCGTGCTTTATTGTGAAATCTTTTATCGTGGCCTGAGTTCTCAACTCGAAAAGATTTCATACTAAAGGCCACACTGATGACTTCTGATTATTTCAGATCAGGACTCGCAATGTTTATGGCGAAAAGCAAAAACCTTGAGCACTTAATCAAAATGATTTCAAGAAGATTTTTTTCAAAGTTTTTAAATGAATTTTTAGCTCAAGATGACTCCCTCTAACACCCTTAACTGCTTTTAAACTCAATTGTTTAAATAAAATGCTTTGTTAAAGGGGGAGTATAAAAAGAAAAAATGTTCCACTTTTCATGCTAAAATCAGTCAATCTCTCCACACAAAGTTTCATTTTAATCAACTGTTTTCAAAAATACCACTTCATGCTATTTTTGAGGGGGAGATTAAGTGTTTAAATATATGGGGGAGAGGACGTGATTAAAATGTGATCTAAAAGAAGTTTTTGTCGTTTGAATCTCAAAATGAGTTCTTCAAGAAGACTCAGCATGAACCCTCGAATTGACGAAACTAACTGTCCGTTATCGAAAACACTAGTCCTGGACGGGTAATAATTTCAAGCTGGTTTACCAGTAATGTAAGCGTGTCTCGCAAAGGACTTGTCTGAGTAGAATGTACCAATTCGAGAGATGATCTCTGAATATGACCGGGACGGGTAATAATTTCAAGCTAGTCTAACTAGTGATGTAAGCGTGTCTCGCGAAGGTCATGCTCATTGAAATTCAATTATTTCAAATGTGCGAACTCTACCCAACATGTACAATTTATTAAAAATGCATGAGCACATGTGAAGGGGGAGTGTTTCAAAAATGTAAAAACTCTCAATGTGTTATCTAAATGTGTTTTCTCATAAACACTTTGAGAGATTTTTCATATAAAGGTTTTATGGTATGCGATCTATAATCTAGGATAATCATGGAGTAATAAGGTGATTATTGTTAGGTTATGTCCAATGATCCGCCAGAACCGGAGTGATCTACCCAAGGACTATTCCAATAGTTTACCATTAGAAGTCCTTAGGAAAGATTGAAAAAAAGGAGTATAATGAGAAAGGAGAAAGAAGGGGTTGAAGAATGAAAAAGAAAAGTTTTTGTAAGGGTGAAAAGAAATAGCCCTCCATGAAAACTTAGGCCAGAAACCGGGTCAATACATATGCTATCGGTATTCACTAAGGTGATACTGGTATTGAAGACAAGACGTCATGGACCCAGTTACGCATTTGCACCACCCCTCCTACCCACTCATATATCTCTCAAAAGATATTTGTTTCATTTCTCACGGAGAACACTACATAATCTATCGACCTCTCACTCCGAGATGAGTTGATATTGAAAAGGTGGCACTCTGCTCCATGCCTCCGACGACTAAAACCAAAACGCACATTATTGAGTCTAGAGACATGAGATTCATCAAAAGATCTCTTAGGAACACTTCCTATGCAATACACTTGTGTTCATCAAAAGGATGCAAGTTGTATGAGTCTTAATGAGATCTAAGGATCTTGCCTCACGACATGATGGCAGCTGGACGTTTTATTGCTAACTGTTTTATGCAGGTACCGATGGAAGTCCATCTACCATCATCATCTGCTGTGAAGACGCATCTGGACAGAAGAAGCAGATCAAGGCAAGCCAGACCAAAAGACGATACTTCATAGATCACAGTGCATGAAGGAACATTGAATGAAGAATATTATACATTGACACACGAAGTTCAAGACGTCAAATGCAAAAGACCATTCACGGGAGCATCATTGAAATGACCATCCCTTAGGGGGAGATTGTTAGCATTTAAATTAATGCTACTTTGAAGTGATGGTCATTTTGACAATTAGACTTAAGTGTGTCATGTAATATGTAGTCTAAGAAGTGGGCTTGTAGTATTAGTTTAGTATGTAGTCCAAAAGTATATGTGTAATACTTTTACAAGTCCACTACATTGTCCAAGTCAAAGCCCATTCAAGCCATGTGTTGGCTGTGAATGTCGTGTATATACACACACACACCTTAGTTTCAAAGGGCCTCATTTTTATCATAAGAAAAAGAGTGTGTGTGTGCCAAGTTCTCTCAAGTCTCTTGTATTATTATCCTTCAAAGTTAATAATCGTTTGACCAATATTCTCCCATACGATCCATATAATCTTATTGTTCTTAATATGTTTGTGAGTGTCATCGAGTGCTTCTTTGTGTGGTTGCCTTTGTATGATAAATAAGTGGGTCGATTGTTATAATAAATACTGATATGAGACGCCAAATATGATAGCACATGCATCCAGTTGCTTCAGGCAAATCAGCAAACACACCCCAGTATATAATGGTCAAAATCTTTCACTTCCAATACAAAATTTGACTTTATTCATGAATCCATTTGATATCATGAATACATTTGATATCCTCTTTCTGGATGGTGATTCATGTTATTTTCCTAAAGAGTCCAATATACCCAAATGAGCAAAACAATTTAAAAGCAAATTCAGATTCAAACTGTGACCCAAATCTAATAAGTAATCGATCCATATCTACTCCGTGACTAAACCCACAATCATAAGCACTAACGAAATAAATGAAATAAGCAAAACCAAATCTGACACCCTTATGGGTTATACCCGACCCGAATCCAATTTATCCACACAACCACTTCATGAATCTGTTTTCACACCACACGATTAGGTTTCTTAAAACCTTTTTATTATAGTTTTGATCCACGAAAACATGTCAAATGATTTATATTCGGTTCTATTATAAAAGGAGTAGCAAAGTTGTTTTTGTTTTCACATACCCAAAGTGGACGAGAGAGAAAGAGAGAAATAGAGGGGCGAAGATGGTGGTTAACGATGGTGCTATGCGGCTGTGTCGGCTTCAAAACACAAACAAACTAACTCCTCTTGGTCTCAAACACTCCAGAAACATCCCTTAGGCCTTGATCTACACGTTGGTAACAAAAAGGGTGTGGCCGAAAATGGAGGCCGGATTTTGGGAGAGAGAGGAGGGGGCGGCTATGGAGCAAGAGAGAAAAATATGAACCCTAGATTTGTTATAATGAGGATTATATAGGCCAAGCTAAAAAACTTTTTAAACCCTAGGGACTGCTTGTGTAACCCTAGGAATTTCAGTGGTGGTGGTGAAACTTTTGTCCAGGGACCAATATTGTAATTTAGGCTATTTTTCACGAAATGAGGCTCGGGGCTCATTTAGACTAGTAACCGGTTGATTCAAGACATGAGAATTTCGCCATTGCGTTCAGGATAATTTTTTCACGAAAAACGAGTATTCATACGACCATTTTCTCATAAATAGTATAAAAATCATATTAAAACGTTTGTCGAGTTACGGTTGTGCCGGTACGCGTTGTGGGCGGCTTTCACGTTTCACGAGATACCTTCTCGTTTTCGATTCAAATAAGTTCGGAAATGTCCGAAAGTGAAACTTAGGAAATAATAAATATAATTTAGTATTAACAATCCGTCTGGAAAATTACAGGTGGTTACACTTTCTATTACAACAATAACGGGTTTCTCCGTTTTGATTCTGAAATCTGTTTTGGCCTTCTTGACTGCGTTTTCCTTGATCAAATGATGATAATATCCAAGTCTGAATCAAACATATGCTTCTATGTTGTTCGATTCTTGTTTTCATTGAACTACCGATTGATTTTTCAAAACAGGGACTGCAATCAGATTTTCTCACAGGTTTGTTCTTCATCTTCGTACTCCCAGGATTTCTTAACGTGGCACTCTGAGACCAAATGTTGTTTCCCTGTTTTGCATACATATGACTTGGATTTGGATGAACATGTTATGATTGTTTGAGTATGCACATCATGTGCAAGGACTCGCAAGAACAGGGGGTGGAAGAAACTATATTATACACACTGATAATAATGTTCCACACAAACAAATGATAATACATGAGGGCTATTTATACATCAGTGTTTTGAAAGGCTCGAGGCGCACTAAGGCACAAAGGGGGTCAAAGAGCCTCGAGGCGAGGCGTACTCCAAGGCGCGGGATTCATGAATACGAGGCGCACTAAATAAATTAAGTTTTTTATAACATATATGACCATTTATGTAGCTTAATAATACAAAATAACATTAAAATACTTAATACATGACACATATTGTCGTTATAAAGATTAAAATGGACCAGTTGTCACCTCTCAAACGGATCAACTCTTTGGCTCGATGACCTATATAGAGATTAAAATTCATATCAGACTAAATATGCTTGTTTCCTACACTTGCAGACTTACATTTAACAAAGCTCACAATTTAACTCAAAATATCAAGCAAGCAACGTATTTATACGTAAGTCATAATGCCACATTTTCATGATAATATGTAATAAAGAAAAATACTTAATGAAACCAAGTAATTTCTTAAAGAAAATTTCAATCAATAAAATAAACATAAAATCAGTTCAAATTTACAAATCATGCAAATACTCACCCTATGACTTAAAAGGCCCATGTATATAACTTATAAGGCCCATGTATCTTATCTTAATATTTAGAAAAAAAGCCCAAAAACCTGTTACATCTCCGAGGCGCAAAAAGCGCACCAAGGCGCAAAGGCGTAAAATCCCCAAGGCGCGTGCTTTTTTTGGGATTCATGCATGTCGTGAGCCTCGATCCAAAAAAAGCCCCAAGGCTAGAGCCTCGTGCACCTTAGGCGCGATTTTCACAACTTTGTTATACATACATAATGGACGGTTACTTAACTAACTTTCTAACCGACATGATCCTTCCTAATAACCGACATAACTATAGACACCTCTTCTAATTTAGCGCCTTTTCCTGTCCTTTGACTTTCTAGTTTGACCTTTAATAACATAAGTTTGATTATTAATTTCTTGATTAAATGATTCCAACAGAAATTTCTGCAGCTAATATCCTTCTCGATTCTGATTATGCGGTTTTAGGCACCTATGGCTATGTTGCGCCAGGTAACTACCAATATTTTAAAGTTATATATACGTACTTATTCTCAAGTTTTAGATTGATCTATGTTACATTTAATCATGATCTGATATAACATTTTTTTTTGTATTCTCATGTTTCCTTCCATGTAGAACTTGCTTATACGATGGTGGCGACAGAGAAATGCGATGTGTTTAGTGTTAAAGATCATTTAGCCCATCTAGGAACAATAACAATGATACATACGCAGCGGATAAACACAAAATAATCATTATTATTGAACAAGGTTTTTCTTCGCCATTATCTCTACCACTAACAAACTTACAAACCCTAGGCGTCTACACTAAGACTTGACGCCTAGAACACACACACACACACACACTATTTCCTGGAGTTACATCTCTAATTCCTGTACTAAATAAACTACGCCCCCATCTCTTTATAAACTAGATATTAGGGTTACAAATGATCTAACTTTCACAGGAAGATATCTAATATATCATTATAAGTCCCTATAGTTTTGTAATCATCAAATCATAATTTCCAACAATCTTCCCCTATTTGATGTTACAAAACTATCTCTTCAAATCTTCCTTGAGGTCTTCATGAACGGGGAAAACCACATATAATAAGCTGCAAACTAATCTATCAGTAATAAGATAATTGAATCAGTTGCCTCCAATGCACCACGACGTGCAAAAGACGACGGAATCCCATGTAGACTCACTTACAGATTCGAATATTCACCACGTGCAAATGACGACAGATTTTACTCTGCTCAGACTCAAGATGCAGATCTGAATATTACACGACGTGTAAATGACTCAGATGCAGATCTGAATAACGAGACAAATAAATCAATCATCTTCCCCTTTTTGTAATCATCGAATAGGGGTCTTCTATGCAACTTAAATCAAAACGCTTCCCCTTAAGTGGTGCATGTAGATGATAAGTATATGATCAATAAGCTTCCCCTTAAAAGTATACTAATCATCTCGTGAATCTCTGACTTTAATTGACCTGAAATAGATCCTTATCTGATTTAGTGCGAACAAGACATGTTTATTACACCTCAGTTATGGATTGTCATCCCGGACGTTCATCATCCATAACCGCCCATTTGATCCCAGATCAAACCCTATAATAATGCATGTGGTCCCGGACCTTCCACGACATCATTACGTTAGGTACTAAACAGCTCGTAAACACCAAACCAAATAAAAGTAACCAAGCCATAAGCATCACATCGTCCAAGATCCAAGACTGTTCTAGCAGTACAAACGAAATCCAAGAACAGTACTAACCAAAAACGCAGCAGTATTAACCAAAAGCATGAGCAGAATTAATATTCGAAGACCAGAATTAATTAAGTCTGGTGAGCAGACTTAACTTCCGAGAGCAGTATTAACGAATACCCGAGCAGACTTAACAATTACCAAGCAGTAGTAACAATCACTTCAAAAACCAGTCAACCAGAATTAATCACCAGCGTAGCAGAATTAACTTTCAAGAACCAGAGTTAATTTACTAAAGACCACACAATCAGAATTAATTCAATCCCGTACGCTGACAACCAACAGTATACGACAAATAATGAATTGCATCAAACTGACCGACCGAATAAATAATCAATTTGAAAATTTAGTTCCACAAGCGACAAACCATAGCCACATATCTCCACCGACCAATTCAATTTAATTCTTGCCCCATAAGAATACAACAAGCCTTATAAAGATAGGTACGAGGTTTACTTCCACAATTAATCCACTGACCCACTTATACAATTCGATCAGACCCATGTGCTTCATCCGATCCAATTATGAATTGATAATAATACGAGGTTTATCCAATTAAAATAACCAATCGATCTGCTCATATCAAAAAAATAAAATACGATTACCTCATATTCACTAGATCTGCTCATCTGCTCCAAAACTGCTTTTCATCGACAACAAAAACCTTTTAGATCCTAGATATCGAGAGCCACCCGCTCTGATACCAATTGTTAAAGATCGTTTAGCCCATCTAGGAACAATAACAATGATACATACGCAGCGGATAAACACAAAATAATCATTATTATTGAACAAGGTTTTTCTTCGCCATCATCTCTACCACTAACAAACTTACAAACCCTAAGCGTCTACACTAAGACTTGACGCCTAGAACACACACGCACACACTATTTCCTGGAGTTACATCTCTAACTCCTGTACTAAATAAACTACGCCCCCGTCTCTTTATAAACTAGAGATTAGAGTCACAAATGACCTAACTTTCAAAGGAAGATATCTAATATATTATAATAAGTCCCTATAGTTTTGTAATCATCAAATCATAATTCCCAACATTTAGTTTTGGAGTTGTTGCACTAGAATTGATTATGGGAAAGCATCCTGGAGAACTAATATCATGTCTACCAACATTGTCTACTGATGATCTATTGCTAGCCAATGTAGGAGATAGACGGATTCTGCCACCATATTCTCTAGTTGAGAAACTAGCTCATTCAATTTTGAAGGTCTCATGGGCATGTTTGAACTACAACCCACAGGAAAGGCCAACAATGCGCCAAGTCAAAGATTTATTGTCAGTGGATGATCGAGTTTGGATGAAGATGCATGTATCGGTAACTTAATGCTTGATCGATTTTTTATGATGTGTAGTCATAAGTCATAAAGTTTAAGAAACTTTTTATGTTTTTTATCTTGTCCTGAATTACGCTATAGATTGTTATTAAATAAGGAAATAATTTATATCAATGAAGATTGCTACCTTTCTAGAATAATGCAGTTATGTGTATTATGGATATTTTAGGTAATTTATTTAAATTATTCCAGTTTTACAATTAAAAAATTACCAATGGGAAATTTGTTTATTAGTTTGTAAAATTTATTCTTACTTATATCAAGAAATTAAGTAAACAGTGAGTGCACACAAAAGATATTCAAAGACGTCATATCACCCAACGATGGAAGTTTGTTAATTTGTCAAAAAAGATGGCATAGACTAGAGAAGAAAGTTAGCTAAAGGAAATTTGTCTGTCAAAAAAGATAACCTAAGGTATGAAGTAACTAATGTACAGTTGGTTTCAGATAGTGAAAAAGGTGAATAAGGTAGCAAGAAGTCTTGTACGAATATCTCCAAAAGGTGTAAATCGGTGGGAACACCCTGATCCCATGCATCTTCTGATGCCAACCGGACCCTTCCCTAAGGACCTGGCCCCATGCGATGAGCACATGTTCTCATTGACCTAATTAGTCAGGAGTTAGGATCTAACCCTAGGCCATTTTCTTCAATAGGTCCTCCTTGGACCGGTCAACTGAGCATTTGCGGTGGGGGATTGGTATCATTGGACTTTAGTGTCAAGGAAGAGACTTGAACTCTTGTCTATTGACTCAAGCACAAGCACCCTTACCATTGGACTAAAGCTCCAATGAAGTGGGAAATGACAGAAGAGGGAAATGACAGGGAAACTGGAATGCTGACTATAACTTCACACTTAGAGACCTACAATTGGATGATTTAGTTGAAGTAGGCGATCCAAAAAACGCACGAGTCATGGTGTCTAACTATTCATAGGGTATCTAATTTCTCCTTTTTGTGCTTAGTGGAAAGGACAGATGTGGCAACATGGGCAGGTCGATTGGGTTTAGTAACGGGTCAATACGGGTTAACTTCTTGGTACAGGTCCAATTGGTTTGCCAGAAACACCTTTGCTCCAAAATTTCATTAAATCTTATTAGAAATAATCAGTGTGATAACAAAATAGATATTCTTATCAATCAATGTTATTGAATAAATTGTACACTATGTGAAATCTTCAACCCCTTTTGACCCGTTTTGTGACAACCAATAATTTTCGAAACGTATCTTATACCGCATTATGTTTGCAAATGAGTATTTTATACCTGAGAAGTGTTTTGGATTTTATGTGATTGATATTGGGATATTATTATGTGAAATAAGAGATTTCCTCATATGATGTGAGAATTTAGCACAACGCGTATCGGCACGAGTTTGACCTAATATACGTTTATTAAATGATTTATTTTATTTTACGAAAAATAGTCGTGTGAATACTCATTTTTATCGGAAAAATTATTTTGAACGCAATGGCGTAACTTTCGTGTCTTGATTTGATCATCAACTACCCTAAATGGGTTTCGAACCCCAAATCCAGAAAAACTACACAAATGGTCCCTGGGAGATAATTTAACCGCCGCCCCTATCCTTTGGAGTTTGACACTTTTGGTCCTTGTGGTTTATAGATTTTTAAAAGGGTTGCTTTAGGGTTTCATAACCCTAGTACACTCATTTTATAACTCACCACTCTCTCTCAAGATCAAAGACCAAAGGTGTACGTTTGTGGGTTATAGCTAGAGTGTAGCAACCTGTAAAATTCCCCAGTAATTTGTAAATGTTAATCAAGTATTAATCTATCATTACAGTTCATTTAACCATTTTTACGAGCAAAATTTAAAATTTTTGTTTATTATATTACAATGAATCAAAAACGTTGTTACGTGATTCACAATACTTTGGAACGAGCTCACACACCACGACAATCCAATACTCGAATAAAAACCAAACGGATCCTTATTACTTATTCCTCATCCCAACAGGCTAACCAAGCCCACTACTATTCAAGCCCATTATTCATTTTTCTTTTATTCCATACGAGCCAACCCTCATTCACTTGGCCTCGATATTTTGATTATTCGACACACAAGCCATGCCACATTTTACATGGTTCGAATCTCCACACTTCAAGGATTCATGAATGACAAGCCATATTGTTTGATTCGAACGTTTACTATTAAAATGAACCTCAAAGCTAACTCAATTCGACACATGTGCAAACTCATTCGAGTGTTAACCAAAATCAACAAAACCTATATTTACCTAAGACATTTGATCGAGACCTAGTCAAGAGAGTTTTATAAACCTCACCACATGTTCTCTAATTTATTTGGTCACATATACATGTCGTATGGAATTACATGTCGAATACCACATAGACCAAGCCACTTGACCATTATTTCTCTAAACCGAAGCTCCCTCACTAGCCCCTCTCTTAATATCAAAACCATTTGAGTGCCTAGCTAGTTTTATTCCCCAAATCTCTTATCTAATCTCTTCGGCATCCAATCACCAACTTGTGTTTTAATATAAACTATACCAGTTCCATGCATATATCTATATACGTATACTAACACACACACACACTTATTCATTCACAAACAAATAACACCACAATATTTCCTAATTGTTTTTCTCTCTACCGAGTTCATTCAAGAAGCAAAGAGCCAAGTTTGAGGCGTTCATTCCCTCTTTTCCACACACAAGCTATTGATCTTGATTATTTTGTGAGTGTTCAAGCGAGCTACGTGCAAAACCCGTCGTCCTTAGTTCTATTTCAAACGTTCTCACCTCCCTTGTTGGTGTAGTAAGTCCTTCGATACCACTCTTATACATACACACGATTTTCCTGAGTTCATACACATTTATTATTTCATTCGATATCATTTACTAGCTTTCTAGTTATATTTTCGATCCCTCGTTATTCATATTATATATAAATTTGATCTCCTATATCTATGGATGGTTAGACATGAAGTACTATAATCATTCGTAACATATATCATCATATAAAGAGTTATCGAGACCCATTTTAAAGCCATGTTGAATATCGAACATAAACAAGTCATATAATCATATTGGACCACTTGATGTTGTCGACTAGAAAACGATCCATAAAACCTTTTCTAAACATGTAACCTATCGAGCTAATTACTCAACCCATTTTTCCATAACCTAAACTAATAAGCAGTACCAATAAGCTACTTTGATAAGCTCATGAAACACCTTTTCTAACCTATAAGCTTAACACACTCGAAACAGTCCTTAAACTTTAAAAGTTATCGAGTGGGTCTGCCTTAAAGCCCACTAAGCTCAAAATAAGCACTTCCTTAATAAGCAGTCCATAAGCAGTTTGGATAAGTTAAAAGTGACATATTTTGAGCCCATAATCAAGCCCAATCAATTCGAAAACCATTGGACCCTTAAAACCTTAACGAGCCTGTTTTAATTTCCTTAAGGCCCAATAACTTAAAAATAAGCTCTTTTCATGTAATAAGCAGTTTTATAAACTTAAATAAGCTGTTTGAGACTTATGTAATTCTCAAAAAAGTTAAAATATAAGATTTGTGATTTTTGGACTATAAATGCAAATATTATGCAAATCGGGTTAAAAGTGTAAACTTTCACATAAATTAGTGTCAAACTATCATTATGATAAATTAAGGGTAGAAAGTGAATATACAGTAAACAAGAGTGTTAAAATGTCATATTTGAATATTTTGGACCAAAAATGTAAATATAATCTAACCTTGGACTAACGATGTAAAAGTTTCACCGTTAGGGTTAAAAGCGTAAATTTCATATAACTTGGAGGATCATTTAGTAACTTTATTCTATTTATATTCACACTAAATGTTTTATACATTTTCATCCTAAAAAGGCAATTATACACTTCGTAAGGTTTATTTAAAAGACGATACGTATCTATATGTTTATATAACGGAGTTTCTAACGAATAACATAACTTATCATCCACCAACTTTCGAAGAGACGATATCTACGGATTCAATAAACATAAAAACAAGATAATATTATATATAATATTATTTTTGAACTTTAAGCATTTTAAGCATATCATCCATCCTCATCACAAACCATTTCGATATCCGATACTATTTCCACAACCATTATTCACATTAAGCCAAGCTTAAACTATCGAAATCTCAGACTTCCCTATTATTTAGGTCGTGTGCTGGAGTCGTTCCCATAATACATTTGACGTCACATTATCTTTGTCAACTACAGCCGAGGTGAGCTCATAGTCCCACTTTTATCTTTTATATATTTTCAACTCGTGGGGAGATACATGCTACAAAACAGAACACAAGTATTTTCTGTATGTTATACCTGATTGAGATTGCCTAAGTTACCACTATTGCCAAAAGCCCCTCCCATCATGAACCATTAATCACTTGCGAGTGAACGCGAATATAGTGAATAGATCTATTGGAGGCTGACTGTCGATTTGAACTAGCCGAAAAATGGCCTTAGTTGCAAGTCGGATTAGTCAAATGCACTTTATTTGAAGGAAATAGGAAGATGGCAATCTCCTACACGAGGGCCACATACTTACACCATTTCGGTGGTGTATTCATACCATTTCGATGGTACTCGTTAAGGTTTGAGGGTCATGAGACTTAGGGCAATATATCGAACTGCAATATTACTATTTCTACCATGATTGTGTTTCTATGCAATTATAAAAATTGAGACTTGTGTTCAAACTGATTACTATATACAAACACTGTAACACCCCGACCCAACAAGGGTAAAGATGTCACAGTAATGGTTTCATATCAGAACAAACACAAGCATATGACATAAATAATACAATTGAATTTCAATGGTTACAATGGAAAATTCGAAACTACAAAGTTATAATACAATAATTTCCAAATCTAACTATAAATTCTTCTAGTCATCTTCAATAGCTAGTAAGGTCTTCTAAGTCCAAGGTACACTCCACTCATACCCAGCTTCCAAACTAAAACCTGCCGCAGGAAAAGAAATGCTGCTGAGCTACGAAAGCTCAGTGAACAGATATAACAATAACAAGGCAGTAATGATGGGATAGTGAAGCAAGTGAAACAATGCAAGGTATAACAAGAGTCAGGAAAGAAAAATAAAGGTTATGAAGATATATCAGGAATTAAGAAACAGTTACAATAGATAAGAGTAAAGAGAACAGTAATCCCAAACCCGATCCCAAGTCATATCAAGTCAAGTCATGTATCAAGTCAAGTATTAAGTCAAGTCATGTATTCGGAGGGGTGACCTCGGAATACTAAGTACAAGGTTAAAAGGTAACAGAAACAGTAATCCACTACGAGCCCAGAAACAGAATCATATCATAATCATGTAGAGGGGAGACCTCTCAGTAACCAGTAATATGAGGGGATACCTCCAAGGGGTGGAGTAGCTAGCTCTCAGATATGTGAAAGACGTGTATCGCACACACCATCAGTCACCAGATATAACAGATACAAATACAGATAACAGATAACAGATAACAGATCTAGGATGCATCCATACGCCCCAGGTGGCCAAATACCTCCTCAACACACCAAATCAAATCAAGTCAGGGACGGGATAGGACATCACTCTCCTACCCTAGATTCATGCCATCGGTGCATCAATGACATGGTCATGAAACCCTCATGACTAGTGATACAGAAAGTGGCTCGTAGTCTCAAACTGAGGGTCAATGGTCAAGTATCAAATGTACAAGTATTCAGTTCAAGTTTCATATTAAGTGTTTCAAGTCCAATTTCCATTTCAATTATATCAGAGGGTTCATATCAAAGGTTCATATCAGAGGGTTCATATCAATAGTTCAATATCAGATGGTTCAGTATCAAAAAGGTCAATATGAGAAGATCAATATTAGAGGGTCAATATCAGAAGGTTCAATATCAGAAAGGTCATTATCAGAAAGTTCATAATCAAAGTTTCATATCAACAGTTCATTTAAAAAGGTTTCTATTTAAAAAGTCCATTTAAAGCAATCTTTCAATAATGGTTTTCATAAAGATAGTCTTAAAAATAGTTTTCTTAAAAACTTTTAGTAACTTACATTTAAAAGTAGTATAGCTTTTCTCACACAATTTCATATATAATTCAGAAAGGTTTTCACATCTAGTTACCAAAATCAAATAATCCTTCAAGTATTAAGTGATTCCAATATTCATGTTACAGGGTGACGAACAAGTCATATCAAGTATCAAGGGGATATGGCAAAGTTCAATTATCAAGGTTCACAAATCAAAGGAAGCATAACAGAGGCATAGATCAAATAAGAAAGCCCCAAATAAGAAGGCTCAGATCATAATCAAACCAATATAGAAAGATGTAAGTGAAACATGAAGAACGAATCAAAGTATAAGGGAACATAGCAATGGCTTAGGGAATCCTATAATGAATCAGAAATCCAGAATGTCATGAGAACGAAGGCACCCTTACTGAAAAAGGGTAGAATATCTGTACCTTATTAGCAAGCAAACAGAATCACAAAGCAAACACTGACAGGAAACCAAATCACTCCCTCTTCGGACCTAAAGGAGTAGAAGACAGAATTACAAATGGTTTTTAGTTATCTTTCCATTTTAACTAACTTCTATTTTTTAGCAGGTTTCCAAAATTAGTAGTTATTTAATTATTATAAATTTAGGTTAAGTCATTAATTTAATATTATTATGGAAATAGGGTTCATTTTATCAAGTTATAAAAGTTTAGGGTTAAATATGACAACTTTCCATATTTTAGGGTTTTAAATGTAAATATGTCAAAGATAAGGGTTTAAAGTGCAATATTACAAGTTATTCATTTTAATTCATAAGTTTACCATAATTACAGTTTCAATCCTTTAATTTCAACAATTTTACAAGTTAAACCCTTTTATTAAATAAATTACAAATTAAACCTTATAATTAATTAAAATACAAATTAATCCTTACAATATTCATAATTACACATTAAGCCTTTAATTATTCAAAATTACACATTATACCCCTTATATTAATATTATACGAATCACCCTTCAGTTTACAATATTTACAAAACAAGTCCCTCTATTTTAATATTTTTCAAATCGAATCACATAATAAAGTAATTTACCATTTAAACCTTTTAATTACAAAATTAACATATAATACCCCTATTTTGTATTTTATACGATTAACCCCTGGTCCAAAACATCTTACAAAAATAACCCACAAGTTTATAAAATTACAAAACACACCCAAAACTTTTAAATCTCAAATCGGTTTGAATAAAAATGCATAAACCCTAACCCTAAAATTTTCCAATCATTACCAATCATCAATTTAACCTTAAAACACATTAATTACATCAAATCCATCATCACAAATCCAAACCCTAGTTCATACGATTTACCTTTTTATTTTAAACCCTTTTTCTTAAAATCCGATTACAAGAAAAACTCGCCAAGCATGATTTCGGCTTCGATAATTACAAGTATCATATTTATTGTGTTATATAGCACGAATAGGACCAGAGAAAAATAATCTTGAAGGACACAAAATTCGTAAAAACTGATTCACAATTTATTTGGTTTTTAGGGTTTAAAATCGTATTTTAATTCAAACGGCCTGAGTAGCATGCATGGATTGTTATAGCTATTTTATATGGATCATATATGATGTAAGAAGAGTTATAAAAATACCAATTAACTTTTAGAATGATCGAATAAGGGTGGAGAATTAATACCTCTCGGCAAACATGAAAATCGAACAAAAACTGAAACCGAGTGAATCAAGCCTTCAAAAATCGAACTCCTATTTTTATACACTTCTTCTAGCACCCAGGAACTCAGTAAAAATAATAAGTGGTCATGGAAAAATTATAGTGGCCGATTTGGAGTTTTTGTTTGTGTTTTAGGGTTTTTAGAATGAATAAAATGGAAATTATAATGAAACCGTGTGATAAATGAGGAGGGTCACATAATTTTCGGCCCAAGTGATTGTGACAAGATCAATTTACTGATTTTGTGAAGATCTCCTTTAATTGTAATGTTTATCTCTTATTTATTTGATTTTAAATAATTAATAAGAAAAGTAAAACATATATATAGATTTATTCGGCCAATATGACATTTTATATAATGTGACAAATATTTTTAGGACATGTAAAATATAAAAATATTCATGCAAAAATTATTTTACTTCATATGTTGCTAATTTTCAAGTGTTTGGGATTTATTTGGTGTTTTTTTAATCATTAATTGAATTTTCAAGTTACAAGGGTATTTTGGTCATTTCGCATGTTTTGAAAATTTGGGTATTACAAACACTATGGATTCACTCAACAATTTTGTTGACTTTTAGCATGTTTATCTCAGGTAATTAATGGAGCATTTCAAGGCACGGAGTGGGCAAATAAACTGATGGTTTTTGGTGTCAAATAAATTCTATCATTCATTTCAAACTATCATATCTTTTGTTCCCAACAGAGATATTAAACATTGGAATTCCTTTTTGTATCTGAATTATTAAATGAATGATAATAACTTTCAAAACGTCTCTTTTGAGTCATTTTCTATGATTATGACTGTGATCCTTCCAGTAATACCCCAATTAGTCTTCCGCTGGTAAGTTGAAATTTAGGGGGTGTTACATAGAGGTCGCAAGCAAGGGTTTGTTTTCGGGTTGTTCGTATTCGTGCCACCATCTATATCCCTCTCTTTCTCACTCATTTTTGGTATGTCGAATCTATAAAACTCATTTTATTTTTTGTTTGATTTAAAAACTGTGTATAAATAGGATGTAAATGTTTTCGTGTGGTGAAACTAGATTGAAATGGTGTTTGTTTATTTCGGATTGAAAACGAATCGGGTTGACCTGGATTTGATTGTGGTTCTGCCTTTGGATTTTGGTTATGTTTATTTCATGTTGATGTTGTTGTCATTACTTTTGTTTTGACCCGTGCAGGGATTTGTTATAGTTTGAATTTGAATCGGTTTGAAGTTAGTTTTGGTTAATCTTCTTGATTTGCTCGACTATGTTATATTAGATTTAAAAATCTTCTTGTTGTTGTGTTCGAATCGAGTGAGAACTACATAAGTGGTGTTTGGGCTGGTGTAATGGTTGTGCCACGACACCGTTGTGGTGTCAAGTGTGTTTGATTGTAAAATGAGTTGGCAAAGAGACGTGTTTGATTTATTGTTGTAAATAGAGTAAATTACACCATTTGTCTATGTGGTTTGCGTTGACTGAAGGCGTTCGTCCTTTGAACAAAAAAATTGTACCGTCCAACCTTAAGTGGCAAACGTTATGCGTCGTTTGTCCCTCCATCTAATGGGCCCCACTAACGCTTGTTAAGTCTAGTTAACTTGAAGTCCCATGAGGGTGTTCCCGTCATTTCCCAACACCCCAACTACCTCTTCACCTACTTTATTTCTCTGAATCTCATCCATCCTTAATTCTCTCTCTTTTAAAAAAACGGTTCTAACATTTATATCATCCTCTTTATAAAAAAACACCCAACTTTCTTCAACCCAATTAACATCTTATTCGGCATCAAACCAAAACCCATAAAAGAACACCCTCTTTCTTACCATCAAACCCAATTTAAACCAATATATATAAAAACATCATTTTTTTAAAATATTGATCGAAAAATTAAAACCAATATATACAAAACCCCAAAACTATACACACCCATGTATATGGAGCAACGGTGGTGGATCGGTGGCGGGTGTAAGTGTGGTGACGATTGTGGTTTTGAATTAGAAATATTGTTCTATACTGTTAAATTGAAGCTTTTAGCAGAAAGGAAATATTGTTCTTGAACAAAAACATGGATCAGATATGCTAACTAGTTGGATTCGGGTAATTTTATCAGGAAGGAGTGTACTATTTTAGCATTTGATTAATGATTTGAGAGAAGATAAATGAGTTTGAAGGTTTGATTTATTTGAAACAGATGGGTTTGATGATGAATGTGTACTAAACAAATATATATATATATATATATATATATATATATATATATATATATATATATATATATATATATATATATATATATATATTTAATATCTTTGATTTTTGTTAGATATAATATGGATTTGAGAGAATATAAATGTGTAAATTATGGTGGTTGTTAATTGGCTTTTGGTTCGGGAATTTTAGTTTGATGGTGAATGTGTAGATTTTTATTATTATTATTATTATTATTATTATTATTATTATTATTATTATTATTATTATTGTTATTATTATTATTGGGGGGGGGGGGTGAATTTGGAAATGGTTGTGGTGCTAAAATGGGATGGCATGATTGATTGTTGGGATATGAAGGTAGGGGTAGCCGGATATATGTGGAAGAAAATGGTGGTTGGAGGCTATAGTTAGAAGATGAATTAACGAAAGAGATGCGGTGAATGTGTTTTGATATGGTTAATGGGTTTTTGTAATGAGGAAGATAATAACTAATGAGGGTGATGGTGGTTTTTGTAGTTACCGGAAAAAAGGTTGTTGTTCGTTTGAAATGATGGTCGATTATGACGATGGCTTTTGTGTATGGGTTTGTGTAGATCATGATGGTGGGTTATTGGTTTTTGAACATGGTATTTTAATTTGATGATGAATGTGTAGATTTTGGTGGTGGGTGGTGAATGTAAAAATGGTTGTGGTGCTAAAATGGGATGGTGATGATTGGTTTTTGGATATAAAGTTGGTGGTAGCTGATATATGTGGAAGAAAATGATTGTGGGTGGCTATAGTTTGAAGATGAAGTTAAGGAAGGAGATGTAGTGGGTAAAATGACAATTATACCCTCATGTGCATTGCACATGAGAGATATAACGAAGGTTAGTGAGGGTCGTTAAAGAGAAGGACAAACGACGCATAACGTTTGCCACTTAAGGTTGGACGGTGCAATTTTTTTGGTCAAAGGACGAATGACTTCAGTCAACGCAAACAACAAGGACGAACGGTGTAATTTACTCTTGTAAATATATGATTTTGTCCATGTCGTGCATTGTGTGGTCGAGTGGGGTTCAAAATGTAAAAAGGTAAAATAAAATATGATGGTTTGTATGTGTTTGTTTGTATGAGGGTGCATTTGGTGTGATAAGTGGGCTGAAGCCCACAACTGATAAAGTGTGTTTGGTTTTGAGTTATATAAATGCATTATGTGACGTTGCGTATTATTAACTTCTGCATTAGAGTTAATTTCATAAATGGTCCCTGTTGTCTGTCGGGTTTTACGGGTTTAGTCCCTAAACTTCTTTTTAACGGATCCAGTCCCTGTGGTTTCGACCCATAACGATTTTGGTCCCTGAGACTAACTGTCGTTAGTTTTTTCCGTTAGCTAACGACCGTTTGCAACAAATATTTGCACCGTTAGTCCTTTATACTAACGATTGTTTATACTTAACTCAAAATATTTTTTTTTTTTTTTTTTTTTTTGTTGTTTTTTTTTCCCCTAAAAAAATTAAAAAAAAAAAACACTGGTTTTCTTATAAATTTTTTTTCTAAATATCATTAAAATTTTTACACGTTTTAGCTCCTACTCCTCCTTCATCGTCGTTGGTCCTTTTTTGACATTGTATAGTGAGAAAGCTCACCTCTTTTTTATACACATTTTCATACACACATTTTTTATACACACGTTTTTATATATATGTTTTTATACACAACTTTTTTTACATCTTTTTTTACACACTTTTTATACATGTTTTTATACACACGTTTTTATACACATGTTTTTATGCACATGCTTTTATACACACGTTTTTATACACACATTTATATGCACATTTATACAAAAAAATTTATGCACACATTTACACACAAATTTATACATATTTTTTATACACATTTTTATACACACATTTATACATACATTTTTATCTTCTTGTATAAAAACGTGTATAAAAATATGTGTATAAATGTGTGTATAAAAACGTGTCTATAAAAACGTGTATAAAAATGTGTGTATAAAAAATGTGTGTATAATGTGTGTATAAATGTGTGTATAAAAATGTGTGTATAAATGTGTGTATAAAAACGTGTATAAAAATATGTGTATAAAAACGTGTATAAAAATGTGTGTATAAAAACGTGTATATAATGTGTGTATTAAAACATGTATATAAAAACATGTGTATAAAAACATGTGTATAAAAACGTGTATAAAAATGTGTGTATAAAAACATGTGTATAAAAAAGTGTATAAAAATGTGTGTATAAAAACACATGTATAAAAACGCGTGTATAAAAATGTGTATAAAAACGTGCATATAAAAACATGTATATAAAAACGTGTAATAAAATGTGTGTATAAAAATGTGTATATGAAAACGTGTATAAAAATGTGTATAAAAACGTGTATAGATTTTAAAATATTTAGAAAAAAAAAATTACAAGAAAACCAATTAAACAAATTTTTTGTTAAGTATAAACGGTCGTTAGTATAAAAGACTAACGGTGCAAATGTTTGTTGCAAACGGTCGTTAAAGGACTAACGGTGCAAATGTTAGTTTAAAGGACTAACGAAAAAAACTAACGATAGTTACACTCAGGGACCAAAACCGTAATGGGTCGCAACCACAGGGACTGAATCCGTTAGAAAAAAAGTTTAGGGACTAAACCCATAAAACCCAACAGACCACAGGGACCATTTATGAAATTAACTCTCTGCATTATACTTGCATTATATTTTGCGAATAATGAATACTTAACTAACTTGACTTTATTTGTTTTGACATGGATCATTGGTACGTTTCGGATATTTCGTGGGACTTAATGATTGATAGTTTGCTAAAAACTATAAGTGGGCAAAATGTTTTCAAGTCCACATTGATTAAAATAATGAGTTTATCCTGATCTCTGAATTTTTTTATCAAAACAGTTTGTACTGCTAGTTTCAACTAGTTTGTACTGCTCGTTCAAACTTAGTTTAATACTAAGTTTCTGCTCTATGATTCACCTCTCTCAGAAGGTTACACATCTGGAAGTGAAGAGAGCAGCTTGAAACTACTATGAATTGATGGACACTTGTACAAATTGTCATAATGGAGGCTGTTCAAATTCATGTGATGGTGAAGATTCTTCCAAACAGGGGAGGAATTAAAGTTTGTTCAGTTGCTGTAATGATGATTATCTGATTCAGGGGAGGATGACATACTCAGGGGAAGAAAATATGAAGATAATATCAGAGAATGATGAAGATCAATGCTGGAGTATTTACTGTTCAAGGCTTATTCAAAACTTAAATGTGAAGAAAGTACTGAAGTGATTCAAGATTGAAGATAAGTTTTTGAAAGAATCCACCCCATCATCAAAGTTGGAGTTTAATTCAAGAAACTTATGAATTACAGAGAAATCATAAGTTTAGGGGAGGATTGTTGGGAATTAAACCAACAGTTAGTACTGCCAGGTATAAAATTAGTACTGCTGAAGAATCGTTCAAGAATACACTAACAATACTAAGTCAGTTAGTACTGCTAGTAGAAGAAGTTAGTACTGATTATGAGATGACGACAGGAATGCTCATGGATATATATAGAATAGATTGCATGTATATCTTATTAATATAGATTGATACGAATATAGTTTTACTTGTATATGACTCTTTATGCTATAAAAAGAGATCCTTAGTTAGGGTTTTGATATATCCCTAAGTACGTATTATTATCAGAGCTTCAAGGGTTTTTGTAACCCTGGTGATATTGTAGATCATCCGTATTAATATATTGAAGCTATTCATTTGATTAAACTTTGTGTTCATACTGTTCCTTAATCACATCACATTACACAAATCTTCTAAGTGCTTTGTAGTAAATTCCGCGTGCTACGTAGCATACACTCAAAGTATCTTCAACACAATCCGTGTGTTTAGATCCTCTCAATCTATCACGTGACCAAGAAACTACACAGTCGATATCCAGAATTCACACTTCGAAAACTTGGCGTATAACTCCTCCTTTTTCAATAATTCCAGAATTAGCTTGAGATGTTCCTCATGCTCTTTCTCATTCTTGGAATATATTAGGATATCATCAATGAATACTATCACGAATTTATCCAAATACGGCTTACAAACTCGATTCATGAGGTCTGTTAGTGCAAATATTACGATATTTAAACTAAACGGTTTCTTCGGTTTTAATAATGACAAACATGTAACTTGTAATACATAATGTAAAATGTGCAAGTTACTTGTAAACACAAATCATAAATGCATACTTACATCAACACCTCCCGACGTCTCAAGTATGCTTCAACGAAGTCGTAGATTTCCATCCCGACATAAATCACTCAAGGTATGGACAAACAAATCTACTACTTGACAAATGATCAAAGGATTATATTTTTCCAAACTTCACATTTTTATAAATGTGACAAAACATTTTTCAAAAATACATTTTACAAATTATTTTTGAATTAAAAAGAAATGTTTTATTTGGAAAAATCATTTCAAATTATTTTGAATTACCAACAGTCATTTTTTCCCCCAAAACAGCTCCAACTTCCCCAAATAAACCTTCCCCACTAAAGACAAACGAAGGAGCGTCTACGGCACCATTAAATAGGTACGGCTCCATTAAATTTAATGGAGCCGTCGGGTATTTAGTGGAGCCGTGGGTCTGTAACGGTCAGATTTTCCTTTGCCTATAAATAGTGGACCATTCCACACTTCCAACTTGATTTTTCCAGTCCTTTTTCTCTGGTCTTATCCCTCTTCACTTAAATGACTTTCTTTGATCATTTGGAGAGTCTTAGGTTGTTTAAGAGTGATCCAATCATCCTCTCAAGTGATCCTCTTCATTCCTCTTGATTAGTAAGAGAAGAACACAAAGTATCCTAGATACAAAGTGTTGTCATCCCTCTTGATTAGCAAGAGAAGAACACAAAGTATCCTAGATACAAAGTGTTGTCATCCCTCTTGATTAGCAAGAGAAGAACACAAAGTATCCAAGTAGATACAAAGTGTTGGAGTTGTTAGGTCTTGTAACATTGGTTACACTCTTGATTGTATCATAGCATACATCAAGATTATTTTTCTTTTGTGAGAGAGTGAGTCAAGATCATTGTGATCTTAAGAGATAGTGAAGATCTCTTGAAGCCATTAGGCTTGTGTGATTGATCATGTGGATCAAGGGTAGATCGGGTAGATCGTGGTAGATTGGTGCTAGCTAAGATTAGCACTCGACATCTAGCTTAGTGTCGGAAATAGGATAAGCGACGTGTAAGGTGTAGATCGGGTAGATCGTGGTAGATTGGTGCTAGCTAAGATTAGCACTCGACATCTAGCTTAGTGTCGAAAAACAAGTTAAGCGACGTGTAACGGTTTTCTCCGCCTGAAGGGAGTTTGTTGATTAGTGAAGTAACTCTCGAGTTGGGTACTCGGGGAGTGGAGTAGGGCGAAGAGGAGCTTCGTGACCGAACCACTATAAATCACCGTGTCTGGTTTGCGCCTTCTAACTTATCTCTTTACTTTCATTTTATTCCTTATCGCTTTATGTTTATATTTGCATTGTGTTTATGCTTGTGTGGCTAGTTGCTTATGTTATGTATGTGTCATGATTGATTGTGCTTGTGTTGTAGTTTAATTTATTCATCCCTAGATGATACGTAACCATTGTTGACACTTTTCATATTACGTCACACTTGATCGGTTATTTGATACAAAAGGTTTTAAGTTTTTAAACTGAAACGTATTCACCCCCCTCTACGGTTTCCACAATTGGTATCAGAGCCAGGTTGCTCAAATTTTTAAAACAAATGGTTTTCAAAATTGAGTACGATCCATGTATCAAATTACCCATGAAGGTGATAAAAATATGAAAAGTATTTAGTTGCTTAATACTTACAAGTTTTGTTGTTAAGTATACTTTGTCATACTAGCTTGAAGGTTTTCTTAAACCACTAAAAGAACAGTGTCTTTAAGTGTCCGGTCATGTTTTCAGAACGAGTCATTAAGTCATGCAGTTCTGAATCAGAAAACAGACCACGGTACCACTAAACATTGTACGGTACCGTTATATTTAATGGTACCGTGGGTCATTTAACGGTGTCGTGCATCTGATTGTCTGTTTTTCATTTTTGGTTCATTTTCAAAAATCCATATAAAACCAACCATGAGTCTGTACGAGTCGTGTCGCCCATCATTTTGAACGATGTTGAGTCTACTTTCATTTGAGAAACATTTTTGTGAATTAGTTCTAAATGAAAGTATGTTAAGGTCCTTGATTTTCAACTAAAGGTCTTCTGGTCATGCAGTTTGCGTAAATTTTTGGTCAAACTGAAAAAGGGCGATTCAACTTTTAAACCTTGACATGTTTTCAAAGTGCTCAGCAAAAATATTTGAAATGGGGAGGAAACCAATTCATTGTCAAATAAAATCAAGCTTAGTATACATTGTTATACCTAATACACAAAATGACAATAAGTATTTTTGTGTGATAAATTGCTATTTGCTTATTATAGTTTTTCGGTTTATGCACTTATAAGGCTCAAGCTAAATCACTTGCACTATATTAAGTAATTAGTTTGCATTGCATATAGGCATCAACCATTTATCTTGCATTTGTTGCAAGTTCTTAAAATGGTTTAGTAACTTTCTTAGGGATAGAAACTAAGTTGGTAGATCATGTGTGTAGAAAGATATTGTCTTACACAATTATTTTTCCAAAGGTTTAAGTGTAAAAAGTATATCACCCCAAAATACTTAACACTTTCATAAAATCCGTAACATGATCTTTAAAACATTACATCATTTTGTCTTGTTTGACCATGGGTTGTCTAAACAAGATAAAAGGTCAATCTAATACATTAGTACTTAAGTAAAGGAAAATGTATTAAACTTGAATTGATCTAACACACATACAAAATGTTTTAGACATTTAGTATTTTACGTATGTTGTATAAAAATAGTTAAGATAATTATTTTTATACTAATGAGGTGTCGAAAAACTAAAAGTATTATACTTAATAATATAAATAGTTTTTCTCAAATAAAAATAAATGACAATATCAAAGTAGTAACTTAATATGTCATTAACCTCACTCATACAACTTGTATTAGAATAAATGGAACACACTCCTTAAATTTTTATTTTCTTTTTAAAAAAAAAGGGGAGTGATCGTGAGGGTCAAGAAAGATTTCGAGTACATATCAATTCATTATTCAAATTATGATTGATATCATCATCGAATCTAATTGACAAGTTTTCGAGTGTGGACATGAAATTGGAGTCATTATTTGTTTAGCTTCAAGATAACATTAAAACATGATGAAACATATTATCTTGAATCTACATACTCAATCACACTCGATTGTTATGAAAATAATGACGTCCTCTCAAGACGAAAATAATATGCATCGGATCATAACTCACACTTGTGTTGAAGATGCCATATTGAGTCTTGTTGTCCAATAGTTGTGTTCCAAACATTAAACTAATATGTTTAAAAGATGCGTAAAATACACAACTAAGTAGGAGTGACAACTTGGATGTTTCATACGAAATATACAAGTAATTTACATTGCAATGTAATTAGTAAATGTGTCATTTCCGAAAAAAACAAACAAGAGCAAACAAACAACATATGTAAACTTTGCTCATGAACGACTCAACACTCAATGTCACATGTCTAGTAAAAGTGTCACACATAATATGTTATTAACTATTATGTAAGTCATCAATCTTTGAGAATATCACATATATTTCTCTTATCAAAAGATTGACAAATGATAACTTACATCCTATGCATCTTATTTTCTTTGTAACATGAATGGTTATGTTACAAGAGAATACATTGCATCCTGTTAACAAACGTAGGATATTAGAGTTGAATAATAACATAATACGACATGTGTCATTGCATAAACAAGTAAAATTGGTCATACACAAAAATACTTGTTTCACAAAGCATTCGTAAGAGTGATAAGTTTCCTCTTAGAAAAGCATACTTTTTGAAATAAACAGTATGTCTCATTTCAAATAAAATGCTCACAAGATCTATTGAGGTAAGTAACCTTCACTAGATTCTCACTCAAGATATGCAAAGGAGCATTCTTGAAACACACACGATGTAGTAGGTTCTACATTGTATCACATTAGAGTGTCTCTTGGTTCTAGGAAACCAAATCATGTTAAAATAACATGTAACAACTCAACAAACAAAGATGTTGTCCAAGAGATCATAAAATACACCATCTCCATCAAACAACCTTTAAATCTCAAACACGAAAGTAAAATCTCAAACAACCTTTAAGTCATATTAGGCCATGTATAGCAAAACAAGATAAAATCATCTTTGCTATACTTCGATAGGCAAATATAGGAATTCAAATTCTTCTAACATGAGAATGACTACTGGAGAACCTATCGCACTAGAAATTCAATTTGACCTAACGGTTGGATTGCTTCCAGGAGAGAAGTTGGGTTGGTGTATAACCCGTAAAAATGGTCGTGTTTAGCCTTAATTGAGCACCACTAGTGATAGTCTCATACTCATTCTCTAACTTGAAAAGTTTTCATTCCTACATTTGACTAGAGATAGTTTACATCGGTAAACTTTATCTCCCGTTAGGATCTCATTTTGAACAAGTAGTAACTAGGATCTTCCTTAGCAAACCTAGATTGCTTGCATCCCACATATGTGTTTCAAAATGATAACATGTTTTCATAAGATATGATTAAATGTCTTCGTGATCTTAAATGCTAAATGATTATCATGTTCTGCATGATGTTTGCATTTATTCGTTATGTGCATTCTACATGATTTGCTTGCACCCACACTTGGTCATTTTGACACATTAGGAATTAGGTATGCCTATCACTATGAACCCTTAGAAGTCATGGAGTCATACACTAGTGTCAAAACCCATAAGTTAGAGTAATCGCTAAGTTGTCCTAATTCCCTAGTCATTCCTTTGCCTTCTTCCAAGCAATACACCCTTTTGTCATGGGTAGGTTAGATACAAACCTAGTAGAACTCGGAGTAGGGTTGACAACTTAAATATTTCATCCGAAATATTCAAGTAAATTTAACTTGCGATCGCAATTGTTAAATGTCATATCCGAAACATCACATTCAAGCCTTTTAACAATGTATGTTAAAACGCTCATCCAAAAGCTAAAAGCTTACGTCTACCCTCGGGTGACAAAGGACTCACGAGTTACTATAGAAGTGATTAGTAGTTCCTTTCATCCTCGTGTGTATATACACATCTTTAGATCCCAAACCTTGTTGCGAATCAGCACCATAGGCCTAGCTTTACGTCTTTCAAAACACCGTGAAACACTCGCGTCCGAAGCACCTCGAAATCCTTAAATCAACCAATCCTCTCAACCGAGAATCCCTTAACCGTCTCCGTCTAGGTCTAGGAATGATGGAACTTATTCCATAAATCTTATGACTATTTAAATATTTCACTGGAAATATTGAAGTCATCTCATGTGTCTCGTCTCATGACTCTTTAAATATTTCACTGGAAATATTGAGTCATTCTTCACATCACTTTAATGACTACCTAAATATTTCTTCGGAAATACGAACGTCATCTCTCACGTCTCGTCATATGACTTCTTAAGTCATTCCTATCATCCCGCTCATGACTATTTCAATATTTCTATGGAAATGTTAAAGTCATCCCTCGCGTCATACCTTATAACCTTTCATCCCCTTTATGACCTCTCAAATGTTTCGCGGGAAACATTGAAGTCATTTCTCTACTAATCACCCATGACTTTTTAAGTCTTCTTTCTCATTCGTCTCATGACTTTTAGAATTTTCTCTAAGAAATTCTAAGTCATTCCCTTTCGACTTGTCACATGACTGTTTGAATATTTCACGGGAAATATTAAGTCATTCCTTGCGTTTCGTATTCCGACTAATTAAATATTTCATGGGAAATATTATAGTCATCCTCCAAAACACTACTTATAACTTCTATTTACTTCACGGGAAATATTAGAAGTCAACCCTCATCCAATGACAACTTAGTCAATTTCCTTGGAAACACTAAGGTCATTTCATGTCATCTCTACTAGTCGTTTTCATCAAAAAGTTTATTAGGTATAAACTTTTTCCTCGTGTCAAAAAGTCTTACTAAATAAGTAAGATTAATCAGCCAAAAGTCAAAACAGAAGAAAAATGGCTCAATTAGACACACGGCTCCGTTAAAGAGACACGGCTCCACTAATGTTTAGTGGAACCGTGGAGCCGTGCATCTGAAAAACGCGCCTATTCACTTTTCTTCTGCACAACTTTTTTCAAACAAACCCAAAACCATTTCCTCTTGCCATCAAAACCCACTCAATGTAGTCTTGAACCCAAAACCATCTCCTATCAGAATAGATTGTATCTATCATCTGATTCCTTAGCCTTTTTCCGTCACACTTCCGCATGGTACTAAACACTACCAATGCTTCCGCATCCCACTCACCTTCCACACACCTCAAGCGAAGAACCTCTAGGATAAGTTGAGATAACCCCACTAGAACCTTGTCACCAACCTCACAACTCTGAAGATTTTATCTTCTTAACCCTTAGGATATCTCCTAGTAATCGCATGCCTCATCATAATATTCTATGAATATTTACAATGATTGAGAAGAGCTACGTGACTTCAAAGGTGAAGTTTATCGTATGCTATCCACCACTTGTCATGACGTTACTAAGCTCATCGCTTTCGTCAACGTTTGTTTTCCTCTTTATCTTTTACATCTTGTCCGGATGGTCATAGATTAAGGGGGAGCGAAAACACACTCATATAGTCTTTCACCAAACACCCTCAAGAACACACAAATGTGGTTCTTATTCTCTAGGAAACTTCCCTTTAGCTGCCCAGAACTAGGCTACACAGGAAAATTCGTGACTTCCAGGTCACGGTACCGTGTGGTATTTAGTGGTACCGTACCTATGTTTGACGAATTTTCACTGTTTCCTTTAGATCCCTGCATTCCTAACCTCAAACCTGCAAAATTTTGCAAACTCACATACACCCTAGGATTCCCTCACTACACCATAGGACTCTAACACCAACTTTAGTTCGAATCCCACAACTCTTGCCTATATAAGGCCTCACCATTGCAAGCTTATCTTGCATCTCACCTTCAAACCTCACATTAACATCATCATCACACTCAAACCTTTTAGCTACACTTCACTCTTGACAGTGACAGTTAGTCTAAGAACCTTCAACCCATAGATCATCACACTCAAACCTTATAACCTTCAACTCATCACACTCAAACCTTACAACTACTCCTCACTTTGGATAAGTGATAGTTAGTTCAACAACCTTCAATCCTCACAAACACACGAAACCCTTCATGCACCAAATTATCCCTAACACACAACTAGGATCATCCAACCTAGAAACCTAAAACTTCATTACCTTAACCCCGTTAGAGATATCCACCAACAATCCTGTTAGAATCACATACACCTTTTTCTTTTTCCCTTTTGAATTATATCATGCATCTCATTGTCAGTGCAAACGATATATTAACCTAAACCATCCTTTCCCACCTTTCCTCAAAGGGCAAAACCAACACCTCCAACCACATCATCATCATCCTACACCTTTAGGATTCCTACACCCTTACCTCCACCAAGTCCACCACAACCTTTAGCCATCACACTAACCCTATCACCATCAAACCTCTTTGGACTTGGCACCAACACATCATCCTTATCACTATCACCTTCACCACAACCACTAATGGGTCATTCCATTATTTATCCCCTGCAACCACATAACCCAAGTTGTCCTTGTTGTCACCACAACCAACACTCTCCCACCTTATGGAATTATTTAAGTATAACCTCTATCGAGTCTACTTTATGGCACGACTTGTCATAATAGTAATCATTTAGAGTATGTCTTATTAACAAACTTTCCTTAACATCAATCATCTTAGGTAGATGATTATGTTGTTCAAAAGGTTTGTTAGAACTTTCCTTCCCAATGACAACTTGGAAGAAGTCATTTAATGCGTCAATCAATGAACGAATCTCGTTCTTGATTAGTGTGATTGAGTGAACAATTACACCTTAGGTTTCGGTCGGGTTGTGACACTTACGTGTTAACATAGTTTAACCTATGCATGTCTTGCTATGTGTATTCTATCCTTATAATGCTGCTCCTATACTGTTATATATTATGCTGCACGAAGCTAACCCTTGATGTAGGAAAAGTCTTTGTAAGTATTTGATCCATGGATCCGCTAGATACTAAGGTAAATAAACAAGGGGTTTAAGTCACCATAGGGGAGCATTGAGCTAGGGGGAGCTCGGGAGTATTTGAATACATAGCATGGAGTCATCTTCACAAGTGTTGATAGAAGGCTTCACTGGGATGATGCAAGCTCGCCTTTCGGGGGAGAAAGGATAGTAGTGCAATAAGGGGGAGTAGGAAGTAAATCCAAGGAAGCGCTCGAGGCAACTACCTTTTTGATTTGACAAAAGGGGGAGAAGGAAGTGTAAACAGGTAACTTTTACATTTTACTATGTCTTACGGTTTACATATTTGTCATCATCAAAAAGGGAGAGATTGTTAGTGCAAATATTACGATATTTAAACTAAACGGTTTCTTCGGTTTTAATAATGACAAACATGTAACTTGTAATACATAACGTAAAATGTGCAAGTTACATGTAAACACAAATCATCAATGCATACTTACATCAACACCTCCCGACGTCTCAAGTATGCTTCAACGAAGTCGTAGATTTCCATCCCGACATAAATCACTCAAGGTATGGACAAACAAATCTACTACTTGACAAATGATCAAAGGATTATATTTTTCCAAACTTCACATTTTTATAAATGTGACAAAACATTTTTCAAAAATACATTTTACAAATTATTTTTGAATTAAAAAAAAATGTTTTATTTGGAAAAATCATTTCAAATTATTTTGAATTACCAACAGTCATTTTTCCCCCCAAAACAGCTCCAACTTCCCCAAATAAACCTTCCCCACTAAAGACAAACGAAGGAGCGTCTACGGCACCATTAAATAGGTGCGGCTCCATTAAATTTAACGGAGCCGTCGGGTATTTAGTGGAGCCGTGGGTCTGTAACGGTCAGATTTTCCTTTGCCTATAAATAGTGGACCATTCCACACTTCCAACTTGATTTTTCCAGTCCTTTTTCTCTGGTCTTATCCCTCTTCACTTAAATGACTTTCTTTGATCATTTGGAGAGTCTTAGGTTGTTTAAGAGTGATCCAATCATCCACTCAAGTGATCCTCTTCATTCCTCTTGATTAGCAAGAGAAGAACACAAAGTATCCTAGATACAAAGTGTTGTCATCCCTCTTGATTAGCAAGAGAAGAACACAAAGTATCCTAGATACAAAGTGTTGTCATCCCTCTTGATTAGCAAGAGAAGAACACAAAGTATCCAAGTAGATACAAAGTGTTGGAGTTGTTAGGTCTTGTAACATTGGTTACACTCTTGATTGTATCATAGCATACATCAAGATTATTTTTCTTTTGTGAGAGAGTGAGTCAAGATCATTGTGATCTTAAGAGATAGTGAAGATATCTTGAAACCATTGGGCTTGTGTGATTGATCATGTGGATCAAGGGTAGATCGTGGTAGATTGGTGCTAGCTAAGATTAGCACTCGACATCTAGCTTAGTGTCGAAAATAGGATAAGCGACGTGTAAGGTGTAGATCGGGTAGATCATGGTAGATTGGTGCTAGCTAAGATTAGCACTTGACATCTAGCTTAGTGTCGGAAAACAAGTTAAGCGACGTGTAACGGTTTTCTCCGCCTGAAGGGAGTTTGTTGATTAGTGAAGTAACTCTCGAGTTGGGTACTCGGGGAGTGGAGTAGGGCGAAGAGGAGCTTCGTGACCGAACCACTATAAATCACCGTGTCTGGTTTGCGCCTTCTAACTTATCTCTTTACTTTCATTTTATTCCTTATTGCTTTATGTTTATATTTGCATTGTGTTTATGCTTGTGTGGCTAGTTGCTTATGTTATGTATGTGTCATGATTGATTGTGCTTGTGTTGTAGTTTAATTTATTCATCCCTAGATGATACATAACCATTGTTGACACTTTTCATATTACGTCACACTTGATCGGTTATTTGATACAAAAGGTTTTAAGTTTTTAAATGGAAATGTATTCACCCCCCCTCTACTGTTTCCACAAGGTCCATGAATACAGTTGGTGTGTTTGTCAAGCCGAAAGGCATAACTTGGAATTCGTAATGGCCATATCAGGTTCGGAATGCGGTCTTCGGGATATCCTCTTCCCGGACTCGAAGTTGGTGATAACCTGATCTCAGGTCTATCTTCGAATAAACCAATGAACCTTGTAACTGATCAAATAAATCAGCGATTCTTGGGAGTGGGTACCTATTCTTAATGGTTAGCTTATTCAGCTCGCGATAGTCAATACACATCCTGAAGGATCCATCCTTCTTCTTAACAAACAAGACAGGAGCTCCCCAAGGCGAACAACTTGGTCTGATAAAACCTGTTTCGGATAGTTCAGCTAACTGATTAGACAACTCCGGTAACTCCGTAGGTGCTAACCGATAGGGTGCTCGCGCTACAGGCGCGGCTCCTGGCACCAAATCGATTTGATATTCGATTTGTCTGGCCGGTGGGAGTCCAGGTAGGTCTTCTGGAAAAACTTCAGGGAAGTCCCTTACGATTGGCACATCTTCCAACCTTTTCTCTCCGGGCTCCTTTTCCTTCTTTTCAGTAACATGAGCTAGAAAGAGATGGCATCCTTTCTCAATGTAATTCTGCACCTTCGTACACAAGATGATGCTCAATCTCGACGAACGCGCACGATCGCTCCGATCTCCTTCAATTATCAGAACTTCGTTCCCATAGGGTATCCTGACGACCTTTTCATCATAGATGATGACGACATGATATTTTGATAGCCAATCCATCCCTATGATGAAGTCAAAACTACCCAACTCTACTGGCATAAGGTCAATGTTGAATGGACGATTTAATAAGTTTAGAGTGCAACCCCTTATAATGGTACCTACTCTTTCTAGGTTTCCGTTTGATAATTCTACATCGAAGACATTATCTAAGGTGGTTGGGGCTATATCAATTAAAGGACTAAAAGCCGTCGACACAAAACTTCTATCTGCTCCCGTATCGAATAGTACTGAAGCATAGCGATTATTTAAAAGAAACGTACCCGTCACCACGTTCGGGTCATCCTGGGCTTCCCTTCTGCCCACAACATAAACTCTTCCACGGGCTCCTCCACCATTGCCCTGGTTTCCATTGTTGACCACTGTTACTTGGTTCCGGAGCTTGTTGCACTCATTCCGGTAATGACCCTTTTCACCGCACCCAAAGTAGGTGACTTCCGCCCTACGGTTGTGGCGTGGTGCTGCTTGAGCGGTGGCTAGGGGTCTTGCCCTACAGTTTGATGCGCGTGATGTGTCGTTGCGGTTTAGCAGTTTTAATGCCTACTCAAGTTTTAAATTTATATTTAGCCGACTTATCAATAACACACACACTTAACGAGCAGTGTACCCGGTCAGTATGAATATAATGGTAAGTAGAGTGTCGATCACTAAGAGTGGAACGTATTATCTCGTTATTCTAATCAGTATTTTAATATCCTAACGCAAGGGGTTTTCAGCCTGAGAGACTGGCACGATTGGTTTGCAATTAAATAATAAAATAAACCAATAGGCACGAATCAGCAAGTAGCACACACGTACACAGATAAATACTCGAGACAATAAGAGGGCTGTCCTTATGATTAAGTAGATTGTCACTTGTTTTATTGATAGCTTTATATGAAGTGTATGTAATTAACCCTTTCTCGTTGGTCCTAATCTTATCGGCGAGTAAACCCTTAATGATTACTTATGTCTAAAAGTTATTCCTAAGTGATCAATTTAGTAATAACCGTGGGAGCCACATTATTTTCCGCAGTCAAATGCCCGCAAGCCAATAATAAACACAGAGGTTATCAATGCACTAATAAGTAGTAACCAAAGACATCAACATATAAACTTTAATTGATGGGAAAGCAAGTATTAAAGGGAGTGCAATCTTTCGTTGTCACATTACACAAGCCACCAATCCTGATGAATTAAAGTTTGCTAACACAATAAAACAAAACTACTTAATGAATTAAACACATGCAGCACCTTCTTACAGCTCTTGTATCTTCGTTTGGTGTGTCTTGTGCTGCCTCCTTGACTGAATTCGTCCTAGGGTTCTGCTGGTTCGGTCTTCGAAACTATGATATTGCCCCCCGAAATTCGTCTGGCCTTGGGGTATTTATAGTTTCTGTCTGAGGGAAGATGCGGCGCATCTATTAAGTAGATGAGGCGCATTGACTTAACTTCGCGTGGGGTCCAAGATTATAATATTCAGGAATATTCGTACACCGCCAGAAGATGCGGCGTAACTCCATGATTAGATGCGGCGCATGTCCTCTTGTATCTTGGATCGTATCTGGTGATATCTTAATAGAGATGCGCCGTATGTAATGAGTGAGATGCGGCGCATCTGGAGCAGATTAGTCTTGATCTTCTTCATTTCAGTAGACTCTTAACTTCTTGCATGTTTTGTTCCATAATCAGTCTAAAATCGTTAAGTTTCACCAAATGCTTGTTTTTACCTGAGAATTACAAAAGTAAACGATTAAGTATCAATCCTCATACATAATATAGTAAAACAAGTCAAATTAATAGGATAAATGATAGTAATAAAATGTACTTATTTGAGTTCATCAAATATCCCCCCACTTGAACGTTACTTGTCCCCAAGTAAACCTTAGAATTTCTCTTATGAAAATGTATCCTAAAAGATGTTAGGATTTATTTTTATATTTAAGCATGTATTCATTTATTTCATAATCACACAACTAAACACTAAACGAATTAGAAGTAAAATAAAATAATCTGATAAAAGCAAATCTAACCGTTTAACTGTCCAGTCGTGACGAATATTCTATCATAAGCTTGGCAAGTATACACATCTCCTCCACTAAAGCTAAGGAATAACAAGTCTAAAGCGGTAAAAAGGGTTTTTAGGCTTAAGGGTTAATTATTCTTGATCACTATCGATCTCAAATTCCAGAAAAGGCGACAAAATCACAAATACATGATCGAATCCACGAACACGATACTTGCAATTGCTCAAATCCTTAACTCGAATAGGCTAAAGATAGGTCCAAACTTCACCAATAATAATATATCAAAAAGGGCGACAAAATCATAAATACATAGCCGAATCCACGACTACGATACTTAAGATTGCTCAAATCCCTAATCTCAATAAATCAAAGGTTTGGTTGGATAAAGAATAATAAAGGGCATGGATAACATTTGGGATATAAATTAGTGTAAAATGAAAAATAAACAAAACAAATATATTAAAATCCTAAGTGTGGTTAATCACTATCCCAACCGTCCCATGAATAAGACTCATATCATTGAATAACTCACGCTTTAACACTTGAAACACACGCTTTAGGTAGACACGAATTATACTCAACAAGATCTTAATCAAAGAATAAACCTTAATTGGCGTTCCCATAACTGCCAATTCCCATTCAATCCATAGATATAGTACAACAAATAGTGGTGATATCGACCACTTACATAACTTTACATAAGTTGGTTAAAACTAACTTCCAACTTTTCTTTCTTTCTTTTTCTTTTCTTATTTTTTCGATTTTTTTTTTTTTTTTTTTTTTTTTTTTTTTTTTTTTATTTTTTAAAGATAAACATAGATGTGTAAAATTTCACCACATCACTATAATGATAATTCTGGATAATTTTTCCATACTTTTCATACTTCAGAAATAACGGTAATAGTGAAAGTAGTAAACACACACGAAAAATAAACTCAAAGATATACAATATTTACTTTCACTCCAATTGCATTGTGCAATTTCCCGACCTAACCAAAGATAATGAATTACGCACGCGAACACAGGTAATGTAAGGAAACACACTTTGCCTATAGCAATTAACCAACCACGGATTCTAATCTACAGGGTAGGCTAAGGTGTAAGGGTGTAACGAAACATTTTAAACATAGGTGTAAGAAACGAAAGGAATGGCTCTGAGGGTTTTTCTAGGGGTATCTTACTCTAAAAATGAGAGTAACAAAAGGGTTTATACGGGGGTTAACTAACCAGTGTAGTTAGTTAATAACACATAACATATAATAGGCTATTTTGGGTGTAATCCTAGAATTTTACCAATTTAGACAAGTCATTCCAATTATATAAATAATACTCATTATGGTGGTCTCGAATAGTATACAAGCCAAGTTCTAAAGTTTACAAGTCACCGGCACACTCATAGATTTGTGAATTTTGAAAAAATCACAATTTTTGAAAATAACGTCTTGTGTGCAGCTATGCAACTTAGATCTTAAACAAAAACATGCTAAAAAATTTTAAGTTTGATATATTAAGCATATTTTAAGCATAATTTTTGAAAAAGTTCAGGACAAGTAATTGTTAAGTGTTCTAATTCTCCAATCCCCCCACTTAAGTTAAACAACGTCCTCGTTGTTTGTATAAAAGGTTAAAAACTGGAAAATAAAAGAATTAGAACAGGAAAACTCCCCTGAGATTTGCTCGGTATGATCTTCCATTAGTATAAGAGCAAAAATCATCTTTCTTGTGGATTAGAACGTTAAAGCTTCATACTTGATGTATCCACAGGAAATCCAGGAAACTATAATACCACCAACACTTTAAAACACACCTAAGATAAGAAAGGTTCAAACTTGCATAATACATTAGTAGTTAGGGAAAATAAAACTTAAAAATTAAAACTGAAAAACATCAGGTCAGTCGATGCGCCGTACCTTATGGAAGAAGATACGCCGTATCGAGCCTGGAATAAATACGGATCAGAATAAAGATGCGCTGCATCCTTAACCAGGGATGCGCCGCATTAAAATAAACTGATAAATAGTTTTAAAGTCGAAAATAAAAATGCAAAAAAATAAAATAAGATATGACCATTGCAGGCGATGTGTCGCATCTCAGAATTGAGATGCGCCGTATCCTCGGCGGGCCTGACTGACTCGACACAAAAAACAGAATAATAAAAAGATAAATCCGGGTTGTCTCCCGGTAACACTTGTCTTTATTCCAGAGTCTTCAAGTTAGACTCACGTTCAGCTCTTCATTTAGTTCTTGTCACGGTCCATCCTTCTTCCTTCATCCGAAAGATGTTCCCGTATAGCATTGCGACGTTTTCTTCTGTCCGGCTTAATCTTCTATAACTCTTGGTCTTCGTCGCAACATACTCCTCATCAGGTCCAAAAGAATATTTGATGATTTTAAATTTTTCAGAAACAATCATGGGTGGCTCATTATAAGGAATCCCAAGTAGTTGACACTTTCTTTTGGTGAACTCTTCCTCTTCTTTATCAACAAACTTAAAATAAGGATCCTTAATCAAATAATCATCTAGTTCTTCCATTAATGACTTATTGTCTTGAATCGCCTCCCATTCTCTTTCCAAATCATATTGTAACCGTCGACTAAGCTTTGTGAAATCATCAAATTGTTTATGCACCCATTCCCAGAAAGTAGTATCCGATGTCCCCTTAAGTCCTTTCAAGCGTTCAATTCTGCCCTTTTCTTGTAAAGCGTCTGATTTTTGTGGGCAGTCTTCAACATTATCGTACCACTCATAATCTTCAAAGGTTACATCGTTTCCAACCCGTCTCATCCCAATTATACTTCCCCCATTACAGGTTCCGTCACTTTTATAATCACAGGTCGGCCAAACACTACTCCCGTCCTTGAAAACGAAGGGTGTACAGGTATGATTAATGTGCGCAAATTCCCATGGTTTATCCCAAACCCATGGTACTTGGTCATTCCATTCATAGTACCAGGTGTTTTTGAAATCATCATAAGTCTTAAATCCTGGTAGATCTCCGGTAAGCACATCATCATCGACTTGAAGAAGGTAGTTAAATTCCTTGAACTGCTTGCACAAGGGTGTCTCATAATCGAACACATCAATGTCTATTCTGAATAACTCTTCAATGCCTTCATTGACTGTTGAATCATGAAGTGACGACCCATAATCGCTTTCTACTTCTTCATCTTCTCCTCTCATCCAATATACCCATAATGCATCCTTAGTAGCTCGATCCATACTCTTATGGTTATTAAACTTACTAGCCAACCACTCTGAAAAATCAACATCGTTAGGGTCATGGTTAACGTCAAAGCAAGCCTTCCCAATCATATTCCTCCTTATCTCCATGAACTCGTTAAATTGCTTCTTCAAACTCCGTGTCAACCATGAAGTCATAATCTGCTTGACTTCATTTACAGGGGCGAATTCCGGACTACCATATTTAATTTCAAGCCAATCATTGAGGGAGAGATCAATCAATCGTACCAATCTGCCATGAAATAGTAACTCCGCCAAAGCATAAATTCCATCATTGTCCAGATATTTCTCATTTAATCCCCAGTACTCCTCGGAATATGGCATGTAAGAGTTTTGGGTATTGCCTCCACCACAGCTTTCGTTGCTTGAATCCATGTATGCAAGATAGAATTACCCATCATCTTCTTCGATAGTAGTCCAGTTCAATCCTTTGGATTCAATGTTAGGCCATAAGAGCGACAATTCATCTCCAGTGTACCTCACAAACACATCATAAGAGAATACCCCTTCGTCAATGTTGCACAAACGCATGAACTCCTTAAAAGCAGCTTCAAGAGGGGTCTCCCAAGAGAATAAATCTGCATCGATCATGAGTACATTGAATGAATCCGAAAGCAAGCATTCCTTAGCAAGATATCCGTTAACTGACATGTCTTCCATAGCAAAATCTGTCATCAAAGGTAAAATCATCAGTAGGATTTGTTCGCTAGAAGAGAAATTAATGAATATAGAAACGGATATATGAATACAAATAGCTGATATCTGCAGACGATGCGCCGTATCCAAAAAGTTGGATACGCCGTATCTTATAATTATTAAAATTAAATCAGACTTTATTCAGAAAATAGATACGCCGCTTAGAATTTATGAATGCGCCGTATCGGATTAATTAATCAAAAATCGATATTTATTTAAAATTAAATACGTCGTATTAACGAAAGTTAATGCGCCGTATTTTCGTTACGTTTAAAAATACGAGATTTTTGATTCAGTAAGATGCGCCGTATCGATAAAAATTGATACGTCGTATCTGTTTAATAATTCGCAAACTGTTTTTAATTAAAATAATAGATACGCCGTATCTGCTAAAGCAAATGCGTCGTATCGCGTTAACGTTTAGAAATTTTTTTTATCAAAAACAGATACGCCGTATCTTGGGTAAAAGATGCGTCGTATCGAATTAATTAAACGCGTTGTATTTAAAAAAATTAAACGCAATACGCCGTATCTGAGAGATCAGATGCGCCGTATCGTTCGATTTAGCACAGTACAACGATAGCAGAACAGAAAAAAATACGAAAAATAAAAACAAAAATAAACACACAAACAAAAATAAACACACAAAACAAAAATAAAAGCAAACAAATAAAACACAAAACAACAAATATGCAAAATAATACAATGATGCAATTAATCTAATAAAAAGAAAAACCTAATTAAAATACTAATCAAATTAACAGATAATCACAATTCACTCCCCGGCAGCGGCGCCAAAAATTTTGATGCGCGTGATGTGTCGTTGCGGTTTAGCAGTTTTAATGCCTACTCAAGTTTTAAATTTATATTTAGCCGACTTATCAATAACACACACACTTAACGAGCAGTGTACCCGGTCAGTATGAATATAATGGTAAGTAGAGTGTCGATCACTAAGAGTGGAACGTATTATCTCGTTATTCTAATCAGTATTTTAATATCCTAACGCAAGGGGTTTTCAGCCTGAGAGACTGGCACGATTTGTTTGCAATTAAATAATAAAATAAACCAATAGGCACGAATCAGCAAGTAGCACACACGTACACAGATAAATACTCGAGACAATAAGAGGGCTGTCCTTATGATTAAGTAGATTGTCACTTGTTTTATTGATAGCTTTATATGAAGTGTATGTAATTAACCCTTTCTCGTTGGTCCTAATCTTATCGGCGAGTAAACCCTTAATGATTACTTATGTCTAAAAGTTATTCCTAAGTGATCAATTTAGTAATAACCGTGGGAGCCACATTATTTTCCGCAGTCAAATGCCCGCAAGCCACTAATAAACACAGAGGTTATCAATGCACTAATAAGTAGTAACCAAAGACATCAACATATAAACTTTAATTGATGGGAAAGCAAGTATTAAAGGGAGTGCAATCTTTCATTGTCACATTACACAAGCCACCAATCCTGATGAATTAAAGTTTGCTAACACAATAAAACAAAACTACTTAATGAATTAAACACATGCAGCACCTTCTTACAGCTCTTGTATCTTCGTTTGGTGTGTCTTGTGCTGCCTCCTTGACTGAATTCGTCCTAGGGTTCTGCTGGTTCGGTCTTCAAAACTATGATATTGCCCCCCGAAATTCGTCTGGCCTTGGGGTATTTATAGTTTCTGTCTGAGGGAAGATGCGGCGCATCTATTAAGTAGATGCGGCGCATTGACTTAACTTCGCGTGGGGTCCAAGATTATAATATTCAGGAATATTCGTACACCGCCAGAAGATGCGGCGTAACTCCATGATTAGATGCGGCGCATGTCCTCTTGTATCTTGGATCGTATCTAGTGATATCTTAATAGAGATGCGCCGTATGTAATGAGTGAGATGCGGCGCATCTGGAGCAGATTAGTCTTGATCTTCTTCATTTCACTAGACTTTTAACTTCTTGCATGTTTTGCTCCATAATCAGTCTAAAATCGTTAAGTTTCACCAAATGCTTGTTTTTACCTGAGAATTACAAAAGTAAACGATTAAGTATCAATCCTCATACATAATATAGTAAAACAAGTCAAATTAATAGGATAAATGTTAGTAATAAAATGTACTTATTTGAGTTCATCACAGTTCTTTTCCATATGTCCTATTCTCTGACAGTTGTGACATTTCACTGTGCACTGTCCCTTGTGATGTAGCTTGCAGCGGTTACAAAAAGGTGCGTTCTTGTCATACCCCTTCTTATCACTTGAACCAACTGCATAAGCTTTGGCTACATTCTGCTTTTTGTTCTGAGAGCTGCTGTTACTACCCTTCGAGTGATCTTCCCACTTCCTTTTGTGGTCAGTACTCTTTTCTGGAACATCCTCCAGTTCCTGATCCATTAACTTGTTTGCTATCTCCATGGTCTCATGAAGATCTGCAGCTCTCGAGGTAGTCACATCACCTCTTATGGACTTCGATAAACCACCGATATACCTTTCAATCAATCTTGCCTCAGTCTGAACCATTTCAGGACATAGCAAAGCTAGCTCCTGAAATCTCTGGTTGTAAGCAGCCATATTGTTGTTTTGCACCTTCAAATTCCAAAACTTTATCTCCAACTTCTTGACCTCATTTCATGGGCAATATTTCCTAAGCACTAGTTCCTTAAAGTCTTCCCACGGCATGGCATAAGCAACATCCATGTTAGCAAATTTCATGTAGTAGTTCCACCAGGTCAAAGCGGCATCCATAAAAGTGAAAGACGCATACTTGTCCCTGTCGTCATCGTTACAACCACTGATGCGAAACACGGTTTCTAGCTTCTTAATCCATCTAGTCAGGCCAACGGCTCCCTCTGTTCCTCCGAATCCTCCAACCATGATCTTTCGGAACTCAGAGTAAGTACAACCACGGCTGTTGGTCACTCGCCTAGACGTTCCGGTGTTGGTGGTCGAATTGTTTGTGGCTGCGAGAGTGGCGGCCACACGATCAGCAACAAGCTGATCCAGAGTTACTTGATTCACCACTGGTGGATTCGCCGCGGCCCTGGTCGGGGCGGCATTCTCAGCAACTTGGCCCTGTGCGGCTCTTGTCGGGGCGACATTCTCAGCAGTCCTTCCCCTTACTGACCTTGTTGGGGTTGGTGATTTGGCGGTTTGTCCTCGTGTGACTCTGGTTGACTTTCGTTTAGGTGCCATTTATCTACATCACAAAAAGATGACGATAAATGAGATTTTTGTTTATGGAAGGAAAGAATCATATGAATGTATGGGTATTGCAAACAGAATGCAAGAATAACGTCAACCACAGAGTACAAACGAATAATCGGATAGGAAAAACTAAGCTTGTTATATATGTATCGAAAAGATAAAGGTTTACAAAATTACAAGCTTGGTTAGAAGTTAGCTCTGGAATACTAAAGAAATACTAATCAACCTAACGAATACATCATCCACTACAACTACTCTAAGCTCGGTCACTATCTAGGCGTAACTGCTCAAAAGCTAAAGTCAACCCTCCAATGGTAGTCTCCAACTGGCCAATACGATCTCTCAACTCCTGATTCTCTCTCATCACTGCTCCAATAGTGTATTGTGCAGTCATAATCCTCTGCCACTGAGTACGATCAACACCTCTTGCTCGTCTCAACATTCCCTGCATTCTGCTCTGGCCTCTGCCTAAGCCAATAGCCCTAAAATCCAAATTCCTAAGCTCTCTACCATGCAATCTCTACAAAGCATCCAATCTAGCTCTCAATCCAATCATCACCCTCCAATCAGAGTACATCTCCTTAAATAACACACAAGCAGCCCTATCAACAGTCCCAATCCTCCTCTCCACACTCTGAATACGATCAGACTGCTCCAACCTCCCGATCTGGTCTGAGTGCACATCAAGTAAACTGGCCTGATTTTCAAGCTGAATCCACACCTGCTCCATCTTAGTGGGTTCCTCGAGCTCTGCAAGTGGAGAAACCACTAGTGATGGAAGTGGAGTAGGCATCGGAGATGGAGGCATGAACGAAGGAGATGACGGCGTGTACTCTGGGCTAGCTGCACGTACACCCGTGCTGACATTGCAAGCAATATCCATCCACTGACCATCACTCACACACTGAATTTGTGCATCCCTGGAACTCTGTCCAACCTCAAATATACCCTGCACATCGTTCACCCTTACCATCCCGCGGCATCATCACCTGATCCAAATCCATAGGGGCATCTCTGTCCCTATCATCATCCGCACAAATAGGAGTGTGCTCAGTAGGTGCAGTCACAGCTGGAGTAGGCTCATCCTTAACCTGCTCTGGATCCTCCACTGGATCCTCATCCTCCTCTGAATAAGTCTCAACCGATCTCCTAAGTCTCTTGCTAGGTGGGGAATGGTCTGGCGATGATATGGGTGACTGAGATGGTGATTCCGTAGGGGTACCCATGTAGCCATAGTGGGTCCTACTGAGGGATAACACAGATGATAACTGGAGGCGACGTCCACGGACTCGCCTATACAAAGCCCGACGTCTGATAGGTGGGGTATCCTGAATATGCTGGGTGAAAGTTTATAGCTGGGCTGGGGATAAGCGGTGTGATGTGGTGTATCTGGGTAAATATGGTGAGGTAGACACTAGAGTGGTGTGTACATGCTGAGCTGGAATGGGTGGCTGAGCAGCGGCTCGGACAACCTTCATCAATGGGTCATCTGCGAATGGAACTGGCTGTCGCATCGGAGAAGTGTGTCCACCAGCAGCTACCTCGGAGTGTGTGCCGAAAGGGAGAGACATAGTCTGTGACAAATATGGTACGACATGTGTAAGTATATAGAAAATACTTATATCATATATGCTTAATAAAATACTCAAATAGCATATCATAACACTTAATCATATTAAGCAAATAACGCTTAAATCATAGCAAGCTAAGCTGGCAGGCATCTGGCGGTCATAAGGAAAAGTTTTTCAAAAATCGGTTATAGTTTAAGGTTTTTATAAACCTAGTTCTCTATAACCTAGGCTCTGAATACCAATCTGTAACACCCCCAAAATCATAATATTGCGGAAGCATACACTTTGGGTGCTACTAAATCAATAATCACAACACAAGATATAGAGAACGGATTGAAAATCCGTTCTAAAATACATTACATGTTCAAAGTCGTGTTGTCTTACATAAAATTCATTTCCAATAAAAATGTAGCCTATTAAACAAAGCGGTCCAAATTTCAGAGTTAACGCAATACTAAAAACATTTCCAACAATTATTATGACCATCGCCATGCCCTGCCTGCAGCTAACACACCTCAGTTTCCTGAGAAAAACATGCTAAAAGTTGCTAACGCTGGTGAGTTCATAGGTTTAAAGTAAATAACACATATGGACCATAGCAATATTCAGCAAACAATTCAGCAATAACACACTATCCTGCTATGCAAACACTAAGCCTCATCTAACTGAACTATGACCTCGCAGTATGCCAAGCTGGCATTAGCTAGAAAGGGGTGCCCGCGAGTGTTAATCCCTAGACACTCGGCCTATTTTCATATGGTATACGTTTGCCTTGACTATGCCGAGCCAACCGAACGGGGGTGTCATCCCCAATAGATTTATTTATATCAAATGGCTTCCTAGACAGGAATTAACGGTTGATGATAGTGGGCGCAATGGGATTCAGCTAAACTTAGGTTTCTGCATACAAGTGTGTATAAAAACAAAAATCCATTTTTGGTCCATGAAAACAGTTTTGCATTTTTCTCACCCCAAGCATATAAAACAAATTGTATAAAAATATGGGGCTACAAATTCACCTTAAAAACAACAGCAATCTGCTAATCAACAAAATAGTGCAACCGCTCCGACACGCAACCTAAATCAGTACGGTAGGTCTTAGCGAAATATTCGTGTCTTATATGTCTTTACTTTATTTGAAAAGTTTACTCGTGAACAGTGCTCGTGTATTTCTTGCTTGCTGTGCGGTAAAATATATTTCAAAATGATTTATCGTATATATCTCTTGGTGGTGGCTCATGGTGAAAGTGTACAGTGGGAACACGTGCGACGGAACATCCGTACTAGTATTCATCGTTAAATTCCGCAAGTACTATATATATATATATATAATATATATATATATATATATATATATATATATATATATATATATATATATAATCATACATGTATATATATATTAGGTTAAGTTGAATAATTATGTATTTAATTAATTAAGGATTATAATTAATTAAATAGGTTTTTGAGAAATTAATAAAATAATAGTGTTAGTTGAGGAATATTATATTATAAATATTATTTATTATTTATAATATAATCTTAATGATAAGAAATTTAGAAACATTGTTAAGCATTTTACAAAAATTTAAATAAGTTAAGTATTTTAATCAAAATACTCTAAGTGTTAGAATTTTAGAAAATTTGGGCATGACCCATTTGTTTATTCAAACGTTTCCATTTTTCTCATGTGTTGCAATTTCTCAAATAATTCGCGTTGTTAACTTATTTGCAAAAAATTGTTCGTAATATATATATTGGTCGTTTTAAGTATTTTTATCGTTATAATTATCGTTATCGTCACGTTTAATTATTAATAATAGATTTTGACACAAAGTCAATATTTAGTCAATATGCTTTCAAAAGTCAACAAAAGTCAACATTTATAAGAATTTGGTCAAAATTTCATTTTTCACCCTTTTGGAGACTAACGCGTCTCAAAACAAGTCCAAACTAGTTTTAAGTATATATATCGTATCGTTGAGTAGAAATATTCATAGTGAGTCGGAAAATATATTGGGCCGACATTTATTAAATAAGCCCAATAGTTCATATTTAGTCCAAAACCATTTAGCCTTTTTAATTTACGATATATATATCGTCGCGTTTCTAAAAATCAACTTAACATGTTCGTTAATCCGTTTGGTCAAAAAGTCAAAGGTGACTATTTTCATGTTGGGCTCGGCCCAACAGTCCACGTACAACCTCCATAGCCCAAAATTATATTTAGCCCATTTTTGATAATTAGTAAATATTAGTTACGTAACGTATTTTAATTATATCAATTAAGCTCTTATAAATAAGCTATTAAGTCAAAAAGTCAAACATGACCAAATTTTATTGTATTCGACCCATATATCACTATTCGACCCATTTTCATATTTTTATAAGCTAAACTTAATCAGTTATGGCTTATTCAATAAGCTACTCAAAATTAACTTTTAAGCATTAATTCTACCATGTTGGGAATTAAATATTCTAAAGATTAATATCGGGAATTAAAGGATTTCAAGATCAGTTCTACTCAAAGAAATACTCTAAGTATCATTCTACTACTAGTGCATTTGATTCTACTGCTAGCGTTAAACATTCTACAGCTGAATGATGCTGCTGCTAGTGAAGAAGATTCTACTGCTAAGTGGATAACTATTGAAGTATTCTACTGCTGGTTGGATAAGTGTACGAAGATATTATGTGTATAATAGTCAAAAATACATGGTAGATAATATCTTTAGACAAAGTGTTCAGTAACAAGTTGTAAACACAGATACATGTTGTATCTTAATGTCTGACACTCTCAGCATGTGTTCGATTAGACTTGAAAATATTGTAAAGATCTCTCTTGGACTATAAAAGAGAAATCTTAGTCTAGATATTGTGAGTGCTTAATGAATTGATTAGATCATAACTGTTAAGAACATAGAACGAACACAACAATATCATAAGTCATAGAAACATAAGATTCAAGGTTTTGTAACCCTAGTGATAGTGAAGATCACTCGTATTATCTTGAATAATATTGAATAGTTTGGTGTTAACATCGTGTGTTCATTGTTCGTTACTAAAGCATTACTTTCCATTTCCATAACCAAAAATAACCTTCTATGTGTGGTTAAGTAGATTCCGCATACTTAATCATATTAACTCAACATATCATATACACAAAAGCAACAAAGGTCTAACAACCTTATAGTGTATCGAAGCATCCTCTCAATTGGTATCCGAGAAAGGCTGATATAGTTGATTTAGAAGAAGAAGAAGAAGAAATGGACGTTGAATCTATTCAGACAAATGTTGCTGCAAAACTACCCATGCTCAAATAGAATGAGTTTGAGATGTGGAGGCTGAGGATAGAGAAATATTTCCAAGTGCAAGACTATGCACTTTGGGAAATTATTGAAGATGGAAACTCTTACCAGCCTACCACCACTACATCAACAGTGGACGGCAAAGTGGTGACAACTCTGCAACAACACCTAACATCTGCAGAAGACAGAATAAAGAAGAAAAATGACCTAAAGGCAAGAAGCATGCTGATGATGACCATTCCCAATGATCAACTTTTAAACTTCAGCAAGTTCAAAGATGCCAAGTCATTATTTGAAGCTATTGTTGCCAGATATGATGGAAATGAAGCTACCAAGAAAACCCACAAGACACTGCTCAAGCAGCAGTTTGAAAACTTCTCCTCTACCAACAATGAATCTCTTGACCATATGTTTAATAGGCTTCAGAATATTGCGAGCCAACTTGCTATTCTTGGTGTAGAAATGCCTCAAGAAGATTTGAACTCAAAATTTCTGAGAAGCTTACCAAAAGAATGGGCTATACATGTTGTTGTCTGGAAGAATAAGCCAGACCTTGATACAATGGAACTGATAGATTTGTATAGCAACTTTAAGATTGTGGAGCAAGATTTGAAGAAAAATGGAGGTACTAGTTCTAATACTGGGAACATGGCATTTATGTCAACTCCTAGTACCTCAAAATCAAGTGACGAGGTGAAATTTGTTGATGGTGTTGGTGCTGCTAGTTCATCAAGCAGTACCATGGGTATTTTGGATGAGAAGACTTGTTGTGCATTTCTCACAAGTCGAAATGATGGGTCCATGCTCACTTATGAAGACCTCCAAGAGATCAATGATGATGATCTGGAGGAAATGGACCTAAAATGGCACTTCTCAAGAGAATGTAAAAGGCCAAGGCAGCAAGATAGCAAGAACAAAGGTTTTGGAAGCACATCCAAAACAAGGGAGGTTTCTGAGCCAAACACAAAAGCTATGGTAGCTATTGATGGGCTAGGTTTTGATTGGAGTTTCATGGCTGATGAAGAAGAAGATTCTTCACAGATGGCACTCATGGCTTTCTCTACTGAGGTACAAAATCATAAAGTTTGTTCTAATACTTGCACAGCTCTTTCAGAACTACAAACTTTAATCAAACATTATGATGACCAAAAGAAAGTCCTAAGCACAACTCAACAAGACTTAGTAGATTATAAATGTGGTTTAGAATCCCTAAAGAAGCAGATCATTCATTACAAACAAAATGAATTTGCTTTTTCTGATGACAAAGCTCTTCTTAGACAAGACATATTCTTTAGAGATGCTGAAATTAAGCTTTTAAGAGAGGCTTTTGATAGGGTCAAAAAGGAAAATGGAAATATTCACTTGACTACACAAACACTAGAACATGCTTCTAGAGGTGTGACCAACATGATAGAATGTTAAGTGATTAATAGAGCCAAGTCAGGGTTAGGATATAATGTTGTCCCACCCCCTTACAGAGGAATCCCTAAACCACCAGGGATTGACCTAGAAAATTCAGGTGTACCTGAATTTCAACAACCTGAGCTACAATATGGTGTACAGCAAAAAACAAAGCTAGTTGTTGATGAACCTAAGAAAGTAAGTGAAAGTTTAAGTAAAACTTCACTTCCTGAGGACAAGGTGTCCTCTGTTAGAAGATCAGATAGAGTAGTCATTGAAGACTGGGTATCTGATGATGATGAAGATGAACAGGTTATGTCTAAACCTGAAGTGGTTAAGAAAACAGGAACAAGTGTTCCTAAGATAGTCAAAAATGATACTCATAGGCCTAAAAACAATGTTAAACATGTTAGGCAACCAGTTAGGTATTGTGAACAATACAGAACCTGCAACAAGCCCAGAGGTAACCATAGAAATTGGAATAACCTCAAGTCTCACCAACTAGGTGACGACTTTGCTTTTTATAATAAAGGTTGTTACACATGTGGTAGTTTTGACCATCTTGCAGCCTTCTGCAACCAAAGGGTATCTGGGTATGCAAACAATAGGGTGAAATTCAAAAGGCAAACAATTAAAGATCACTCTATCTTTACTAGAACAAATCCCAGAGCAGTTTCAAAAGCAGTCTCTACTGCTAGGCAAGCAGTTCCTACTGCTAGACAATTCATGACTGTCAACCGAAGACCAACAGTTAAAAATGCAAAATCAACTTTCAAACATGCATCAACAACTGTTAAAAGGCCCATTCAAACAAAAGCAGTGGTCCAAAAACAAGTTTGGAAACCAAAGGGTAAAACTGAAAAGCTAGCAGTTTTTGCTGCTAAGCAATCAGTTCATTTTGCTGCTAAGGGAAACAGGGCAAATGCTGTTAAGGCCTCAACATGTTGGGTTTGGAATCCAACTAAACCCAATGGTGCATCAACCATTCTTAAGAAATTGAATTACATTGATGCACGAGGCAGATCCAAGTCAGTAATGGCTTGAGTCCCCAAAGGAAACTAATACTCCTTATTACTGTGCAGGAACATTCAACTAATAAACAAGAGGATCAAGGATACTCAGATAGTGGATGTTCAAGGCACATGACAGGCAACAAGTCTTATCTCTCAGATTTTCAATCAATAGATGGAGGCTATGTTACCTTTGGAGGAGGTATTGGTGGTAAAATTTCCGGTAAAGGTACAATTAAAACTGGAAATTTAGATTTTGAAGATGTGTTCTATATGCAAGAGCTTAAGTATAATCTTTTTAGTGTCTCACAAATGTGTGACAAAAAGAACAAAGTTCTTTTCTGTGACACTGAATGTCTTGTGCTTTCTCCTGATTTTAAGATGCCTGATGAAAGTCAAGTACTTCTTAAAATTCCTAGAAAGGGCAATATGTACAGTGTTGATATGAAGAACATTGTTCCTAAAAAGGCTTTAACTTGTCTTGTAGCAAAGGCCACATTGGATGAATCAATGTTATGGCATAGAAGGCTTGGTCACATTAACTTCAAAACCATAAATCAGATTGTTAAGAATGGTTTGGTAAGAGGTTTACCTCAAAAATGTTTTGAAAATGACCAAACATGCATTGCTTGTCTTAAAGGCAAACAACACAAAGCCACTTGTAAGCCCAAAATTTTTAACTCTATCAATCAATCATTGTTTATGCTTCATATGGATTTATTTGGACCTAATTTTGTTAGGAGCCTAAAGCATAAAAGTTATTGTCTGGTTATTACTGATGACTATAGTAGATTTACATGGGTATTCTTTTTAGGTTCTAAGGAAGAGACTTCTAGCATTCTTAAAACATTCATTACAGAGATAGAAAACCTAGTAAGGAAAAGAGTAAAAGTCATTAGATGTGATAATGGGACATAATTCAAAAATAGAGTTATGGATGATTTCTGCAAAGAAAAAGGTATTAGGAGAGAATTTAGTGTTGCTAGAACTAAACAACAGAATGGTGTTGCTGAAAGGAGAAATAGAACACTCATAGAAGCTGCTAGAACCATGTTAGCCGACTCTAAGTTGCCTATCACTTTTTGGGAAGAAGCAGTCAACACTGCTTGCTATGTTCAAAATAGGGTTTTGGTTGTAAAATCTCACAATAAGCCATCATATGAGCTATTTAGAGGTAGAACTCCTGCAATAGGATTTCTTAGACCTTTTGGATGTCATGTGACAATTCTAAATACCTTAGACCATCTTGGAAAGTTTGATGGCAAAGCAGATGAAGGATTCTTAGTTGGATATTCTGTTAATAGCAAAGCTTTTAGAGTATACAACTCAAGAACTAGAAGAGTAGAAGAAAACCTGCATGTGGAATTTTTAGAGAATAAATCCAATGTAGCAGGTGAAGGTCCCAAGGCTGTTTGATTTTGAAACACTAACCCATTATATGAATTATGTGCCTGTTGTTGTTGAATCTAATGAATTTTCAGGTTCAACGTCTAATGAAACAACAAATGAGGCAGGGTTAAACAAGGAGACAGATCAAGATCATGTTTGGATGCCAATATGGACCAGTACAAGTGTGGCATCAACTTCAATAAATGACGAATCTTCTTCTGGTAAAGCTAAAGAAGATGTTGAAGATGAACACAAGGAAGATGGAACAAAGGAACAACAAAATGTTTCTGCTGATGATAGTACTGCTGAGACAGAGCATTCTACTGCTAGGCTAAATTTTTCTGATGCTAGGCCAAATTATTCTACTGCTGGCCCTTCAAAAACAAATGAAGCAGAATTCTCAGACAATGAGGTGGATTTCAGTAATCTCCCACCAAACTATCAAGTTCCTCTTACACCACACACCAGGATTCACAAAGTCCACTCCCTAGAAAATGTGATAGGAGATGTACAATCAGGTGTGAAGACAAGGCAACAACTGATGTCTTCAGACCAAAAAGGGCTTCTTGATGCCCTTTATGCTTCAAAGCAGCATGAGTTTTCAAACTCTTGCTTGTTTGTATGTTTTCTCTCTCAGGATGAACCAACGAACATTCTGAAAGCCCTAGATGATTCAAGCTGTGTGGAAGCTATGCAAGAGGAGCTTCTTCAGTTTAAGATTCAGAAGGTTTGGGTGCTAGTTGATTTACCTAAGGATGAAAAGGTAATTGGCACTAGATGGGTTTTCAAGAATAAAAGGGAAGAAAGGGGCATAGTGATTAGGAATAAGGCTAGATTAGTAGCCCAAGGGTACACACAAGAAGAAGGTATAGACTATGATGAGGTTTTTGCTCCAGTAGCAAGACTTGAGGCAATTAGGCTTTTCTTAGCTTATGCTTCATTTATGAGCTTCACAGTTTATCAAATGGATGTCAAGAGTGCATTTTTATATGGTACTATTGAAGAAGAGGTGTATGTCTCACAACCTCCAGGGTTCATTGATCTTGACCATCCAGAAAAAGTGTACAGAGTAGTTAAGGCTTTTTATGGCCTTCATCAGGCACCTAGAGCATGGTATGAAACACTGGCTTCCTACTTAATTGAAAATAGATTTCAAAGAGGCAAGATTGATCAGACATTATTCATCAAGAAGCACAAGAGTGATCTTTTGCTAGTACAGGTGTATGTGGATTATATCATCTTTGGATCTACAAGGATGGAGATGTGTTTGGAGTTTGATAAGCTTATGCATGATAAGTTTCAGATGAGTTCCATGGGGGAACTTACATTCTTTTTGGGTCTGCAAGTTAATGATGCGTGGTTTTGCGACCTTACAACAGGTTTTACCTCTCGAGGGATCTCAAGAGGCTTGCAATCCCCACCAGGCAGTGTACCTGACCAATGTAGTATAGTGAAGTGGCAAGTACCGGGGGATTGATCGTTCTCTAGGGGAATAGTGTCGTTAGGATTAAAAAACTACTCTAATAGGTCTAAGGGTGAGGGAAGATTCTTTTTGTATTTTTATATTTTTTTATAAAAGCAAGTAAAATCTCGGGTTTGAAAGAGTGGGCGGAATTAGTTGCTAGTCAACTAACCCAAATGACTACAAATGCAAATAAAATAAAATAACGGAAAATGAAAAGGTTGTGAAACTTATATGGGGAGAAATGTGTTTACATAGATTTCCTTACTCCTTAACTATCTTTTACCGGTTGATTAGTGTTTATTAATTGCGTGGATGACGGGTGTATTCCTTAATACCAATCGTGGGGTGGCGTACGTACTTCCCCAACTCTACAAGCTCCTACTTCACTCCTATGTCGAGCCGGCTAAGAAGCTCCTAACATGGGATCACTAGAATTCGCTCATGCATTAAATACAACCATAATAACCTTAGTACGCATTGGTTCATGTTTCTTAAGACGTTCAAGCAAGTTACCGTATAGGAGGTTAGCCAGTTTTCTTAAGCCTAACATCGATAAACAATCATCCAATACAATTAATAACACACCAACAACCAATAATCAATAGTTAGGTTTCATTAGATCTAAGCAAACACAAGATAAATCTAACCTAGCATGTTAATTAAAAGACAAGAACAAGATATAATCAAACAACACATAGACATATTGATTGATTAAGTGATTACTTATCTTCAATTAAACATGGGAGATTCAAGGGTATAAAACCCTTAAAAATGGCAGAAATTCGTCTTAGGGTTTCTCCTCACAAAGTTGCACACTAATGACTAAAAATTGCAAAACTATATATAGAGTTTAGTGGCTGACGGCGTCACGTTGTAGGAGGTGACGCCGTCACCTCGCCGCGGCTAGGGTTCCCGGATGGTCTTCCTGACGCCGTCCCTCTTTAATCCTCCAAAATCTGCTCTGGCCTATCAAGGGTTGACGCCGTCAGAATAGTGCTTGACGCCGTCTCTCTTTAACTTAAACCGTGATGGCCTTGATCACCTTAAAGGGTGACGCCGTCAGACTTTCCATTGCAAAACTCTCTGGCGCGTCACGTGTATTTTGTCATATCCACCTCTTTTTCCAAGCCATGACGCCATCAGGAGCAATCCTTGACGCCGTCAAGTGTACTTTTCCAGCAGCTTTGGAGACTTTGTCGTTTTCTTCACTTTTATGCTCCAAAAATGTCCAAAATGCTTCCTTTTCCAGATTTCTTCTCCAAAGTACCTAAAATGACAAAAGGAACGATTTAGGGCAATATTTGATCAAATAAATACGATTTAGGGCTTAAATGACCCCCTAAAAGCGGTACACTTTTCGCTTCATCAAATACCCTTACACTTGAGATTTGCTTGTCCTCAAGCAAATGCGCTTTTATTCTAATCAAAATACAAGTTAGGGGTCATTTAATGCTAATATAAAAGTAATTACAACAAATAGTCGTTCCACTTTAATCATAATAAGCACGGAGATTACACACTAGCACCTCACAAGTAGTGTTTAGATACTCACATCTCTCAGGTGTCATAAAAGTATATCTCATAAATGAAAACGGATAATATCTCTCACTACCTGTCATAGCAAATAGATTACCATAGGCTTGGGAAAGGATCAAAAACCTTCTCCACTAGGCGTAAGCACCTAAGATAAACTATCAAAGAGGGCTTTTACATGGGTTATAACGTGAGGTGTAGGGATATGATAAACACGGATTTGTTGGATAAGGGATATTTTACTGGTGGCGAGTTAAAGATCTTGATTAATTACATGTACAATATGGCGTTGCTAAGCCAAGACTAGACTCGACTTAAGCTAAAAACAAAATAAAAAAAACATAAAATAAACATAAAATGAAACGGGATGGTAGTCTGTATGTTTTTTCTACTTTTCTTTTTCTCATTTTTTTTCTTGATTTTTTCGATTTTTTTTTTTTTTTTCATACACTCTTGCCCTACCATCCAAAATAATACATCATAGGGGCGTTGCATCCCCTTACACTTGAACTTTTACATAACTTTACAATTAACTATTCTAATGACTCGAATTAAGATAATCGAAACACTTGGAGTACTTTTAAAATATTTAGCACATATGGGGGTAATAATGTTGTTCTTCCCCATTACTCCATTACACTAGTACTTTACCCATGAGTCCCAATCGTCCCAAAACAATATGTACAAGGATATGACTCGACTTAGCAACCATGTAATCAATTAGATAATTAACTTGGGGTTTAAACAAATGTTGTCACAATAATGCACTAAAAATGAGTGCATACAAGGTAGGCTAAGGCGATTTGGGTGTACATTTAAGTGGGGTGTAAACAAATTCTTACTTTAAGTAAAATGCTTAAAGTTAGAAACGAAAAGATAGGCTCTGAGGGGTGTACTAGGGGTATCGTGTACTAAAAATGAGTACAACGCAAAGGGTGTGGGAGAATTACTTGACCAATGTAGCCTACGTAATTATAACAAAAACATAGGTGTAAAACAATGGGTTAATCCTAATGCCTCTTATCATGTAGTAAATCTAACTACACGAATGTAGTCTCACTTGTGGCCTCGGAATGGTCCTAACGCAAGTTCTAGAATCTAAGTGCTACCGGTACACACATCATAGCATAAATGCTTTTCCTACCAATTTTAGGGGCGAACCTCACATATTTGGGGGTGGAAAATTTTTTAGTGGTACGGTTTTTTGTGCTAGTCATATAACTCCTATCCGTGAGACGCTCATTAAGATCAAAGTTTCACTCCTATATGTTGTAAAAAATTTTAAATTTGGCACTAAAATTGCCTTAACAGGTATTTCTCTCAGTTTTATTACACATCTACCATCAAACAAACAAAAATCAAGTGCAATTGTATTCTCTAAAGTATCGTACTTTACCCCCCCTTACACTTAAGATGAACATTGTCCCCAATGTTCAAATAACAAGATGTAAAAGTAAATAAGCTAAACGAATGAAATCAAATACTCCCCTGATTCATTTGGTAGATAAAGAGGTAACATGGTTAGATCTTCTTCCAAGAGAAAGTAGAAGCTTCAAGACTAAAGTATCGCCAAAAGCTTGATTCCACATACATCTCCTTGTCCAAAATAACCTGTTAAACCTGAGAAAACAAACACGAAAACGTGCATAACATCGGCGGGATAAATCTATATAAGGATATAATGTTTGTTGAATGATAATTTTGCAGATTCCTGGAGTTTATAAGTTAGAGATTTAATAAAAACTTTTTATGATTCCAGTAGAAAAACAAAACTTTCAAAAATTTCAGAAAATTAAAACCTGACGCCGTCAGGTTGTAAGGCCTGACGCCGTCAGAAATGATCTGACAGAATTCTCATGTTAAGTTTCCGGAAAATTTTTGGGAAAAACCTATACCTTACTTCCTGGAATTCCTGCAAAACATCATTATGACTCGATACAAGCATTTGACTCAAACAAATACTAATATGCATGTTAATTTATATTGTTATGATTCATGTTCATTTGTTCTAATAAACCAATTTGGATTTCCCTTACACTTAACTTTTGCAAAATACCTTTATATGTAGTTAAGACGAAGTTAAAAACAAGATAAAGCATTTTCACAATTTATTTTTGAACATGAATCAATAATAATAATAATTAAACATACATACGGAAGCAAATAAAATCAAACAAACACATAAATAAACACCAAAAAACAAATAAAGCTTGCATGCAATAAAGAAAACCAAGTGTCACAAATGTTTAAAGGCCAAAAGATGCCTAATCCTAAACTATTACAGACCAAATTGTTCCGAAACATACAACCATAGATTAAATTGTTTAAACATCATAACATCAAATCAAATGATCACTGGGGTGGGGGACCTTGGCGATAGTCGTAGTTTGGAGGGAGGTGCCCGTAGTACCCATATGGTGGGTAGTCCTGCTCACGCCCCGAGAAAGGGTCAATCTGCAGGTGTGGGTCCAACTGATCACGCGTAGATAAATGCTGCATCTGTCGAATAGTGTGATCATACATCCAGTCAAACCTCTCGTCAACCCGGGTTCTCCAAGTATCAACCTGGCCCATCCAGGCCCCCTGGTGAGCTTGCCAATCCCCTCTGCTCATGTGCCGGTAGTAATCTGCCGTACCAACCTCATAACCCCCATGTTGCTGCTGCTGATGCTCCTCCTCCTCATCATCCCCACCAACAACATTCTCAGCTCCGTCTGGATTATACCACATAAAGGTCCCATCATTCATTTCCATAACAACCTCCATCTGCTTCAGGGACCTAACCTTTACTGTCCTGCATGCATCACCACCGCTCAAATACCTCGTGATCTCGGGCCTGAGGACTCCATAGGATCGGGCCAGCCGGGTGACAAACATCCCACCATAAATCCTATCTCCTTCCCTTTCCCCAACTCCATCATTCAGAAAGCTAGCTACCCAAAATGGGATGTTGCAGTAAACCTCATTTGAGTAAATGGTGTACAAATAGAAGAGGTCTGAAGCAGTGACGCGGTGGTGAGAGCTGTGGCGCCCTGTCAAGCTGTAGGTGAGACATCTATGGGTCAACCTAACCCTAGGTTCCCTGATTTGAGATGCCACAGTAGTCGAGGTGTACACACCATTTCCAATAGTCGGCCAGAACATGGAACATCTAAAATCATTCCTCATTGTCTCTCCATGCAACAACCTAGTCATGAACCCTTCTTGAATGGTCTCATGCTGACTGTACAACCCTAGTCTCCATCCAAACTCTGTAACCGAGCATGTCCTAAGCTCACCCCCAGCCTAAAATAGATTGTGGTTCTGGCCACATCGGTCCTTGCCTCGGCCATGTCAAAGTGAAAAGTGGCAAAGAATTCACGTACCAATTCGTCATAGACCGGCTCTTGAATTCTAAACAGGTTTTCCCACTGAGGGCCGGTGAATTCATCAGTATGAAAGCTTTGGAGAAAGGTTTGCTCAAGACCTTCCTTCCTCAAAAAGCTCCAATCTACCACGGCCCCATTTTCAACTTTGTGTTGTAGCAATTGGGTATATTTAGTCGTGGCAGCATTGTTATTGAAGACACCCCAACTTAGGACCGTGTCGCCAAAGTTCTCTTGTTGAGATCTAGAGGAACTCCCTCTGCTAGGTCGTTGACACTTACTCATTATCTGGAACAAAGCAAGGAGGAACAAAAAGGGTTAATTTGTGAATCAAAGAATTGGTTGAGCATCAGACAAGTCTGACGCCGTCACCCTTTTCTAGGTGACGCCGTCAGGTTCGACCAAATTGAAATCCAAAATTACGAGGGAAAAATCAATATTCAAACTTCAGGTTCATAAACCAAATGCCCCTTTTTACAGCAAAATGGGTGATTGGATCATAGGTTATGGTTCAAATTCGTGGCCTCCTAATTAGTGAATAGACCCATTTGATTGCCAATCATCAAATGCTTTAATTATTGCTAAATAACACTAATTAAAGGACATTATGAGTTCTAAGCATGAATCAATCCTAGGGTTTCATGAGTTGGGGGGTTTCGAAATTGAAGAATCCTATGAGTAATTGAAGCGAAAAGAATGAATAAAAATTACTTACCACGTGGAGATTGGTAACGGAAGTTGGTGAATTGGACCTTGGAGATTCGTGGGTGGGGTTGGAGTGGATATGGTTTGTGGGGTTTGTGATGAAAGTGATGGAAATAAAGTTATTATTGTTGTGCAGACGGGGTCACGGCGTCACGTTCATAGTCTGACGCCGTCAGAAAAGCGTGATTTACCACTTTGTGCCAGTTTACAGATGAGCCCCTTGTATTTTTAGTGAGCAGCTTGTCAGGGTCAATAACCCTGATAGCTAGTCTCGTTAACAAGTTCCTCCTGGGTCAAATGTTTTTTTACTGTCACAGGATGTAGTAAAATGCTGGAAAGGGTCGGTTGACGACTCATTCAGGTTCCAATTTCCATCACAGCAGGTATTCAGGGAGTGAGGGGAACTTTTCCAGGGGGTTTTCGAAATGAGGGTGCGCTTGAATTGAATTCTTTTCACACCTGGCTTAAAGCCAAATGATCGTTTCCTTACTTCGTGAAAGTCAAGGAGTGTGACCACCATGCTCCCCACGAATATACCATATACCTGAGAATTCTTATTCTAGCAAGCGAGCTCAAAGGGATAAGAGAGTTTTAAAGGTGAAGGTTTTGGGAAAGGAATTTTGTTATCCCATTCGTTGTACGGTTTATTAGGGACTGGAAGTTCAAAGATCTTCTCGATCTTCTTGGGTAAAGCTTCATCCCTAATCTTCTCCTTTATTCTCGAGATAAACTTTTCTGCTAGTTCCATGAACACATCTTGGGTGTTTTTCAAGTGAGTTTCTAATTCCTGGATCCGTCTCTCTTGGTTGTTCACGAAAGTTAGCATTATCCCTTCAAATTCATCTTGTCGTGAGAATTGATGAAACGTATGTTTACCAATTGTGTTCACACACTCATCGGGATTTTCATCAGCCGTAGGTGTCTCGGCTTTCATTAATTTCTCAACCTGCCTTTTTATGTTTTCGAACAGCTGTTCTTGGGTTGCACTCATGCAATTCAAAATCCCTTCTTCCGAGAACGTTGAGTCTTTCCATTCTTCTTCTTTGTACTGTGCTAAGTCCTCAATGACTTCCCAGCACTTATCGACACTGAGCCTGCTCAGCCTTCCATTGGCAGCGTAATCTATGGTTTTTCTAGTTTGATGGTTTACGCCATCATAAAATCGTTGGATTTATAGCCAAGGATCCATGCCATGGTGAGGGACTTTTTCGAGTAAGTCCTTGAATCGAGTCCATGCCTCGTAGAGGGTTTCGCCTTGACGTTGTTGGAACATCAAGATATCATTCCTTAGCTTGGTAGTTCTTCCTGGTGGGAAAAACTGAGCAAGGAAACGAGTGGTGAGATCATCCCAAGAGGTGATGGATCCTGCGGGTAGACGCTCTAGCCATTGACTAGCTTGGTCCCGCAGAGAGAATTGAAAGAGACGCAGTCGGGTCGTCTCTCGAGTGGCAACATCAAGGTCTATAGAATCAACGATTTTGAGAAAGTCCTTGAGATGTTGATTAGGATCTTCGGAACGAAGTCCATGGAATGCGCATCCGCTTTGCACCAACCGGATGGTGTCGGATCGCAAGGGAGTGACATTGGCTCCTTGAGTGAGCTCAATGGTGTTTCGATAGCCATGGTGGCTAGGACGGGAGTAGTCTCCTAAGGTGCGGGCTCTAGGAGGTGGGTGTTGTTGTGGTGGTGGGTTGTTGGGATCAAGGATATTACCACCTTCCATGATGTCGGATGGTAATGGTTACGAACAAAGAAACAAAGAAAAAAGATAGACTAAAGAAAATCTAGAAAAATAAAATAAAAATCTCACTAGAAAGGAATCTAGTGAGTAGACCTAATAAAATAAAAATTCAACCTAAACAACAACTATTCCCCGGCAGCGGCGCCAAAAACTTGATGCGTGGTTTTGCGACCTTACAACAGGTTTTACCTCTCGAGGGATCTCAAGAGGCTTGCAATCCCCACCAGGTAGTGTACCTGACCGATGTAGTATAGTGAAGTGGAAAGTACTGGGGGATTGATCGTTCTCTAGGGGAATAGTGTCGTTAGGATTGAAAAACTACTCTAATAGGTCTAAGGGTGAGGGAAGATTCTTTTTGTATTTTTATATTTTTTTATGAAAGCAAGTAAAATCTCGGGTTTGAAGGAGTGGGCGGAATTAGTTGCTAGTCAACTAACCCAAATAACTACAATTGCAAATAAAATAAAATAACTGAAAATGAAAAGGTTGTGAAACTTATATGGAGAGAAATGTGTTTACTTAGATTTCCTTACTCCCTAACTATCTTTTACCGGTTGATTAGTGTGTATTAATTGCGTGGATGACGGGTGTATTCCTTAATACCAATCGTGGGGTGGCGTACGTACTTCCCAAGAAGCTCCTAACATGGGATCACTAGAATTCGCTCATGCATTAAATACAACCATAATAACCTTAGTACGCATTGGTTCATGTTTCTTAAGACGTTCAAGCAAGTTACCGTATAGGAGGTTAGCCAGTTTTCTTAAGCCTAACATCGATAAACAATCATCCAATACAATTAATAACACACTAACAACCAATAATCAATAGTTAGGTTTCATTAGATCTAAGCAAACACAAGATAAATCTAGCCTAGCATGTTAATTAAAAGACAAGAACAAGATATAATCAAACAACACATAGACATATTGATTGATTAAGTGATTACTTATCTTCAATTAAACATGGGAGATCCAAGGGTATAAAACCCTTAAAAATGGCAGAAATTCGTCTTAGGGTTTCTCCTCACAAAGTTGCACACTAATGACTAAAAATTGCAAAACTATATATAGAGTTTAGTGGCTGACGGCGTCACGTTGTAGGAGGTGAAGCCGTCACCTCGCCGTGGCTAGGGTTCCCGGATGGTCTTCCTGACGCCGTCCCTCTTTAATCCTCCAAAATCCGCTCTGGCCTATCAAGGGTTGACGCCGTCAGAATAGTGCTTGACGCCGTCTCTCTTTAACTTAAACCGTGATGGCCTTGATCACCTTAAAGGGTGACGCCGTCAGACTTTCCATTGCAAAACTCTCTGGCGCGTCACGTGTATTTTGTCATATCCACCTCTTTTGCCAAGCCATGACGCCGTCAAGTGTACTTTTCCAGCAGCTTTGGAGAATTTGTCATTTTCTTCACTTTTATGCTCCAAAAACGTCCAAAACGCTTCCTTTTCCAGATTTCTTCTCCAAAGTACCTAAAATGACAAAAGGAACGATTTAGGGCAATATTTGATCAAATAAATACGATTTAGGGCTTAAATGACCCCCTAAAAGCGGTACACTTTTTGCTTCATCAGTTAAGCAATCTAGTGAAGGCATATTTATTAGTCAAGATAAATATGTTGCAGAGATACTTAGAAAATTTCACTTTGCTGATTCAAAAGTGGCAAGCACACCAATGGACTCTGAGAAGCCACTTCTTAAAGATTTAGATGGAGACAATGTAGATGTACACACTTATAAATCTATGATAGGCTCTTTGATGTATCTCACATCATCAAGACCTGACATCATGTTCTCTGTTTGTGCTTGTGCAAGATTTCAAGTAACTCCAAAGGTTTCTCATTTAACAGCTGTCAAGAGGATTTTTAGATATCTTAAGGGTCAACCTAGGTTGGGTCTATGGTATTCAAGGGAATGATCACCTTTTGACTTGGTAGCATTTTCAGATAGTGATTATGCTGGTGCTAGCTTGGACAGAAAGTCAACAACTGGAGGATGTCAATTCCTTGGGTGTAGACTTATCTCATGGCAGTGTAAGAAGCAAACAATTGTGGCTACTTCAACAACTGAAGCTGAATATGTAGCTGCTGCAAGTTGTTGTGGTCAAGTTCTATGGCTTCAAAACCAACTTCTTGACTATGGGTATAATTAAAAACCCAGTACAACATTCTAAAACAAAACACATTGAAATTAGACATCATTTTATTAGAGATTGCAATGAGAAAAAGTTGATTCAAGTTCTTAAAATTGATTCTGAACACAACTTTGCAGATCTTCTCACTAAAGCTTTTGATGTTGGAAGGTTTCAATACTTGGTAGCAAGTATTGGAATGCTTTATCCTTAAACTTTTTAATCTGTGTGGTTTTTGTATATAAATTTTTGATTGTACTGCTGGCTTTATAATGTTAGTAAAAAGTTTGTGCTGCTGGTACAAATTTTATTTGTTAAGTTCATATTTGTTAGTCATATCTTTGATACTGCTATAAGACAAATGCTTTGCATTTTGTTTATTGGTTTTGGACTAACATATTCAGGTATGAACATTGAACAAAAGAAGTTTCAAGTGAAATGGAAGCAGCAGAATGATGATATCAGTTTCTGACATAATAGGTTTATGATGGACTGAGTTTGGGAATTCTTAACAAAGGTTTACACCTAAGTTAATTAATTCTTTAAAACTTCTTTCTTGAACCCTAGTTATCATATTTCACATTGAATTGATGGTTCAGTTGGTCAGATAGTAACTGACACAACTCACTTTCTATCATTTTATACTTTTAAGTATAATGAGCAAGTCTAAGGACATCTGATAGAAAGAACAGCTAGTAAAAGTGAATCTAACACTTGTGTTAGAGGCAACAATTACTATGAGCTGGAAACCCTGCCAAGAAAGCCTTTTGAATAGGTTTATCTTTACACAGGCAGTTATATATAACTGAAAAACATTGGTTCTCACACAACCAGAGGTTACTTTAAACCGAATTCTAGATTAAGTGTCTATTACACACTTAATCCCTTCAAAATGGTTGAAAGCAATATGATTTTTCTATAATAAAATCATGAACATACTGCTAAGTCAAAAGTTTCTTAAAAAGGATTTTCAAAGGGACTCAGCAAAACCATCCATTGATGGATAATGAGTCAAACGCCCCATGAATCACCTCTCATAGGAGTTAACACACCTAGAAGTGATGAGGGCAGCACATAAACTCTTAAGGAATCGATGGCTTCATGTACAACATTGTCTGAAAACAAGTTCATATTGGTAGATCAGATGATGATGGGATGATGGTGAGAGATCTTCCAAACAGGGGAGGATAAAATGCTATTTGCATCTCAGGGGAGGAAATAAAGCCCAAGGAAGATTAACCAAATGTAAAGGAGGAAAAGACAAGAGCATACAAGATGATGACATGGAGGTTGAAAATGACAAGAACAGAGCTGATTCTAGAGTATTATATATATTCAGAAGGGATGAAGCATTCCAAAGGAGAAAGTTCTATCTAGGTCAATCTCAGTTCACTACGTTTGTTCATCACTTGCAAAGGCATGCTGATAGATGATTTCACTTGTTGAAACAAACATCCAAGATACACAGCATCATTGCCTCTTATAATTCCTCCATCCAAGGAAATTGCACCATCTTTTAGGCTTTATTTAAAGCTTGAAGATAGGTACTAATATTGTCGAAGTCAAAAGAAACTGACAGATGAGTTACTGAGAAAGATATTTAATCTTGAAGAACAGAAGATAGCTCAGATCAAGGGTCTGACTAAGAAGTGTTAGAAAGATCTTCACAATCCATAATTTAATTTCAGAAACATGTTGAAAAGGATTCACATGTTTAGGGGAGGATTGTTGGGAATTAAATATTCTGAAGATTAATATCGGGAACTAAAGGATTTCAAGATCAGTTCTACTCAAAGAAATACTCTAAGTATCATTCTACTACTAGTGCATTTGATTCTACTGCTAGCGTTAAACATTCTACTGCTGAATGATGCTGCTGCTAGTGAAGAAGATTCTACTGCTGGTTGGATAAGTGTACGAAGATATTATGTGTATAATAGTCAACAATACACGGTGGATAATATCTTTAGACAAAGTGTTCAGTAACAAGTTGTAAACACAGATACATGTTGTATCTTAATGTCTGACACTCTCAAGCATGTGTTCGATTAGACTTGACAATATTGTAAAGATCTCTCTTGGACTATAAAAGAGAAATCTTAGTCTAGATATTGTGAGTGCTTAATGAATTGATTAAATCATAACTGTTAAGAACATAGAACAAACACAACAATATCATAAGTCATAGAAATATAAGATTCAAGGTTTTGTAACCCTAGTGATAGTGAAGATCACTCGTATTATCTTGAATAATATTGAATCGTTTGGTGTTAACATCGTGTGTTCGTTTTTCGTTACTAAAGCATTACTTTCCATTTCCATAACCAAAAATAACCTTCTAAGTGTGGTTAAGTAGATTCCGCATACTTAATCATATTAACTCAATATATCATATACACAAAAGCAACAAAGGTCTAACAACCTTATAGTGTATCGAAGCATCCTCTCACACCATTTCACCACTTGAGCCAAAATTTTATGTTTTTCAAAACCCCAATAGTTTTGTAATTTTATTCTAGCCGATTTATATGTATAACCATAAAAGTGTATATATTGCCTTAATCTCGCGTAATTAACGTTAATCACATTTGTATCATCAAACTAGCACCATATGTAACAAGATTTACCACACAAGCAAGAAATACTCTAATTTGTTCAAAAACCTTATATAAGTCGAGCACTATATGCAATATAACAAGCCCTAGCTTTTTCCATTTTAAGAAAATGTATACATTTAACCATTTTTAACATCATTAGACATCAAATGTACATGAATTTAACAAGATTAGAAAAGTTGTGATGATTCCTTACAATGCTCTAGTGTTAACGTGAGGTAGAGAAGACCAAGAACAACCCAAACTTCACCAAATTTACCCAAAGCACGTTCCAATTAACCCGAAACTCTTGAATATACACTCTAATTTACTTGAACTTCAAAGAAAAATGATGGATCTTGGAGATTTAGTTTGAGCCGTGTATATTGATGAAGAAAAATGATCAAGGAATGTTGGTGAGAGTATTATGGATAAGTGTTTTGTTGTGAGTAACATTTAGGGTAATAAGTAATATTTATAAGATAAAAATGAAGTTAGTGGGTAGATTTTTGGCACCTAGTGGTGAAGTATTACCTAAGGCCGGGTATGGACAAGTATTAGGGGGAGGGAAAATATTTTTACCTCTCGTTGGTGTATCGTGTGTCGGTTTGACGTTTTTGGACACGTATACGTAAAATAAAGTTTTTATCCACGTTTTTGTCAGAAATGTAATAAAATATTATTACTGACTCAAAAACATATTTATTTGACTGCTACCATGTGTACTGTGCTGTCGGTACGCGTGTGCGGTTGCTTTTCAGAAACATGTGAGAAAGCTCTCAGTTAATTACGAAACTTGTCAGTAATAATCAGAAATAGAATAATTTATGCTTACTGACAAAAATATACTTTTTCTGCAGTGACTGTAAGCTACAGTATGCGGGACAGTTCCCAAAAATGCTCAAAAATACTCAGAAACATGCAAACGCGCATAGAAATGCTCAACTTAAAAATAATAAATAACCATTTAATATTAATTAACAACATGAAAATTACCATTTGTCACAACTTGCTACAGTACTACACATATATAGATGTGTATTTTACCATTAAGATTATTCGGAAACCATGCAAGAGGTGTTTTCCCAGAGTTTACCCGTTTACGGAAATCTTTACAGCCCACAAAACCAACAACTTATCATAAATATTAAAGAAAATTTGTGATTGTGGGAGAGTTTTGAAGTATGTTACATAGGTTTAGTTGTTACAAGAGGTTTTGGGAGGCTTTTTTGTGGGCTTTTTTTGTTTGAACGTTCCAATATGCATGAGAATCTGTATAAGAGTGTTTAGATCATGGGTTTTCAAAAAGCCAACCTATTGAATTCAGGTACCGAATTCGTGAATTCCTGTTATGATCCCGCACTGAATTTATGTGCTACCGGTTTTTTTTCCCACCATTTTCGTAGTTCTAGTACCGTACCGGGTATAAAAAACCGGTACCGGTACGGTTCTTGTACCGTACCATTTTTTCGGTGCCGCTGCTCATCCCTATCAGTAGGGAAGCATACGTGCGGGTCATTTACAATGACCCAACATAGGTTAAATAATTCAAAATAAAATTTTCCTATTATGGTATTTCTTATCAACTCTTAATTATGATATTTGTTGTAGGAAAAGGAAACAGGTGGCCTGGTTAGTTTTCAAGTTCTTTTGAAGATACACATTCACAAAAAAGTTTGTACATTAACCTGAAGGCCCAAAAGCTAGGGGTATGTCTCTTTATCTTATATGAATTAAATGCAATGTTTTGATTAGTTCTTATCGCTAGGCTGTTGTTTGGTTATTTGATTTGCTTGATTACGCTGTTTAGTTGTTCACATGGCTGCTGTTTGGTTGTCTTGGTTGTCGTTAGGCTGTTTTCATATCATTCTAAATAATTCTTATATATTTATCTGCAACAAAATGCATACAAGGAGAATTTTTTGGCAAAGCATGGCCTGGATAAGACTAATCATCCAGCAGGTGATATGGATCTTTGGAATGAGTGTAATGTAGGAGGGAAAATAAAGGGGAGAACATTTCGTACTAGTTCATTACCCTCGTATCCCCATTACGTGGTGACGGGTATGCCTTACACTCGATCATCCTGCAATCCTCATCCTCATTGTCAGGGTTCAACATCCACGAGTGAGGTTTTCAACTTTTAACAGCTGTTAAGTAAATAAGTTGGTTTAGGCAGAAAACAAGTCATATCGAGTAAATGGATTGGTTTAGGTTTTCTGTATGTTTATGATATTCAATTTTTAAAATGCAGGTAATTCCGTTGGAAGAAAAGATGGAGCTACAAAAACAAGAGCATGTTACTCGTGAACGTGTTGAACAGAAGGAATTCGAGGATTGTGAAGCAGCAATAAATAAAAAATGAGAGGTTGATTTTCGTGAAAGGCAAATAAGCTTACTGAGTTCCAAAAGATTATGCTTGGAAGATCATCACATCCCCCTTCTACCTAGTAACCCTTAAGTCTTTGTACTAGGATACCAGATATTAGCATCGTAGACATTTTGTTATCTTGAAGTTGTAATTCGGATGTTGGTTTGATATTTATGGATTTTAGTATGAATTTGAATGAATGTATTATGCAAATTTTGGATCATCATGTAAATTATTCTCTTATCTACACAACAATTTGTAACTAGTTATTGTGGTAAATGTGTCATTAATATTTACTATAGGAAATAAAATTTAGCAACAGAAAGTTTGTCAGTAAGCCGTCACTTGATGGTCGAATCAAATTTAATTTAAGTAACTTTAAAAAGGCTCTAGTGAGGGGCCGGAGATCGAAAATCCGTCACCGAAACTCTAAAACTTCAGTCAAAAACTTGAATCTAAAATTTTGCGAGGTCCTTTTTTTGATGGAATATATCCGTCACAATTCCGTCATTGAAGGGCTTTAGTGGCAACATAGCGATGCAAGCTTTCGTTGCTGATTCCTGATTTTGCAGTAGTGACTTTGAATAATACAGTTATGTGTATTGTGCTTCTTTTTGGTATATTCTTTGAATTATTGCAGTTTTATGATTATAAAATTACCAATAAGCACAAGTTTATTTGTTAGCATTAAAAGAAGTGATGGTCATTCTAGATATTATGAACTTTGTATAAGTGTCATAGAATATGTTAGTGTTAGTCAATGGGCTAGTAGACTTGGTAAATATAATATGTTAGTAGTTAAGTTTGTAAGCTTAATAAATCATGTAAACCTAGTCCACCCCATCCAAGTCCATAAGCAAGCCCATTAAGGCATCTCATGTTAGAACTATAAATACCTCCAAATGGTCTCATTTGGAGGTGTGCTTGAGTGTGTATTGTGTGTGTTTTGCTTTAATAAGATTTCTCTTTTCATATTTCTCCTTCTCTCTAATACACGACATACATATCTCTTATACCACCATTTGTGCATCAATATTGTGTGATAAAGTTTATAGATCTAAGGTCTTACAAGTGGTATCAATTGCCTAACAATGATTTAGGAGTGTGTGGAAATCGTTTTTTGTCAAAACTTTGCATAAAAGTTGTGCGTTTTTTTAAATTAAAAACGTGAGTCTTTCGTCAAAAAGTGTTGATTTTTACGTGTTTTAATGTTAAAGTCGTTGTTTTTATTGAAGCTTTAGTGATTATATGTGAGATTTAGCATAAAGTATCAAACTTTATTGTTTGTATAACGATTTCCTATTTGTTTCTTAGTTCGTACCTCTTTACGAATAAGCTCAAATTTCATTTTAAGTGTTAAAGGCCTAAACTTTCTTGTTCCTTAAGTGTTTTTGACGAGATTTGACCAAAAGAAACTTGTGGAAATCGTGTATTTTATGCATAAAACGTATCTTACACACTTTGGTCACTTTACGAATAAGTACCAGTGTTTACGCGTAAGCTGCCTAAAACCCTGATCTTATGCATAAGTCCTAAAACCCTGATCTTACGCATAAGTTCTAAAACCCTGACTTTACGCATAAGCATCAAAGGTTACGCATAAGTCTCCAGTTTACGCCTAAGTGTGAATCTTCAGTTTCTTCGACGTGCAAAGGTTACTCAGTACTTCCTTAGCTTGGATAAGCTTGTGGAATACTTCGACTTGTGATATCTTTCAAGCTTGGATAAGTTTGAAAGGTTTATTTGGTTTTTCCAATTCTTACGAGTAAACCAAATCTTACGCGTAAGGACAACCTTTACGAATAAGACCAAATCTTACGCGTAAGGACAACCTTTACGCATAAAACCAAATCTTACGCGTAAGGACAACCTTTACGCATAAGACCAAATCTTACGCGTAAGGACAGACTTTACGACTAAGACCTAATCTTACGAGTAAGGACTCAGTTTACGACTAAGGACAAGTTTTCAGACCAAATTTTCACTACAACAACTTGTATCAACTTACAACAATCACAACTCCTACATCGTTGAATCGATCCAAGATCAACTTTATCATACATCAATGGCAACTCAACAAGATATTCACGCAGCCGGTTCGGAAAACCGACCTCCCATGCTATCAAAGGGTGGATACTCACAGTGGGCTAGTCGTATGATGCGCTATCTTAAGAGCAAACCAAACAGAAAACTTTTCATCAATTCCGTTTTGGAAGGACCCTTCAAACCACGACAAGTCTAAGACCCTGGAGATCCAGATGGAACCTTCCCAATACAACCATTCTACAGAGATCAGACTGAGGCTGAGTACACTGAGGAAGACAAACTACAAATTGCAGCTGATGATCAAGCGTTTCATCTCGTCATTATTTGTCTACCTGAAATGACTTATGCAACTGTGGATAGTGAAGGAAGTGCTCATGCAGTCTGGGAAAGAGTCAAATTTTTAATGTACGGGACAGACATCGGGAAGAAGGAAATGGAAACACAATTGCTCAAGGAACTACACAAGTTCACTTCCATTCCTGGTGAATCAATAGAGTCGTACTATCACAGGTTCTGTAAGATCATGAATGACCTATCCAGAAACAACCTCACACAAAAGAACATAACTAACAACACCAAGTTTCTGAACGAGTTACAACCAGAATGGGGAAGATACGTCACCATTGTTTATTAGACAAAGAAATTGCATGAAGTTAAATATGATCAGCTGTACGATTTCTTAAAGCAGAACCAAGCTGAGGGAAATGAAGTTAGAGCAGAATTACTTGCTAAAAGGCATGATCCTCTCGCACTAATTGCTAACACACCAACATCTTTTCCAGTGAACACAACACATCAACCATCATCATCTTCCACTCACAACTACATGCAACAATAGTATATTCCAAAACAAACTAATGTCATCCCACAACAACAATTCTACCCACAACAACAACATGTTATTCCACAACCACAATATCCACAATTCCAAGAACCTGAGTTCACTGACAATGATGAATCTACTGCTGCATTGCCACAAGCATTTGCTTTTCTGAAAAAGGCATTCCAAGGACGCTATTCTACACCAACAAACAACAACCAAAGGATTTCATCGAACACTCGCAATAAGTAGATTGCTCAACTGAGTTTCAATATGGGTCAAGGAGGACAAATGGTTGGAGTTATTGGGAATCAGCAGGGATATGCTACTCGATTTCACATGGGTAATCAGAATATGCAGAATGCAGGGATTCGGTTGGGTCAGTATGCAGGGAATCAGATGGGTCCGTTTGTTGGAAATCAGAGGGGTCAGAATGTTGGGCATGAGACAGTAGGTAATTAGATTGGGAATGTTGCAGCTCCAGTTGTCGAGAATTATGGAAATGTGAATCAAGCTAATCCGATGAAGTGTTTCAACTGTCAAGGTGTAGGTCATATCGCAAGGAACAGTCCTACAAAGCCAAGAAAGAAGGATACAGTGTATCTGTAGGAAGCATTGCTGTTGGCATAGAAGGAAGATGCAGGGTTTAAGTTGAATGCTGAAGAAAATGATTTTATGGCTCTCATGGATGAAATGGAAGACAGAGAGGACATTAATGCAAACTGCATCTTTATGGCAAATCTTCAGGAGGCTAAGTACGACATGGATTCTGACACACCTCCTGTTTATGACACCAATGCAGTATCTAAGGTACCATTATTCAATACATGCCACAATAATGATATATTTGATATGTCTCCTCATGAGCAACAACATTCTGAGACTCCAGCACCCACTTATGATACATACCTAGATACGCCGAGTAGTAGCAATATTCCTTCAGCAACTCCAGATATGAATCATAGTGGATGCTCAGTTTCACAGCATGCTGCGAATGATGAGGAAACACGTGCTCTATTTTAATCATTATTGAACAATTGTAGTATTGAAATTGAGAAAGTGAAAAAGGTCAATCGCGATGTTAAGGCCGCGAATGAGAAATTGACCGCTGAGCTTGAGAGATACAAGGAAAATGAAAAAAAAAATCAAATTGAAAATAAACGCGTGTCTGAATTTGAAATTGGTTATAAGAAGTTACTTTTTAAAGGTAGGGAATTGCAAAACAAATTTGATAATCTTCAAATTAGTTCAACGAAAACCATCAACTCTTTAAAACAAGAAATTTCTGATTTAACAAACCAACTTTCAAAACAAAAATTAGCTTATACCAATCTTGAAAAAGAACGGGATGAGTTGAAAAAGGACTTTGCATAGAAAGAAGATAAACTTTTGGATGAAATCATAGAGTCAGAACATATGGTCGAAAAACTTGAAAACTTACTGGTTAAAACGGGTCATTCAAGTCAAACAATTCATATGATTAATAGTTAAACTGATCCGATTTACCATACAAAACAAAAAATGGCTCTAGGTAACAAAACTCCTTGCAATCTCAAGAAAGCTCAGGAAATATTATATATACCATACATGATCCTCCTATTCTTCGTGATTATGTGGAAACAATAGAACTTGCTGAAGAGAGTCAAACCAAAATGAAACAAAAGAATCCAGACCAGAAATCCATTGATTACAACAAACTGAACAAACTTTCTAGAATTACTTTTGTTCCACAAAAACAAACATCTGAGTTTTCCAAAAAACAAGGCTTCTCAAAACTAGTTTCTAAATCATTAGTTGCCTCCAAATCTCTTTCAAAAATGGAATAGATGTCTTCAAACAACACTTTTAACACAAGTGCTGCCAGAGGAGTTCTTGATGATATTAAAACCAGAATTGGGCAACTTCAAAAGACTTTAGAATCTAAAATGAGACTAACTAAGAACAATTGGAATTCCACGGTTCATTTACAGCTGAAAAAGATTCTTGAAAGTGAATTTGCTCCACAAATTAATAACTTTAATGCTCGAGTAATTCATTTTGAAAAAGCATTTTTAACTGAAACAGTTGACTTTTTCAAGGACCACAAATCCCTGATAAAGAAGGCTAATGAATCTATTGAGCAAATCAATGTTTTGGAAAATTTAAATGATTCTCTCTTCGAAGCAGTTTTGTCCACTGATATTATGTCCATTATTTTACAAACATATTATGTTGAAGACGATGAAAGACTATGAGCTAAGACCTCCGCAATTGTTTCAAAATATGAAAATGCTCTTATTAAACTTGAAAAAGAAAATGTGTCATACTTAAAACAAATTGATCGAAAAATCAAGGAATGCAAGTATGACAAACTGTCGTATGAGCGTGCCTTCAAGAACATGAAAGAGCAAAATGATCTTTTGAGGGCTCAGTTGGAAAGTCAAAAAGGGAAGGGTTTGGATACTAAGTTTGCAAAACCATCGACTTCGGACAAACCAAATACTTCAAAACCGGTTGTTAAACCAAAAATGTCGATTTCTCAATTTGTTCCAAAAGTCGATGTGAAAAATGATTTGACAAAACCAGTCACTCCAACACCCTTGCCCAAGCATAATGAAAAGGAAAAGATTGTTGATAAAGGAAAAGCGATTGTCGAAACACCAAAAGTGATAGCACATGGCCTTTATAGGATTAGTCCCACTATTGCGTCTACCTCCACATCTAAAACATATGGGCGACAATTGACAAGAGCGTAAAAGATAATCCAAAAAAGTCTAGGAATGCTAAAACAACTTCTAAGGACAACAATATAAATCCTAATGCATGTGCCTTACCCTCTACAGGATTAGAAAACACCTCTAGGAGTAGCAGACTATAGCCTAGGAGCAATACAAGGAACAATAGAGTCTCGCCTGTCTCTAAGAATATATGCCAGAATAAAGTTGAAGAGGTAGAAGAACACCCTAGGAATTTACCGCTTTGTAATAAGAAACATATGTCAACTAAATATAATGTCAAAAGTACTGTTTCTAATGCATGTAATGACTTTGTGTGTTTAATGTGCAAGAAATGTTTAACTAATGATGTTTGTGATGATTATGTTTCTAAAAATGTGCCTGTTACGGCTGAACAGAAAAACGTTCCAAAAGGAACTAGTGCTAGATCTAGATCAATAGGAAGACTAATTGCACGTGTTAGGTCAACCACTAGTAGTCAAATGCCTAGAAACTATCTTAAGTATTGTGTATAGAAACCAATGGGTAGAGAGTTCATACTCCAGAATGGCAAATTGAAAGCTGTTCAAATTGAACTAGTAGAAACTTTCTATGAGTGTGATCTGAATTTTACCCCTAACCCATGGAACCAAATTTAAAACGGGTTCCAAATACAAACTCTTCTGTTCTTCGCAGGTTATCGAAATATGTCTTTGGATCGTCCAATCAGGTTGCTCCAAGCACATGACCGGAAATCTAAAGCTGCTGATCAATTTTGTCTATAAATTCATGGGAACTATACGCTTTGGAAATGATCATGTAGCAGCTATTCTGGGTTATGGAGATCTTTAGTTTGGGAATTATTTGATCACTCGAGTTTACTACGTCGAAGGGTTGGGATAACTTGTTTTCATTTGGGCAGTTTTGTGATGAAGATTTAGAGGTTGCATTTAGGAGAAACACGTGTTTTGATAGAAATTTGGTTGGCGATGATCTCTTAACTGGAAATTGCAGCACCAACCTATATGCTATCGACATCAACCAAATGGCCTCTCCATCACCAATATGTCTTATGACAAGAGCATGCGGAACAAAGTCCTGGCTGTGGCATAGAAGATTATCCCATCTCAATTTCGATAACATTAACAAACTTACCAAAGACAACATCGTCACCGGACTTCCTAAGTTCAAATACACCAAGGATCACTTATGTCGATCATGCGAACAAGGAAAAAGAAAAAGGGCATCATATAAACCTAAAACCGTTCCCAGTTCGGAAGCAAAGTTACATATGTTGCACATGGACTTATATGGCCCAATGAGAGTTGAAAGCATAAATGGGAAGAAGCATATTCTTGTTATCGTCGATGACTATTCAAGATATACATGGGTTAAGTTTCTGAGGTCAAAAGACGAAGCACCAGGCATCCTCATCACCTTTCTAAAGCGTATTCAAGTCCTACTTCAAGCTCCAGAAAGGATTGTAAGAACAGAAAATGGCACAGAATTCACAAATCAGGAGTTAAGAACTTATTTTGAAGATGCTGGAATCACATATCAGACATCTGTTGTTAGAACTCCAAAACAGAATGGGGCAGTTGAAAGAAGAAATTGAACTCTTGTGGAAGCTGGTCGCACAATGCTAATTTATTCTAGTGCATCGTTATTCTTATGGGATGATGTTGTTGCCACTTCTTGTTTCACTCAGAACCGTTGCCTAATCCATCCAAGATTCAATAAAACACCATATGAGCTAGTGAATAATCGGAAACCTGATATCTCTTACCTTCACGTGTTTGGCGCTTTGTCCTATCCAATGAACGACAGAGAAGATCTAGGAAAGCTGAAAGCTAAAGGTGATATTGGAATCTTCGTTGGATACTCAGAACACTCGAGGGCATTCAAGGTGTACAATAGAAGAACAAAAAGGATAATGGAGACGATGAATGTGAAGTTTGATGAGATTTCACAAATGGCTTCTGAGAGACTCGCTCTAGAACCCGCGCTTAATCCAATGGCTTATAATCAATACAGATTAGGACCCGCACCAAACCAACAGACATCTGGACACATTAGTTCAAGAATCGTACCTCAAGGAGCTCAATCAACAAACACTGAAAAACCTTCAGAACAAGAACTATAAAATTTCTTCGAGTTAATGTTTGATGAATACTATGGTGGAACTTCAACAAATGCATCACAACATCATTCCGCTGCACCCACTCAAAATCATCAACCACCACCACCACCACCACAAGATGCATCTACTACAATCGAAGCTGACGCACCAACTCCCTCAACCTCATCTACATCTACTCCAGAAACTCCAATTCTTGAAATTGTTCTACCAAGAGTTGATAAGCAAGATCAAAACACACCATTTCAAGAAGAACCAGCACAGAACCAAAACGATGATGCGTTAGAAGAAGAAGTATTTAAATACCCATTTGCTACAGAATCAACTGAATCATCTTCAAGGTTATAAGAACCATCTAACACACATACATTAAACCCAAGGTACCCTTCTACACTTCAATGGACAAAAGACCATACAATTGAACAAGTTATTGGTGAACCTTCAAGACCACTTCAGACGAGAAGACAACTTGCCACAGACCCCGAAATGTGCATCTAAATTTGCTCAATAAGCCTCAAAAGGATTCAGACAGGAAGAAGGGATAGATTTCGAAGAATCATTCGCGCCAGTAGCAAGACTTGAAGCAGTCCGGATTTTCTTAGCCTATGCAGCTCACAAAAACATCATAGTCTATGAGATGGACATCAAGACGACATTCTTGAATGAAACTCTGAAAGAAGAAGTATATGTGAGTCAACCAGAAGGATTCATTGATAAGGAACATCCAGACTACGTCTACAAGCTTAAGAAAGCCATCTATGGTTTAAAACAAGTTCCAAGAGCATGGTATGACGAACGATCATCTTTCCTGATAAAAAACATTTTCACCAAAGGAACAGTTGATCCTACCTTGTTTACAAGAAAATACAAAGATGACATTTTGATTGTTCAAATTTACGTGGACGACATTATCTTTGGGTCCACTAATCTGAATCATTCAAAACATTTTGAAAATCTCGTGAAAAGCAAATTTGAAAATGAGCAGGGTTGGATCAAGTGGTTAACACCCTTGCCTCTAGAGATAGAGGTCAAGGGTTCGATCCTCACCCCTTGTAAGGCCGGAGGTCCTTTTCTACCTTTAGTAGAACTGGAAGCAGCCTCTCTACCTTAGGTATAGGTAAGGATGTCTACGTCTTAACCTCCCCCATACACCGTGGAAGATGGTACTGGGACCCATAACCCGTGGAAGACGGTATTGGGAGTTACTTTACTTTATTTTTTTTCATGAAAAGCAAATTTGAAATGTACATGATGGGGGAACTTAAATTCTTTCTTGGTTTACAAATAAATCAATCCCCTCGTGGTATTTTTATTAATCAAGCTAAATATACAATTGAGATTTTGAAAAAACATGGTATTAAATATTGTGACTTTGTTGCTACACCAATGGTCACTTCACCAAAAATCGGTGCTGATTTATTTGGGAAACCCATCGATCCGAAGAAATATCAGAGCATGATTGGTTCTCTCATGTACCTTACTGCTAGTCGACCCGACATTCATTTTGATGTTTGCTTATTAGCATGGTAAGGATTAGAGAGGGTTTTCACACTATGCTGTTAATTCTCTCAAAGTCTGAACCTGTAAGTGCTGGAAATCCCGCCAAGGAGATTCCTTTCACGAATTGAGTCCTTAAGACGTGGGTCTTTACTTGGATTTTATCCATAGTATTGATAACTGTCCCTAACGGGATTAGGACGACTGATGTGCCCGACCAAGGTAAATGGAATCAAGACATTCATCAGTAAAACAATCGCAGCGGTCTATTCTCTAAGAAAAGTCCACGATGATCGATTGGTTATTTCAACTAACATTTTATGTAGGTACTGATGTTAGTCCCTTGGAGGAAATGCCGTTTAACACCATCATTTCATTCATCAACATCTTCACCTACACATACTCATACCTATGAAGTTCATCCTCAACAAGCTCAAGTCAAGAATGCTCAAAGACAAAAGATAAAGTTTAAGACAAAGAGTTGCGTTAAAGTCAAAGAGCTAATCAAGAAGTCAAGAACAAGTTCATGAATCAATTGAGGAAGACATTGTTTGAATATGTGAATCATATAAAACTATAAACACATAATAACATCAAGAACACGCAGCGGAAAGATCTACAAGAACATGTAATTAATTAATCTAAATAGACACGTACCTTATTGATTCCAAACAAGAACAAGGAATCTCTTCAACAAGAACAAGTTATATAAACCCTAATTGGGATTATATATGGATCGATCTACCACCAAACACACTAGCTAAAATACGCTAGTTACTCGCTCTTGTACACATGTAATCTAGCGTTCCAATGGGAAAACTAGGTTCAAGAATCACAATCAAGCCAAACACTTGCAAAGCTTTACTTGGGTCGAATATCCTAGTGGATATAAAAATGTCGACCGGTTCTATGCTTAGGAGAGGGAGGAGAAGAGAAGTTAGGCTTGTAGGGGATTCAAGATTAGAGGTAAACCAAATACAAGTGAATTGTATTTATAGGCAAACCCTAAACCACAAAACTTGTTCCCTACTCCACCATAGAACCGACCTCAAGCCCAAAGGAGGCAATCTCGAGTCTCGGGTTCGAAACCGGACATACGTATATTAATATTTATACATTAAACTCTAACAGCTCCCACTTGGATAAACATTAATATAGTAATGACATGGGCTAGTCTAGCTTAACAGATCCCAATGCCCCCAGCTCGATCCGAGTATGGTTTTCCTGGAAAAACCACGTGATGATTTAATCATCATACTTATCCTTTTGTTGCTAATACCGCGTTAATTTGGATATGGATCTTGGTCATTCCATAATTAACTCTAGTTTCTCGTTTATACATAATTGACCAAGATTACCAAAACATCTGAACGTCTTCCAAATAAACTTTGGGCGTGCGCACGCAAACATCTTGTCAATCCTACGAGTGGCCAAGCAGTATTAAACTTCAACACAAAGTTGAAGGAACAAATCCTTTATTGACTGCGAGCATAACCCTCGAACTTCGCATCATTTCTGAAAATAGCCCTTATAACTACCTTTTACGGATAGCGTTAGACTATTTCACAGAAAATGAGCTACATCCTCGGCAATTATCTGGCATCTCAAGTCAGAGGATAAATATTCATGATATACTTGATGACTATGATCCATAAAGTATAATCATGTGGTTGGGATAAGTCCTATATTCAATTTATCCAATATTGAATATCATGTGACATTGGTGTCTCAACCTTACAGTACATTCTACCAATCCTCACATTTGTCTTAGTTAAATAATATTCCCATATTATTAATTGACAATGGACTATTTAGAATAAATAAATTATTCTCGGATTTAAACATGCAAATACAGGACACAAATATTAATAATGATAATAAACGTTATCCGCACTTTATTTCATTAAAATAATAATTGTTTACACGTCCCTATCGAAATACTAATCCAACAGATTTACATGAAACTATCTGCTAAACGAAGACCAATACCCTGAGCATGACGATTAAACGTCTCCTTAGGTAATGCCTTCGTGAAAGGATCAGCCAGATTGTCATCTTTGTGAACTTTGAGTACTTTTATTTCACCATCATCGACTTGTTCTCGAACATAGTGATACTTTCTTTTAAAGTGTCTGGCGCCTTTCATAACTCCAGGTTCATTGGCGAATGTGATTGCAACAGAGTTGTCGCAATACACATTTATAGGTAATTCTATTGAAGGCATCACTCCAAGATCCTTAATGAATTTCCTGATCCAAACAGCTTCTTGTGCTGCTTTCGATGCAGCAATGTACTCAGATTCTATAGCAGACATGGCCTTTGTACTCTGCTTCTTACTCTTCCAGTCCACAGCTCCTCCATTTATGACAAAAACGTAACCCGTCTGAGACTTCGTATCATCTTTATCAGTCTGAAAGGACGCATCGCAGAAACCTGTAACATTCAGTTCTACGTCTGGATTTCCCCCGAAAACTAGAAACATATCTTTAGTATTCCTCAAATACTTAAGTATGTTCTTAACACCATGCCAATGATCTTTCCCTGGATTCTGCTGATAACGACTGGTCAAATTTTGAGCGAACGCCACATCTGGCCTTGTACATCTAACTACATACATGATAGATCCTACTTCTGAAGCATACGGAACTTTCTTCATGTATGCCACCTCTTCAGGTGTAGAAGCACACATTTCGCTACATAAGCCGTGTTCCACTTGCATGGGCAAATATCCCTTCTTGGAATTTTGCATATTGAATCTCTTCAATATTTTATCCATGTAAGCACTTTGGCTTAATCCGATTAACCGTTTAGATCTGTCTCTATAGATCTATATTCCAAGGATGTAAGCTGCTTCTCCTAAATCCTTCATGGCAAAGCAATTACCAAGATAATCCTTAACTTCATTAAGGCTTGGTATATGACTTCCCATGATTAATATGTCATCGACATATAGGACAAGAAAAGTAGTGTTAATCCCACTAACTTTGTGGTATACACATGGCTCATAGAAATTTTGAGTAAATCCAAACTTCTTGATTTCCTCATCAAATTTCTTATTCCATTGCCTGGATGCTTGCTTCAATCCATAAATGGATCTTTGAAGTTTGCATACACGCTCAGGAAATTGTGGATTCACAAACCCCTCAGGTTGCGCCATATAGATATCTTCATCTAGGCGACCATTCAGAAAGGCGGTTTTGACATCCATTTTCCAAATCTCATAGTCATAGTAGGCAGCTATGGCTATAAGAATCCTAATAGCTCTAATGTCGGCCACAGGAGAAAAGGTCTCCTCATAGTCAACACCGTATGTTTGGGTAAAGCCTTTAGCCACCAAACGAGCTTTGTAGGTGTGTACGTTGCCATCCATGTCTGTCTTTTTCTTGAAGAGCCACTTACACCCAACTACCTTAGCATTGGGTGGAAGGTCCACTTCAATCCAAACTTTATTGTCTTTCATGGATTGCATTTCCCCATCCATGGTTGCTTGCTATTTATCCTTTTCAGGACTATTAATGGCATCTCTATAACTAGTTGGTTCATCAAGATGATCCCCTAGCATAGTTTCCTCATCCTCTATGTTTAAACATAGACGGTCAGGAGCCTTTGTAGATCTTGAAGATCTATGGATGGGTACCACATCAACTTCAGGTGGAGGACCTGAACTTTCAGGTTCCACAGGAAGTGTGTTAGTGCCTTCAGAAGGTGATGTATCTTCATGATCATTTTCAAGATCATATACTCTCCCACTAATTTCTTGAGATATTAGATTATCCTCAAGAAATTCACCGTACCTAGCCACGATGATCTTATTTTCAGGTGGGAAGTAAAAGTAGTAACCCTTTGTTTCCTTAGGGTATCCTACGAAGATACACTTAACAGATCTTTGTTGGAGTTTGTCAGGTGAGTCACGTTTAACAAACGCCTCACAACCCCAGACCTTTAAGTAAGAAAAGTTGGGAGCTTTTCCAGTCCATACTTCATATGGAGTCTTATCAACCTTCTTAGTTGGAATCCTATTTAATATGTGAACAGCCGTTTCAAGAGCATAATCCCAAAAGGATAAGGGAAGAGTTGTAAGATTAAACATGGATCGTACCATATCTAACAAGGTACGATTTCTCCTTTCAGATACACCATTTTGTTGCGGCGTATAAGGAGAAGTGAGTTGTTGCACAATGCCACACTCACCCAGATAATCCTTAAACTCTTGGCTTAAGTACTCACCACCACGATCGGATCGAAGGGCCTTAATATTCTTTCCGAATTGTAATTCTACTTCATTTTTAAAGACCTTGAATGTCTCAAAGACTTCATGTTTATGTTTAAGTAAATAAACATAACCATAACGACTATAGTCATCCGTGAAGGTCAAGAAGTAGGTAGCACCTCATTTTGACACGTTTCTAAGTGGACCACACACATCCGTGTGTATCAATCCAAGTAGATCCGAATCCTTCTCCATATTGCTATGGAAAGGTTTCTTTGTCATCTTCCCAGATATGCAATATTCGCATTTATCAACTGAATCATCATTGATATTTTTCAAAAGCCCATCGTGTTGCAGCTTTTCCATGCGTTTCTTGCCTATGTGAGCAAGACGGCAGTGCCATAAATAAGACGAGTCCAAGTTAGACTTGACTCTCTTATTTCCGATGCTATACATAGAATTATTTCTATTGGATACATGGTTCTCCATGTCAATTTCAAACACACCATTTAATGGAATAGCATTAAAGTAAAAAACAGAATTTAAAGAAACAGAAATTCCATTATCATTAAAAGTATGCTTAAAACCCAAATCCAATAACAAAGAAACTGAAACGACACCTCTAACAATAGAAGGTGCGTAATGACAATTGTTTAACAATTAAATTAAACCAGAAGGTAAAACTAGCTCAAAAGTCCCTATGGCTTCTACTGCTGCACGTATTCCATTTCCCACGTACAAGTAGCATTCCCCATAGTTCAGCTTCTTCGCTCCTCTAAGCCCCTGCGATGTATTACAAATGTGAGTACCACATCCTGTATCATATATCCAGGCATTTTCCTTACGAGGAAAAGAAAACAATTCAACCATAAAAATACCTGAAGTGTCGGCGCCCTGCCCAGCCTTGGCATTCTTATTCTTGCGACACTCCTCAAGTAGCAATGGACAGTCCCTCTTCAAACTTTGTTTGTTTTGTGTTGATACAAACAAAAACCCATTTTTTACCTCCAAAATCCACATCAGCGACAAATGTACATGCCACGTCATAAATTTGTACCGTTATGAACCACGTGAGATTAGGTTCATGCCTGATAAGTGAACATATGAAAAATTTTGATGGGTATTTTGAAACATTTGAAAAAGTTTGATGGGTATTTTGAAACAGCTAACTTCACGTAATTAACACATTTTTTTAAATAAAATCTACGTATGAAATTTCACCGGTGTAGCCGGTTGTCGATCATGCCACATAAGCAAAAGTATGATATCGAGCTAAAATTTAAAAGTTTGATGGGTATTTTAGTATTTTATTGGGTTCATAACTGATATATAAACATTTACGAAAGTTTGGTGGTATTAGATGCCATTAACCCTTATTTATTTCTTCAAAATATTGATCTTTTGGATCTAGAACATTATCCCCTTTTTATTGTTTTATGTTATTTAGAATTATAGTTATTTACTTTACAAACGAATTTTTTCACTCCGACCTGGTATAAGTATAAATATAAAACAATATTTCACTTATCAACGACGATGAGATTTGAGACTAAATATAACACCTCACGGGGTTTTCATTGTATTTTTTTTCCTCCTCAGTCTCACTTGCTGAGTACCGAGAATGGAAAATTCTCCAGAAATAGAGGAAAATTAGTCCTACAAAATCCAAGTAGAAAAAGAAACCCGAGAAGAGATGCTTTCAAGGCAAAGAAAAGAGATTACACAACTACAGAATAAAGAAATTGCGCTTTAAAAGGCGGCTGCAAAAGGAAGCAAGGCTGAGCAAAAAGCTAAGAAGAAACAAGTGGACGAACAAATCTCACAACTCACTACCAAACTTAAAGAGAAACATGGTATCCGAGCTTTAGGTATGATCCATTTACAAAATTTGTTGTCCTTCGGTCATCGGCTACTCGCTGGTGATCCAGAGGGATACGAGTTATTTTCGCTTAATTGTTTTTTTATTTCTAGGATTTTATTTTTCGTATTCAGTACATAAACCCTAAACCCTCACCGTCAAAACACACAAATATGTTGAGTCGCCTTAAATTAATCATATTTTTTTCCTTCCTCGTCAATTGTTTTCGTTGTTGAAGATCATTGCCTTTGACATCAAAAGTTGACCATGAAATTGCCGCTCCCTCCCAAAGGCAAAGTAAGTCATGACGTAAAAAAATAGTAAACGTTAAAAAAATGGAGGAAACCGCGAAGCAATATACAATTATTGTTAGACATTGTAAACCCCGTAGGTGTAACATTATTATCGACCATTATTTATAATGGTGAAAACCCTAGATGCCCTAAACCCACAAACCGGGCTTGGGCCTATTTATCCACTAATACTCCCCCGCAGTCCGAGCGGTGCCGCGAAAGCTCGGACTGGAGTAGCAAACTAGAAAAGAAAAGTGTTAGCCTTTAAAGTTATGTTATAGTCGGGAATAGCAATAGTTTCTAAGTACAAGGTCTAGTTTAGCCAATGAGGGAAAGTTAGGCTAAGTCTTGTAGTATAAATACCCTCCTAGTCACAACTAGGAGGGTGGGATTCTCATTGTAACTTTGAGGTGTGTATGTTTTCTTTACTTTCTCTCTCTAGAATACACACACCTCCCCATTCTTTAATATAATCTTACCATGTTTAACTTTTATTTTGAGCTTCCCCGACCTCCTGAATAGTGTTTCTTGGTTATTACAAAAAGAAACACAAAACATTAACATAATAAAAGCATAACTTTAGTTGACTCGTAACAAAACCATACCAATGGCCAACTTTAGTCGAGTGGTACCAAGGGTCGGCTAAGTCGACTGGTAACAAAACCGTACCAACGGTCGACTTTAGGGACTGGTACCAACGGTCAACTTTAGTCGACTGGTAACAAAGTCGTATGAACAATCGACTAACAAATAAACAATAAAACAACTATAATTTTTTTTTTCTTTTTTGTTTTTCTTTTTAATGAAAAGAAAAGTAAACTTGATAACTAGAAAAACAAAACAAGCTCCAGCATAAATAGATCTACCATCACTAATCTCCTTCCCATACTTTTCTTTAATCTCATTCCCAAACACCACCACTTGTTGCCCATCAAAAACAGTCTCAACTCTCAACACTCTTCTCCTTCTTATGCCCTAGATAAAAAGCATCCAAATCCTTACTAAACCTAACACCATGATAAATTCCGATACCTTCTTCTTTAACCAATATCAATGAAGCACTTCATATTAAATTAAGCAACTAGATCTGACGCACCTATATGTTTATAATATGTGTTTGGGAATTAATTAGTGTACATGGGAAAAAGAATTGCTTTGTTGATGGCAACACGTGGAAGAAGAGAATTTCACACAAAATTGTAGATGCAAGGTGATGTTTTATTGGTTGGTGTAGATTGCCGTCGAATATTATATGCAACGGAAGGAAGAGAAAAATATGTAGGTGTGACGGGGTGGCGGCTTGATGATAGAGTAGGTCTCAAGATCATATATGCTCATGATACCATGTTAGATAGTTGTTAGACTTAAAGTTTTGTCATATGTGGGAATTGCAATAGCATTCAAAGTACAAGGACTAGTTTAGTCGTATTGCTAAGTTAGAACTTGTAGCTTGTAATAAATACCCTCCTATGTCAATACTAGGAGGGTTGGAGATTCATTAATACAAAAGAGGTGTGTGTGTTTTCTCTAGCTTCTCTCTAGAAAAACATACACACCTCGACAGTTAAATAAACCGAATATCATGTTCAATCTTTAGTTCGTGTTTATTGTGTTTCTCCCACCTCCAAACGTGGATCTTGGTCTCTACAATTGGTATCAAGAGCTAACCGGGGGCGAATCGTGGTGTGTTTGAGTTAATCAATGTGATTTTTTGGTGTGTTCTTGATTGTTACTGTTCATCAGTAGCAGTTTTGATGCTTTGTGTTCGATTCATGTTCATAAGTACCAAAAAGTTGCGTTTTTTTATCTTCAAAAACGTGGCTGTTTGTGTTTTTTGTTCAAATCGTACACATGTTGAAGATCAAAGGCTGTGTTTGTTTTGTGATATGTCGACTTGGGCTATGTAAGTTCACTAGTTCTTCACTCAAATTTTGCTTAAAGGAAGAATAGACTTAGGTTTGTTCTTGGTTCATTGATCGAAAATCACTAACAAATTTTGTAAAAGATTTGTTATTGATTATTTTAGTGAAGATTGTGAATTATTGGAGTGTGAAGAGTTAGTGAAAGTTGGCAGAAATCATGGCAGACAAGTATGGGAGTTGCGTGGGATTGTAGCTAAAAGTCAAAAAGTTAGTGAATATGGGTAGAAATCTGCGTTTTATCGCAATTGCATAGCAGCCAGCGAGTTATCGCAATTCGTCTTGTTTATCGCATTTCTTGTATGAGAATTGCGATAGTTATCGCATTTGGAGATTATCGCTGATAAGCTCTATCGCAATTGACCTTATCGCAGTTGACATCGCATTTCTGCTCCTATCGCATTTGATCTTATCGCAGTTGCAACTCTGAGACTTATCGCAATTGAGGTTATCGCATTTGAAGTCTGATCATACTTATCGCAGTTCTGTCCGAGAAGTTTTATCAACTGCGATATCGGACAACCTTTGGCGGGAAAATTTGAGTAAAATTTAATTTTCACAGGAGACTTAACGGTCCATTTTTACGCGAGATTCAAATTCTGGTACAAGTTTGAAAATTTTGGCCCAAAATTCAATTTTTGGTCAAAATTCGAATTTTTCGGGGAATTTTTTGGCGTAAAAATTTCTTAAACTCAAAATTTTCCGGCATCATTAGAATTGCATTTTATGGAATTTTTCACACCTAAATCACAATTGAAATTATCGGACTGCACCTTCAACATCACCACGTATAGCTGAAAAGATCCTGATCAAGATTCACAATCAGATGACAATGGTCAAATTATCAGCTGTGGCTACAAGGATGATGATTCATTATTACGTATTTGAAGATGAAGTGGAATATCTTGGGTACGTGTACTTAGTATCTTGAAGATATCGGGGTTGGTTGGATGCATGATTCTTCGAGATCCTTGTTTGGGCACTCATGGGAATAGTGATTAAGTCTTGGGTTATCTAGTTTTCATAGGTCAAGGGGAGGATGGACGAAGACCTAGTTAACTATCACTTAAAGGAGATACGTTGTAGTACTCAGTGTCACACAAAGATGTGGATAATTCAAGAGATGTTCATATACAGTTAAGGAAGGATGGATGGGTATATGAAACGACCTATGCTATAAGGAGTTACGTTGTAGTGCTCAGTATAGGTTCTTAGTCACACTATCGTGCAAGTTTAAGTCACAAGTTTGGGTTATTCTACTTCAGTCTCAAGTTCGTCATAGTGAGTTTTCTCCATCAGTAATCACTACATGAAGCCGTTGTTTTTGATACAGGAGGTTAGATTGGGTATATCGACATCTTCTCACGGGCTGATATGATTCCTGATAAAGGGCTTCCAGTTTGTATTTCACGTACACATCAGCATGCTGATTCCGATAAATCGCAACCAGCAGGGGAGAGAAATGTACGGGCTGATCTCTCATGGGAAAAATAACTGGGATGCATTTGGTGAGATAAAGATGTTGATACCATATTCCCCAGAACTGCAGGGCACTCAGGGCATTCAAAATATGAGGTTGTCAGTTTAGGGGAGAGCACTAATTAGGGGAGAGCACTCAGGGAACGCTGTATTAAACCCTAATTAGATTTGCTCACATGGTTCGTCTGCAAGTAAAGAAATGAAAGCTGAGAAGATTCTGCAAGCTGAACGAAGTAATGACGTTTGAAGACTATTCTCTGTGCTTATGGTTTATATTTTACTTGTAGGGAACATTGTAAGCAATTCCCATATGACTTCACTTTGGGGAGAGATTGTTAGACTTAAAGTTTTGTCATATGTGGGAATTGCAATAGCATTCAAAGTACAAGGACTAGTTTAGTCATATTGCTAAGTTAGAACTTGTAGCTTGCAATAAATACCCTCCTATGTCAATACTAGGAGGGTTGGAGATTCATTAATACAAAAGAGGTGTGTGTGTTTTCTCTAGCTTCTCTCTAGAAAAACATACACACCTCGACAGTTAAATAAACCGAATATCATGTTCAATCTTTAGTTCGTGTTTATTGTGTTTCTCCCACCTCCAAACGTGGATCTTGGTCTCTACAATAGTATAAACCTCGTCGGTGTAACATTATTATTGACGATTATTTATAATGGTGAAAACCTTATATGCCCTAAATCCACAAACCGGGCTTGGGCCTATTTATCCACTAATAATTATGTCATATAATGCAAGTCCATCTCTGTGCAAACGAACAACAAAGAAGAGGAGAAAAAGACAATAAGAAGGTGATTTCAACATTCTATCCGGTTTGTACGTGTGAAAACTTCCCGTTCAAACTGCTAAGGAGAGTTAGACGATAGGTTAAGGCCCAAGCCTAAAGGCTTACGGTTCCATTAAGTTATGTTAGCTTATTCCTCAAGTCATGTTCTATTATAAATAGACATGAGATCTCATTATGTAATCACACAAACACACAATCAATTATATCTAGGGGTGAGCAAAACTGACCGACGACCGACAACCGATCCCAACCGATCCCGACCGACCCCGACCTACACAAACCGAACTCAACTAGGGTCGGGATTCAGGCTGAAGTTTCCGGCTATTCGGGACTCGGGTCGGGTCGGGGTTCGGTTTTGCCCAAGCCCGACCGAGAAATTACAAAGGAACCGATGCTATTCGGGACTATTCGGTTCGGGAGTCGGGCTGGGTTTTAGACGTAATCGGTTTCGGGACTATTCGGTATCGGGTCGGGACGGGTCGGTACCCGTGTATACTTTAAATTTAAAAGCAAAAGTGGTATTATGTCTGTTCACGAATTTTACTCATAACTCAGTTCCACATTTTCACGTTCGAGTAGTGGCTAATCTAATTTTACTCCTCAGTTCCCGCATTATATAATATTGATATAGTTAATACATCAACCTCTCATTAAGTTTACTATAGGAATCAAAGTGCAAAACGAATATCTTAGCCACATACGACCCTACACATCATTGACTAAGGACATAGTCTATCACTTTTTATATACATTCTATCATTATAGTCTTTGCATGACTAACGATGGATGTCAGTTATTGTTGACCCGGACTTTTCATAATAATATATAAATTAGTGGCTCTAGTATAAATAAAGACATGCGAGCCTTCAATTTATAGAGAAAAACATGCAAAAGCAAGTAATGGCTTCTTCAAACTTCTTACTCTTATCTCTAGCTGTACTACTCGTTGTTCTCTCATTTGCACCAAACTTTACTTCTGCTTCTTTGGAGGGGAGTTGAGATCCCTAAAGAACCATCATTTGTCATAGAACCATTCAACCAATCCCAACCATCCAATCCATTTTGATCCAAAGGCTGAGATCAAATCATCTATTTACACTTGAAGGGCAAAAAAGACAATTATATAAAAAAAATAAAAAAAAAAAAAAAAAAAAAAAAAAAAAAAAAAAAAAAAAAGGTAACCTTCATTTTCCCCAAAAAAATTTAGGGAAAAAAACACACACAGACAAACACTCTCAACCCAGCACCGATAACCACCTTCCATCACCACCCTCAACCCGCCATCACCACCTTCAATCCGCCATCACCACCTTCAATCCGTCGTCACCACCTTCAATCCGCCGTAACCACCATCAATCCGCCATCACCACCTTCAATCCGCCGTCACCACCTTCAATCCGCCGTCACCACCTTCAATACGCCATCACCACCCTCAATCCGCCGTAACCACCTTCAATCCGCCATCACCACCATCAATACGCCGTCATCACAAGGATATTGAATGATCGATATGAGAAAGAAGCGCTCAAGCATTGGAAGAAAGCCGGCCTTACTCAACAAGCACCTTTCTTAGCTTAGTAAGGTTGCTTGTTTCCACTATCAAAGAACGCATTCTATCAGACTCAGGCAGTGGTGATCAGCCTATGTGCATCTAAAAGATCTTTCATACTGTGCCCAATCCCAAAATTAGTTCTATACATATGCCCAGCAATGAGCAAAATAAATGCAATAGCTAAATGATGATGAGCCATATCAGTCAGCCATAAACTTTGGGTTTGTGGATGGAATCGTCAATCGACCGTCAATTTTAGAGGTAAATCACAATATCTGATTCAGCAAGTTTTTATAGGTTTAAAATAAAACACATGTAATTCAGCTTATTTTGATGCTTACTTAGATTTTTAGGGTTTTAAGGTAATGAAAATCACATGTGATTCACAATATATATATATATATATATATATATATATATATATATATATATATATATATATATATATATATATATATATATATATATTATAGCTATCAGTGAGTTTATTTCGTTGTGCATATTATGTTTAGTTGAGTTATGAAGTGCAGTAGTATACTTGTATGGTGTTGCTGAATTTTTATTAGGGAATGTGATGTGAGTCAACACACTCGTTTGTGTTTGTTTTTGTCGTGATTATTATGCGTTAGTTGTAGTTGATTTATGAAGTAATTTGCCTCAACACAACTCGGCCTTGCAATGGTAGCTGCTTGGTGCGGCAACATAAAATTGGAAATTAGCTTCATCACCATTTTTTAGTCGTTTTGTGTCTTTTCACCCTACCACTTGTGTAGCCTATGCAAAGCAACCAATTTGAATTTGGTGCAAGTTAGCAGTAGTTTCTTCATAGCAATATACTTATCTTTCGGAGAAAATAAAGTTACTATATCAATAAGAGCTCTTTATGACCTGATAGCAACTTGGGTTGCTCCTTTCATGCCTTATTGGTGTAACAAATAAACACTATTCTTTCTGCATGTTCAAAAGGAATTAAAAGAAGCTTGTTGGTCTTGCACAATAGAAGAGTTTAAAACGGAAGAGGTTGTGAGATGCTTAGGGTTAGAGATAGGAATGCGGCTTCTTATAGGACACTTTATAAAGAAAAAAGGAGAAGAAGAGGTGCAGGAATGTGAAAAAGTAGCCGAATACAAGGTAAATTTACTTGCATATTATTAAGTGTTTTTAGCTGTTATCATTGAATATAAAAAATCACATGTGATTCTACCAGAATCACATGTGATTCCACCAGAATCACATGTGATTTCCAGAAGAATCACATGTGATTCTACCAGAATCACATGTGATTCCAGAATTAAAAAAGTTATAATTTTCTTCCCTTTCTTTTATATAATAAGGTTATGTGTTCTCTTAAGGCGTTGGAAGAGAGAAATAGCACTTGACGAGACATTTTTGTAGAGAGAAATTTGCAGAAGAAATTTGCAAAGTGTGTAAAGTCTAACAAAGAGTCCCTAATAAGACTTGTGTGATTTTGACACAAGCTGGAAAACAAATAGGTTCTTGAATCAGATCGTGAAGAAGATTTACCAGAACTTGCAGATCCATGATATGTTGTAGAATAAATTGCAGGTAAAATCACATGTGATTCTTAAAGATTCTGTTCATTTTCAGCTTATTTTTTATATTAGAAGGTAGTGAAGTGATTCTTGTAGATTCTGTTCATTTTCAGCTTATTTTTTATATTATAAAGGCACTTGAAGAGAGTAGTGATTGGGTATTAATTTTACTTGTTGGTGAAAGAGTAACTGAAAGTTGTTTTAAAGTTATTGTTATGTGATATGGAATGATTAGGGAAGTTTAATTAGGAGGTATTGTTTTTGCCTTTATGATATCAAGTTGTCATAATATGATACTAAGGTGGGTTCAACACCCGTGGATTAGTCTTTTGAAGAGGTGTTTGTTTGAGCTGATTTGGCCGCAGCATAAGCTAAAAAAATTGAGCTCATGAGCTTTTCAAAAGTTCAATAAGCCCATAAGCACCCCATGAGTACTCAAAGATTTACATGTAAAATGCGCCTAAATAGTCTTGCCATGGGATTGGAACGGATGATACAGTATTGCAGATTTGCAGTTGTTACCTTGAGTTGAAAGTCTAATTTACATCTTATTTATTGAAGTCGATTAATGATCTATTAAGGTTGATCCACCAATCTAAATAAGTTATGTGAAAAAATGCGATACAAGTGCTGTAAAGTTTACTTCTATCACTAGAAGTTGACAATTTATGTTTAGAGCTCTGTATCATAAATGCTTTTACAATTGTATGACTTCGCTGTAATTAATGTTCCATATTCAAGTGCATAGACCTGATTCTGTTTTGTTGTTTTTATACAATTTAGTGCTCATGGGGTAGCAAGCCGACTCCTCCAGGAACAAGCTCGAATCCCTTACCCGAACCTGCACCGGCGCCAATGCTATCAGCTGCTGATTTGTTGGCATATGAACGCCAGTTAGCAATGAGCAAGATGGCAGGAGTCCATGATCTCATAAACCCTCAAGCACAGCTTCCTCATAAACAAAATATGGGAATGAGTGGTCCTGGAGCAAGCCAGTCGATATATGACGGTGGTTTCCAAAACGTTGCTGCAGCCCAACAACTCATGTACTATCAGTGAGATATTTATGAAGACGTATTCAAGGCACTTGAAGAGATTAGTAGATTCTGTTTTGTGGTGATTCAGCTAATTTTTCTGCTTTTCCAACTTATTTTGTACATTAGTAGATTCTGTTTTATCTGTTATTCTTGTAGAATCATATGTGATTCCTGAAGAATCACATATGATTCTTGTAGAATCATATGTGATTCTTGTAGAATCACATATGATTCTATGAATCTACAAGAATCATATGTGATTCTACAGTAGAATCATATGTGATTCTTGTAGAATCATATGTGCCAACACTATAGCACCCGACACATTAATCCCCATTTCTTTAAGTGTTAGAATGATGATGATAATGTTTTCATTATGTTATGTTAGAGAATGTCATAAATCATAAAAATGTTTTTCACATTGGTTTGAATTACACTATGTTTAACTTTAACATGGATCTTCTGTGATTTTTTTTGTGGCAGGATATGAAGCTCCAAAATTAAGGTATAGCTATCGACTTCACTTGTATATATGCACAACTTTACTGTGTATGCTTGCCCTTCAATAACTAACTTTACTGTGTAAACTTTGAAGATAAGTTGCTGACAAAGTTGCAGCAGCTGGATTTTACGTGGTGGTGCCTGACTTTTTCTATGGAGATCCATATCTACCTGAGAAACCATTGGCTTCATGGCTTCCTAATCATCAACCCGTGAGTCCTACATTGTCTTTAATGTAGACCGTTTCCATTCTTAAAACATATAGTGCATTGAATATTAGTATTATTTATAACAATGTTATTACAATAGTATTTAGATTCTATAAGAAAGTTAATGACTTTGAACCACCTTTGACCCATTTTACCCGTCACCGTTTTAGTTAAAAATTGTATTGGACCCAGTTGATATTGAAACAACTCAAATCGACCCACTTATAGTAAATGAACAAAAATTGTTGCCTGCAACACGTTTTGTTAATTGTTTCACTTTTTGACTTCTGTTTTTTTGGTTTCAGGACAAAGGGTGTGAAGATGCAAGAAAGGTGGTTGCTGATTTAAAAAGCAAAGGAGCATCTGCCGTAGGAGTTGCTGGTTTCTGCTGGGGAGGTAAGATAGCGTTTATGCACATTAATACATTTGAGAGTACCATATTTTCATATAATTTTATCATCATATAGGCAATATCTTAAATATTACCTTATACCTTTCAGCTTGCCATTACAAATTGGAATCGCCCTGTATTTACTCTATACACAAGTTCAGTGTGCTTTTGTTGCTGGAATCACAATAACGATACTGTTGATACCAGGTACAGTTTTGTTCCGCTTGTTTCTTTACATGGATACATAATTTGGCAATGCACGATATCTTTGTAAATCGTCATTTATCATGATAAAGTTCATCGGATGGTTGCATTATGTAGTTTATGGATTATCCTTTTTTATATGTTGATATTAGAAGACTGAAAGGGAAAATAGCTTGGATGGAAAGTTGTTTAGGTTTTTCAATAGGCATTTCGATGCGGTAGTTTCGTTACCTAATAGTGAGACTGTGAGACAACAACTTTTTTTTAGTTTTTGATACGTGTTAATGCGGTTTTAGTGTAACGCTTAATCAATAGATTTAGTGGTTTAGTTGGTACCTTGTATAAGTTCGCATGAGGTTTTTGAAAAATCACATGTGATTTGTTCTGAATCATATGTGATTTGTCCTGAATCACATGTTATTTTGTAATATAACTCTGAGTAATCACTTGCAATTTCATGTTACTAACTACATTTTTGTATGTGACTAACTACAGGTCTTGCTTAAAAAAGTTGAAGAAAAGCCTAATCCGAAGGCTGAGTCTAATCCTATTTAGAGAAAAAGGATGTTATTAGATTCCGACGAAGATTATGAAAGGGATGAGAGTAAGAAGGTGTCAAAGAAATTCAAGTGGAAGATGATTAGGTTTTAGGTACTTTATGTGTTAGGTTATTCAACTTGTGAAGTAGTTATCACCGAATGTAATTGTAGTATTAACTTTTAGGTACTTTATACGTATGAGTGATGATTATTGATTGATATGAATGTCTTGATTTTAGGTGCTTATGTTTTTAAAAAAAATCATAAGGAAAAAGACAGGTTCAAGTCATAATCCTTCTTAGTTGCTTTGTTTGTTGTATTTTTACTCAAGTTGTGATTTGAGTTGCTTTGTTTGTTGTATTTTTACGCAAGTTGATATGCAAATCACATGTGATTTACCTCGAATCACATGTGATTTTACCTAACATTATTTTTTAAGGTGAATCACATGTGGTTTACTCACGAATCACATGTCATTTACAAATGAATCATATGTGATTTTCATAGTTTAACTTTACAAATTGCATTCTTATTTAGTGTGATATCAAAGCTGCTAGATCATCAAACAAAAAGGAATTCAATTAAAAATAGTTGAATTAAGTTCATAACACTTCTAGCGCCTTTGTGAGCGGTTCTATAGGTGATAAGCCAGAAGATTCTTAACAACTCTGCTGCGGCAGCCTTGAAAACAAGGAATAACACTGTCGGAAACTGAATTTATTGCCTCTGCAGCATCCCCGCCAGCAGCTTTAGCAATATCAGGTTGAGGAGCAGACACATGTTCAAACACGAACCATCATTAGCAACCTTTTGCAGCCCATACAACTCCACCTTCACATCATTATCCATCAACCCAACCCTCTCACCGCTACTCTTCGAACTCATAAATGCCACAACAACGCCAAACCTCTTCTCCAGTCCCGTCGTCTCAATTCCATGCCAATCATCATCTTCAAAAATTACATATTCTTCCTCAACCTTCACTACACCAAAATCAACCGTAATCAATGGCAGACGGTTTTCCCAATAGCAATAAGTTCAAGATGCCTTAACTCATGCAAGGTTTTCCCAATAGCAATAGGTAGCTCGTTATAAAACTTAGCATGATAACCAATAGCAATAAATGGGTCATCGTCATCGTCATCTTCATCTTCTAATTCTATAGCATGTGCTTCACTATTCACTTTAAGTGTTTTTAGCATTGGGCAATAACGACCAACAGCTTCAATCTCTTCTTTGGTGATTTTATAAACTGAGTACACGTTAAGTTCCTCCAATAATGGAAATTTGATCAGAGCATCAACCCAATTGTGACAAACATGCACCATTTCTAGACGTCTAAGTTGACATGTTCTGTTACAGAAACAAAAACTTATAAGGAAACATCCCTTGCTGGGGTGCATATGCAAATCATCTCAATTTGATGTCGTGAAGCCCGGAATATTTCCTAACCAAACATGAACTACGACTATACAAAATTGGCATGCATATATGCTAGCTTCGTATAACATCACAAATAATAGTCCAGTTACCAGATTAAGTCCACCATAATAATTCTAACAGAGATGAAGATTAGAACATCGTTGTCCAGTGATGATATATAAATATGTGAAAGTGTAACCACAGTTGCAATCCAAACAACGAAGAGCTAAGATCAGAAATCAGACTCAACAACATTACCCTCAATCCTCATCAGTTTTCACATAATTTTCGACTTCACTTCTTTCAGGCATTTCATCAAACACCTTACAGACACTTAAATCATCATCATCAATCACAACCCCACATCCTAAATTATCATTTTCAAAATACAAATCTTTATCATTTTCAAAAGACAAAACTATAGCAAAATCTATTAAAAAAATAAAAAAATAATAATTACAACATATATAAGCTTAATAATAAATTGAGACCACTCACTTAATATGGTTTGTTCGGCGGCGGTTTTAAAGACATGACCCTTGAAACACCTACTGGAAACAGGGCATAACTTTTACCGGAAACCACAACCTGAAACCCGTGAACCATACCCTGTCGGAGAAGAGAGTATGAAACGCCGGTGGTTGACCTGGTGGTGGTGGTGACTGTGCCGATGGTTGATCTGTAGTCGCCTGATCTGTGATAATATTAGGTGACAGTTATGAGTGTGTGAGAGTGTGTAAAAAGTGGAGGTAAAAAGACTAGTCAGCCCCTAAGTTAAATGACTGAGACGGGGTTTTTATTTTTAATTAAAACAATGTAATTAGTATTAGCCATTGATGTGTATACAGTTGAAGGGCCCAGATTGTTTCAACAGATCTATGATAAAAAGTAGATCTATACTGAACTTTTGTCCTTTGGAGGAAGCAAATGCTCTTCAAAAATGGAAAACAAGCCTTAAAATCCGAAACAACTCTCAAATCGTATCTTCTTGGACAACCCTTCCAACGAATACTAGTGCAACAGCTTCGTGCCCTTCTTGGTTTGGAATTGCTTGCAATGCTGATGGGAACATTAACAGGTTGAACCTCTCGACGTCTGAGTTAGAAGGTACGCTTCAACAGTTCCCGTTCTCTATTCTAGGCAACCTTACCCATTTTAATCTTAGTGTAAACAGCTTCTTTGGTCCCATCCCACCAGAAATTGGACTCCTGCCCAAACTTGTTCATCTTGATTTTTCAACCAATCAGTTCTCTGGTGTAATTCCCCCAACCATTGGTAAACTAAGCCAGTTAACCCTTTTGCATTTTTCCGAAAATGATTTAACTGGCTCAATCCCTTCATCATTGGGTGATTTGAAGTCTTTGAATATCCTTTATGTGTACACAAATCAACTTTCTGGACCCATTCCAATTGAATTGGGGAATATGAAGTCTCTCACTGAATTAGCTTTGTACGAAAATCAACTCTCTGGTTCAATCCCTTCATCGTTGGGTGATTTGGTGTCTTTGAATATCCTTTATTTGTACAAAAACAATCTCTCTGGACCCATTCCAATTGAATTAGGGAAAATGAAGTCTCTCACTAAATTAGATTTGAGCGAAAATCAACTCTCTAATTCAATCCCTTCATCGTTGGGTGATTTGAAGTCTTTATATGTCGTTTTTCTGTACACAAATCAACTTTCTGGATCCATTCCAATTGAATTAGGGAATTCGAAGTCTCTCAGTTATTTAGATTTGAGCGAAAATCAACTCAATGGTTCAATCCCTTCATCATTGGGTGTTTTGAAGTCTTTAAATATCCTTTTTCTGTACACAAATCAACTTTCTGGACCCATTCCAATTGAATTGGGGAATTTGAAGTCTCTCACCTGGTTAGCTTTGCACGAAAATCAACTCTCTGGTTCAATCCCTTCATCGTTGGGTGATTTGAAGTCTTTGAATATCCTTTATCTGCACATAAATCAACTTTCTGGACCCATTCCAATTGAATTAGGGAATTTGAAGAATCTAACTGATTTAGAATTGGCCAACAATCAACTCAATGGTTCAATCCCTTCATTGTTGGGAAATTCAATTCAAGTGCTTGATCTTTCTTCTAATCATTTGGCTGGTCGAATTCCAAAGGAGTTTGGGGAGATGAAAAGTTTGTTAAATTTAAACTTGAGCGATAACAAACTTTCAGGTGTTATACCTCAAGAGCTTGGATCACTGGATGGCCTCCTTACTCTTGACCTATCCAAAAATAGGTTAAACGGGTCATTACAAAGATATATTGGTGATTGGGTACAAATCACTAGCATATATCTTAGTAATAACAAGCTCAGCGGAAAGATCCCGTCGGAGATCGGTAAATTAAGTCAACTCTCTGTTCTTGATTTATCTTGGAATTCACTCACACAAGAGATACCATCGGAAATTGGAAGTCTAGAAAGTCTAGTAATGATGAATCTTTCGCACAATAAGCTCTCTGGTGCTATTCCTAATAGTTTCAGTAACTTGCCAGGAAGGATTGATATAGACCTGTCTTACAATGAGCTCACTGGTCCTGTTCCCCCTTGTGCTGTCTTTCAAAATGTGTCTGGAGAAGCATTTCAAAGAAATGATGGTCTGTGTGGAGATGTTACAGGTTTGAAACTTTGTGAATGTCAAATAATAATGAAGAAAAATAATCATTTTCATCATAAGCTCATCCTTGTAATTGTGGTCCCACTTTTTGCGGCTCTTTTACTTGGTTTATTCATGTGTGGCCTCATTGCTTATCGACGTAGAAAAAGAACTTCTCCACAGATACCATCAGGCGAAGAAGGTGGCAATTTTTTCTCAATAACAAGTTTTGACGGACAGGCGATGTATGATGAAATCATCAAGGCAACAAATGATTTTGATGATGCATACTGTATTGGGATTGGAGGATACGGTACTTTGTATAAAGCTGTGTTGCAACCCAACAATTTAGTAGCTGTGAAGAAACTTCATTCATCATCTGAGGGTGACGATCATATAGGCTTCCTAAATGAGGTGCGAGCATTGACAAACATAAGGCACAGAAACATAGTTAAACTCTATGGATACTGCTTCCTTGCTCGTCACTCAATTTTAATTTACGAATATCTTGAGAAGGGAAGTCTAAAATCGCTCTTAAGTAGCGATATCACAGCAAAGGAAATGGATTGGCTGAAAAGGGTAAGAATTGTTAGGGCTGTAGCGAATGGTTTGGCTTATATGCACCATGATTGAACACCACCTATAATTCATAGAGACATTTCTGGAGCGAATATCCTTCTCGATTCTGATTATGAGGCACATATCTCTGATTTTGGAATAGCGAAGCTTCTAAAGATGGATTCATCGAATTGGACTGCGGTTGTAGGCACCTATGGCTATATTGTGCCAGGTAACTACCATATATTTTAAAGTTATATATATGATACATACTTATTCTCAAGTTATATAACAACTTTTTTTGGGTTGTCCTGCTTCCTTCAAGGTAGAGTTTGCTTATACTATGGTGGCGACAGAGAAATACGATGTGTATAGTTTTGGAGTTGCTGCACTAGAAGTGATTATGGGAAAGCATCCTGGAGAACTTATATCATGTCTACTGATCGGCCCCAAAACAGTCAACTTAAATCAACCACGGATGTGGTCAAACAAAGTCAAACTATCAAGGACACAATACAATTTACCAAGGAGTACAGAATATTCCCGGGTCGTTTAAGTCCCAGCGAGGTGTGAAATCTGTAGTAAAACGAATCTGTGATCGGGTGATGATTGAACGGAAAAGGTTGTGAGTTATTAAACTAAGGAAATATAAAAGGAAATAGCTTAAACAAGCTATAAGAACAAGTACGAGAAAGCAAATTACCTAGAAACGTTTAAAATCTAAAAACGCGTACTTTTAAATTAAATTTACGTAAACGTACTAAATAAAACGTGAGAATTGAGAAATAAAAAACCTACAAATATGAAAATTATATTTTTACAAACCTAATAATAAAAGAAAATTATTGGAAAATTAAAATTATTTTTACAACTATTTAATTAATTATTATTAATTAAAAACTATTTTTAATGATTTAAAAATAACTTAAAATACAAGAAAATATAAAATTAACCTAGAAAAATGAAATTATAATTTAGAAAAATCTAAAATATTATAAAACTAATTTTAAAACTGAAAATATATTTTTTACACTTTTTATCTATTTATTATTAATTAATTATTATTTATTAATTATTTAAACTAATTAAAATTATAATAAATACTAAATGAACTCAAAAAAATCTGAAACTTTTTATATAAATACTATATAAGTGCAGAAATCTAGGAAAAATATAAAAGTGAAAAGTGCTTTTTGAAAAAGCAAAAAAATAAGCCAAATGGCTTAAATAGAAGCTATACATTTTTTTATATTTGGTTTTTCTTTGATTTTCTTTTACAAAACTATTTATACACTGGAAATAACAAACTTTAATGAAGACAAGCTTATTGGAACTCAAGAATAAGCAGTTGGGAAGCTTTTTGGCTTAACAGCCAAAGCTTAAAAAGCTTGGATTTTTCAAAATGAGCTATAAGCTTGCAAATAAGCTGAAACTACATGGACATGAATAAAATGGACAGAAATAAGTACAAATAAGCTAGGGTGGCTGAAAAAAACTAGGTTGATAAGCCAAAAAGCTCAAAATAAGCTACTAACAAGCCTGCTGTTGCAGGCTGTGGTGCAGGGCAATATGCAGGCCTAGGGGGAATTTCAGCCCTAATTTTAAGCTAGCTAATAAGCATAAAAACAAGATACCAGATACTACAATGAAAGATTGATATGTGAACTTAATGAAAAACCAAAAAGCAAAGCTGGGCACTCACTTATGGGCTTAAAAATAAGCCTAGATCAGCAGTCTGCAATACTGCAGGCTGCTGTTTTGTTTTGTGTTTGTGTTTTGGCTTGTGCAGGTTAAGTGATCAAACCAAGCTCTAGGATTAAACTTTATGGACTATATTGGTCTTATAGAAACCAAGTTTGAGTGCCAAATCAGCTTATTGCTGATTTTGGCTTATTTGAGCTAGAAATTGACTGAAATTGACATAGTCAATATAAAGGTGCTAAATCTATCTAAGTTGGTAATTATAAATTAAAAACAACTTATTATATCCTATTTATGCAAGATCAAAACTGGGAAATATGCACATGTACAGTAATCAGTTTAGTTGACTAAGTTTGACCACACAGCCAAACACCCCTTTGTGTGGCTGTTTTGAGCTTTTGAAAGCAAAAGTTCAAAAATAGCTGAGGACTTGATACAATACTATTAACTAGCTATATTTAAGCAGAAATAAGCAAGAAAAAGTAAAATAAGCAGAGAATAAGCTAGTGTACAGTAATATTGACCTTGTTGACTTTCGTTGACTTTTGGAATTAGGATCGTAGAGACTTAGAACATGTTTGCAGAAGCTTTAATAAGCTCAAAAGAGCTTATTTAATCCAAGAAACAGCTTAAAATCTTAAAAACTTGAAAGAACGAATTTGGCGGGAAATCTTGTTATCACTTTAAACTTGAACTAAACTTCGATTAAACGGTTCAAATACAACTGAAATGACTTGAATTAATTGAAAACAACAAAACCCATATAAAAATTACATGAAAATTAAATTACGACATTAAAATTAAAGTTACACTATATTAAAATCCTACTACTCTTTTTTTCTCTATCTTGTGGCCTTTTTATGCTTCCCAAATATCTCCCTTATCTCTTTGAAGCTATCCCAGCAGTCCAATTAAGCTGAATTAATCCAAGCCCTCCACTTGTAATTTTTAGCTGTTTCTTGTCGACATAGCTCAATTGGGGACAATTTGATATTTTAGGCTAAAAGGTTTAGTGGAATGATGAGGTGGAGGGGAGTGGTTAGTGACTGGGGTGGACAGGTGTGGTGGTGGTTTTGGTTTTGTGGTTTGGCGGGTTTTTGTGAGGGAGAAGGAGTATTTGACTGGGTTTGACCCCAGTCAAATACTGGGGTGTAGTTTGGGCTTGGATCCGGATTTTTATTTAAACAAAAATGGGTTGGGCTTGGTGTTGGGTTTGTGTTTTGGGTTTATAGAATAAAAAGGGTCCGGCTGGTTATAGTATTAAACACAAGGACCATTTTTGTTATTTCCTGAAAATCCAAGGACTGAAAATGTAATTCTCCCAAAGTTATCATAAGGACCAAAATTGCCAAGTTTAATTTACCAAAGGACCAAAAATGTTAATTTTCCAATTTAAAATGTCCAGGGTAAATTCTGTCAATCATTGAAATTTTCAGGGACTAAAGTTGCCGTTTTGCAAAACTGAACTTTATAAGGCTAATTTTGACAACTTGAAAATCCCTGAGGGCCTTTTATGAAAAGTTTCCATGTTTTGAATAACTAGGGACTAGATTTGACAATTTATGAATAAAACACAGTTTAAATATTTTTCTGTCTTTTTGAGATTTTTCAAAGTGTTTTTGACCGTTTATGTGGGTTTAAACAAAGTAAATATATGTGTATTTAGACACATATCAAATCCCCCACACTAAACTATTGCTAGTCCCTAGCAATATTTTTGAAATTTTAATGGATTTTATCTCTTTACCAAAAGCCATTACTTCTGGAGTAGCCAATTGTTTCAGTTCAAGTAAGAACTTTGGTACAATGATAACCAAATGATTTTGAGCAAATCATCAGCTGTCAACGGATTTGATTCGTCTTTACCAAAAGCCGTTTGCTTCTGGACTAGCCAACTCTTAGATAGAATACAGTTATTATCTTTGGTGAGCTGATTACCAATTATGGTTTTTCCACTGCCTTTACCACAAGCCATAACCTTGCGGGCTAGCCAACTCTTCACTTATAAGGATATGGTGAGTTGAATACCATACAATTTTGGGCAAATTGCAAGCCATAAACGGATTTGATATATCTTTACCTGCAGCCGTTTGCTCAGGATTAGCCAGTCCTTATGTGGGTTAGACATGGTGGACTGATAACCATTTGTTGTGTTAGTGCAAAGTACTACCACCAAATGAAAAAATTTTAAAATTTTTGGCCAAAATGGGGAAACTAGGAATAGGGCACAAATGTGATCAAATTCGCCAGAATTCCCCCCCACACTTAGAATTGAATATTGCCCTCAATATTCAAAGTACCGGCTATTATGCCGACACTTAGAACATTGCAAGGGAATACTAATGGCCAAGCGTGGGAACACAACAAAATTTATTTATTATTATTTTGAACATATATAAAATTTTTAACATATATACAACAGTGGGGGCAACACCCCCACACTTAGGGTGTTAGAAAAGAGAAAGAAGTCAGAGATATGGGTGAAAACCCATATGGTGTGCTAATATTTTTGTTCACCGAGTTACTTAGCTTGACTCGACCCCGAATTCATTGGTTCTTGGGGAAGCAAGTGGAAGCGATAATCTCCATCGGACTTTCATTCAAGATGTTTGGACAAACATTTGAAGCACGTGAAAGTTCCACACCGATGAGATGTAATCCCGGCTCAAGAGAATGATATATGGGAATGCCGGGGTCAAATATAGTATCTTCATTCCCGAAGGAGTGAAGAACAGGAGAAGCTACGGGATAGGTGAAGAAGAGAAAGAAAACCATGATGAAAATCATGATTAACTCGTCATCACCCACAGGAGAATTCATAATAACATGAATCTCATCTTTTAAGCTCGTTTGATCAAGACATATCCCGGGTGTGTCTAGATCAAAGTAGAAACTATCATACTCCGGTGGAGATATGATATGAAGGAGAACTCCTCAAAGGTGAATGAATCATATTCTGGATTGATGTGAGTGAGTTCACAGGAGAACTCATCAAAGGTAAATGATTCATAAACGGGGAGAGAATTATGAGAATGAGAAGTTGTACTGCCACTAATCTTCTCTCCCATAGGATCAAAAGTGAAGGCTTCAAATTCCGGTATAGAATCATCGGAACAAATATCACTATCCTTAATGGGGATAGGAGACGAAATGGGTTTCTCTTTGAAAGCCTCGATTTTAGAAATGAGAAGACTGACATTCAATAATGTTGCTCGAAGAGCTTCATCTTTGATTTCAGTGTCAATTTCTTCATCATTCTCTTCTTCTAAGCTGACAAGCTTAGAAGGTAATTCTTCCACATAAATGATGTCTCCACAAGATAACGAATCGTCATCATTAGAATCGGAGAACATCTCAACATGATCACTTGGGAAGACAAGAGGAGGAGGGATATCACACATATGCTCGAGAATTCCCTGTGACTCTCTTGGGATTGGGACAAGGTTCTCGACACTAGACTTTATGAATACGTCTGATTCCTTTGCAGGAATTGCGTCAAGATGCTCATCCCCCATACTTAGAGAGTGAGTGTGAACCTCTGGTGTGATAACAACAGAATGAGTTTCAACTGATGAACTTGATGAATCATCATCAAAGATATCTTCATCATCACTGTCATCAGGAATGAAACAGAATCGAGAGCTAGATCTGGCTGCTTTTTGTATTTTAATTAATTCCCTAATAGAATTTTCACTGGCAATCTGGGAATCTAATTTAGCAGCTTGCTCTTCAGCTAACAATTCTACCATGGATTTCTCATGTGAATTTTTAATGACGGGACATTGTGGGAGTGAGGATTTGTCAAAACCGGAAGGTTGACATTGATAATCATCATGAGGACCCCCACAATATACACAAGAAAAACTGGGAGCATTCCGAAATGTTTTTTTATTAAACTCCTCAGCTCTTTTCACTAACTCTAGAAGCTCTAGATAAGTGTCTTGCTGGGTTTGCTGAGGAGTTTTAGTTATTTGGCACTGTGGAGATTGGTCGTGATATGGTTCGTCGTAATTGTTACAAGGAAATGGATTCCCTGTTTGACAATCAGAGCTAAAATGTGGACCTCCACAGTACTGACAAGAAAAGTTCGGTGTATTTTGATACGATGCATCATTGAGATTTGGACAATATGATACTTGCTCGTATGAATGTGATGGGTAGTTGGTAAAATTCGAAAAGTCGTTAAATGAGTTCGGATTAGGATCATAAGAAAATGAATTCCTCGAACCACAAAACAAACAACTTCCGTCTCGAATATCATTACCACATTGTTCACATGTACACCAACGACATGGTAAATCAAAAAGCGACTCACCACAACCAACACAAGGAATAAAATCCGGAGGTGGGACAAGTGGAGTGCTCTGAGAGCTAGGAATTTCCACCACTTCCGTTATGGTCTCTGGTTTTTGTTTTTGAATAACGTGAAGATTGGGCAAGTCGTTCTTTTTAGTCACTGTTCTAAGTTCTGTACGTTTGCTTGACAAACTTTTAACTGTAAATCCTGAAAGGTTAGGATCAATTCTCGATGGTTTGTCATTAATAGCACGTATCTCGGGCTGTGAAGGGTGGTCAGAAGGACTTAGAGAATCCTTGAGAGACTCTTTAGTGGATAATTCACACCAATAACAAGATCCACGATCCTTTGGTGCCTGCTTTCCACACCGCTCACACGCACACTTAGAACAACGATGGCTGTCAATCAACGGGCTTTTACAATCAAAACATTTGTACCCGAGAGACGCCATAGAAGAAAGGTATAAGAAGTTTACAATCAAATGGATAGAGGGTAAAGGGATAAAGAATCAAAAAGGGTAAGAGGGTAAAGATGAATATTTTTGGTTTTTTTGTGTTCGTTGAAAACTTGAATAAAAATGTTTTTGGCAATCGTTTAGTCAAACGAATTAACTTCACGATAATTTTGGTTTTTATATGAAAATAAGGAAATATGAACAAAGATGGTAAATATACAATGGGTGTATATTCAACAATCACTGATACTTCAAATTCGTAGTACGCAGCACACCTCCCCGGCAGCGGCGCCAAAATTTGATCGGCCCCAAAACAGTCAACTTAAATCAACCACGGATGTGGTCAAACAAAGTCAAACTATCAAGGACACAATACAATTTACCAAGGAGTACAGAATATTCCCGGGTCGTTTAAGTCCCAGCGAGGTGTGAAATCTGTAGTAAAACGAATCTGTGATCGGGTGATGATTGAACGGAAAAGGTTGTGAGTTATTAAACTAAGGAAATATAAAAGGAAATAGCTTAAACAAGCTATAAGAACAAGTACGAGAAAGCAAATTACCTAGAAACGTTTAAAATATAAAAACGCGTACTTTTAAATTAAATTTACGTAAACGTACTAAATAAAACGTGAGAATTGAGAAATAAAAAACCTACAAATATGAAAATTATATTTTTACAAACCTAATAATAAAAGAAAATTATTGGAAAATTAAAATTATTTTTACAACTATTTAATTAATTATTATTAATTAAAAACTATTTTTAATGATTTAAAAATAACTTAAAATACAAGAAAATATAAAATTAACCTAGAAAAATGAAATTATAATTTAGAAAAATCTAAAATATTATAAAACTAATTTTAAAACTGAAAATATATTTTTTACACTTTTTATCTATTTATTATTAATTAATTATTATTTATTAATTATTTAAACTAATTAAAATTATAATAAATACTAAATGAACTCAAAAAAATCTGAAACTTTTTATATAAATACTATATAAGTGCAGAAATCTAGGAAAAATATAAAAGTGAAAAGTGCTTTTTGAAAAAGCAGAAAAATAAGCCAAATTGCTTAAATAGAAGCTATCACTTTTTTTTATATTTGGTTTTTCTTTGATTTTCTTTTACAAAACTATTTATACACTGGAAATAACAAACTTTAATGAAGACAAGCTTATTGGAACTCAAGAATAAGCAGTTGGGAAGCTTTTTGGCTTAACAGCCAAAGCTTAAAAAGCTTGGATTTTTCAAAATGAGCTATAAGCTTGCAAATAAGCTGAAACTACATGGACATGAATAAAATGGACAGAAATAAGTACAAATAAGCTAGGGTGGCTGAAAAAAACTAGGTTGATAAGCCAAAAAGCTCAAAATAAGCTACTAACAAGCCTGCTGTTGCAGGCTGTGGTGCAGGGCAATATGCAGGCCTAGGGGGAATTTCAGCCCTAATTTTAAGCTAGCTAATAAGCATAAAAACAAGATACCAGATACTACAATGAAAGATTGATATGTGAACTTAATGAAAAACCAAAAAGCAAAGCTGGGCACTCACTTATGGGCTTAAAAATAAGCCTAGATCAGCAGTCTGCAATACTGCAGGCTGCTGTTTTGTTTTGTGTTTGTGTTTTGGCTTGTGCAGGTTAAGTGATCAAACCAAGCTCTAGGATTAAACTTTATGGACTATATTGGTCTTATAGAAACCAAGTTTGAGTGCCAAATCAGCTTATTGCTGATTTTGGCTTATTTGAGCTAGAAATTGACTGAAATTGACATAGTCAATATAAAGGTGCTAAATCTATCTAAGTTGGTAATTATAAATTAAAAACAACTTATTATATCCTATTTATGCAAGATCAAAACTGGGAAATATGCACATGTACAGTAATCAGTTTAGTTGACTAAGTTTGACCACACAGCCAAACACCCCTTTGTGTGGCTGTTTTGAGCTTTTCAAAGCAAAAGGTCAAAAATAGCTGAGGACTTGATACAATACTATTAACTAGCTATATTTAAGCAGAAATAAGCAAGAAAAAGTAAAATAAGCAAAGAATAAGCTAGTGTACAGTAATATTGACCTTGTTGACTTTCGTTGACTTTTGGAATTAGGATCGTAGAGACTTAGAACATGTTTGCAGAAGCTTTAATAAGCTCAAAAGAGCTTATTTAATCCAAGAAACAGCTTAAAATCTTAAAAACTTGAAAGAACGAATTTGGCGGGAAATCTTGTTATCACTTTAAACTTGAACTAAACTTCGATTAAACGGTTCAAATACAACTGAAATGACTTGAATTAATTGAAAAAAAACAAAACCCAGATGAAAATTACATGAAAATTAAATTACGACATTAAAATTAAAGTTACACTATATTAAAATCCTACTACTCTTTTTTTCTCTATCTTGTGGCCTTTTTATGCTTCCCAAATATCTCCCTTATCTCTTTGAAGCTATCCCAGCAGTCCAATTAAGCTGAATTAATCCAAGCCCTCCACTTGTAATTTTTAGCTGTTTCTTGTCGACATAGCTCAATTGGGGACAATTTGATATTTTAGGCTAAAAGGTTTAGTGGAATGATGAGGTGGAGGGGAGTGGTTAGTGACTGGGGTGGACAGGTGTGGTGGTGGTTTTGGTTTTGTGGTTTGGCGGGTTTTTGTGAGGGAGAAGGAGTATTTGACTGGGTTTGACCCCAGTCAAATACTGGGGTGTAGTTTGGGCTTGGATCCGGGTTTTTATTTAAACGAAAATGGGTTGGGCTTGGTGTTGGGTTTGTGTTTTGGGTTTATATAATAAAAAGGGTCCGGCTGGTTATAGTATTAAACACAAGGACCATTTTTGTTATTTCCTGAAAATCCAAGGACTGAAAATGTAATTCTCCCAAAGTTATCATAAGGACCAAAATTGCCAAGTTTAATTTACCAAAGGACCAAAAATGTTAATTTTCCAATTTAAAATGTCCAGGGTAAATTCTGTCAATCATTGAAATTTTCAGGGACTAAAGTTGCCGTTTTGCAAAACTGAACTTTATAAGGCTAATTTTGACAACTTGAAAATCCCTGAGGGCCTTTTATGAAAAGTTTCCATGTTTTGAATAACTAGGGACTAGATTTGAAAATTTATGAATAAAACACAGTTTAAATATTTTTCTGTCTTTTTGAGATTTTTCAAAGTGTTTTTGACCGTTTATGTGGGTTTAAACAAAGTAAATATATGTGTATTTAGACACATATCATCTACCAACAATGTCGACTGATGATCTATAGCTGGCCAATGTAGGAGATAGACGGATTTCGCGACCATCACCTCTAGTTGAGAAATTAGCTCATTTAATTTTGAATGTCACACGGGCATGTTTAAACGACAACCCACAGGAAAGGCCAACAATGTGCCAAGTCAAAGATTTATTGTCAGTGGATGATCGGCTTTGGATGAAGATTCATGTATCGGTAACTTAATGCTTGATCGATTTTGTATAATGTCTAGTCATAAGTCATAAAGTTTAAGGAACTTTTTATGTTTTGTTTTCTTGTCTTGAATTATGTTGTAGATTGTTACGTATTTAATAAGGAAATAATGTATATCAATGAAGATTGCTACCTTTCTACAATATATACTGATAGGGTCTAGATAAAATAAGCAGACAATTTGATTGAATGAACGGAAATAAAGTGGCCCGTTTCGAGATGGCCAAAGTCTCCAATAAAAAGGTAATACTTGACAAAAAAAAACTAAGAATGTTCATAATAAAACATAGTCTGCTACTAATACTAAAGCGGTTACTAATTAACTGCTCCTGGAAATGGGCTTGTAAACTGCTCCCCACCATTCCATTCTCCCACTACTGCTTTGACCAAGTGGATCCAACCAATACCCAAAGATTGAATTAAACTCCTCCCGATCCGTCTCGTTGAGCTGTTTCTTTTTTCTTGTGTACACTTTGACCAGCAGTATTGTATCATTACTTCCCTCCCGATAAAAAGCCTTGTCCTCAAGGCGAAAATTTAGAAACTGATCAGCTAACAAATCATATGTTTCCCAAATAGCTTCTTCCAGAGGTCGATCACACCAAGAAATCAGCAATTCCAAAACCTGTTTGCCAGCTTCGTAGACCCAACGATGAGCAAGAATAGAGTTTGGTTGGATATCAATCTCCCAATCCTTGGTAATAGGCAAAGGAGCAATAGTTGTGGCTGAAATTGGGCCCTGAGCTGGTTTAAGCATTGAAACATGAAAAATCGGATGAATACATGACTCAGGTGGCAACTCCAATTTGTAAGCGACGGGACCGACTTTGCGTGTAATGCGATAAGGTCCAAAAAAACGTGGAGACAACTTCTCGTATCTGCGTTTTGCCAAACTTCACTGACGGTAAGGCTGTATTTTCAGAAAGACATAATCACCCTCTTCGAAAGAAATGTCATGACGTTTAGAGTTAGCTTGTTGGCGCATACGATCTTGCGCTTTATGAAGATTGTGGCAAATTAGTTTTAAGTTTTAACAAATCATCTCAGTCCACTAGCTGTTGTTCCAATTCTGCATTCTTAGTCTCCCCCATGACATAAGGAAGAAGTGAAGGTGGTTCCCTGCCATAAACTGCAGAAAAAGGTGTAGTACCTGTAGATGTGTGATAACCAGTGTTATACGAATATTCAGCTCACGGTAATTACGAACTCCATTTCATCGGTTGTTCATGGGCAAACCAACGAAGGTAGGCCTCAAGACAAGGATTTATGACTTCAGTTTGGCCATCAGTTTGCGGGTGGTAACTAGTGCACAATTGCAGTTTGGTTGGGGTTAACCGAAATAACTCTTGCCAAAAATGACTGAGAAAAACCACATCCCTGTCAGATACAATAGAACGAGGAAAACCGTGTAGACGTACAATTTCCTTACAAAATGCCAAGGCCACAACTTTGGCAATAAAGGGATGGTAAGTTTGTGAAAATGTTACAGGTTTGAAACTTTGTGAAAGTCAAAAGCTAATGAAAAAAAATAAACATTTTCATCATAAGCTCATCCTTGTTACTACGGTCCCACTTTTTGCAGCTCTTTTACTTGGTTTATTCATCTGTGGCCTCATTGCTTATCGCTCTTAAGTAGGGATATCACAGCAAAGGAAATGGATTGGCTGAAAAGGGTAAGAATTGTTAGGGCTGTAGCGAATGGTTTGGCTTATATGCATCATGATTGCACACCACCTATAATTCATAGAGACATTGTTGTTTCCCTGTTTTGCATACATATGACTTGGATTTGGATGAACATGTTATGATTGTTTGAGTATGCACATCATGTGCAGGGACTCGCAAGAACAAAGGGTGGAACAAACTATATTATACACACTAATATTAATTTTCCACACAAACAAATGACAATACATGAGGGCTATTTATACATTCATAATGGACGGTTACTTAACTAACTTTCTAACCGACATGAACCTTCCTAATAACCGACATAACTATAGACACCTCTTCTAATTTGGCGCCTTTTCCTGTCCTTTGACTTTCTAGTTTGACTTTTAATAACATAAGTTTGATTATTAATTTCTTGATTAAATGATTCCAACATTCTCTCCCCTAATCAAGAAATTATAATCTCGTTTTCTCTGTTCGTGTTCATCCTATTCTGCAGTCCTTCTTCTCCTTCTTTCGTTTGATCTTTTGAACCATTCTTCTAAACCTTCTAATTCTTGATGCATACCAAGTCTTCACGACTAATCCCTTTGGTCCACATGATCTTCAAATGTTTCTGTGACTCGCCTTGTCCTAAGCACGATAAGGGAAAGATTGAGAGCACCACGTCCATCTTCTTCTTCTAAAAATGCATCCTTTAATTCGACTTCTCTAGGGCCTTCTGCCTGTATCGAATTCGCTTGGGTTTGATCGCCTCTGCGTCTTTAAAACCATTTTACTCAACACTTAACTTGTGTTCTAAATGGTTCTTGACTGATTTTTGGTGTCTTTCTCTTTGCCGGAAAACGGGTTTCTCCGTTTATCTTCCTTCTCTGACTGTGACTAATTTGATATCAACTCCACTCGTTTCGGATCAAATTAATCAATCTTCTGGTTTTTCGGTCATGTAGCGAATCACAACCTTACTTCTAAGAATAGTGCATGGGGTCTTTCGGTCGTCTAGAACGAATCAAAACCAAGTATTCTTTCTGTCACACCCCCAAAAATCGGGTCCAGCGGAAGCATACATGTCACTGGGGTGCTACTCAATTGGTATCACAACACAAGGTACAAAGAATGGTTTTACCTCAACCGTTTAGAAAAAAACTTCATTACCAAAAACATTAAATTTACATCATTCAAAATATAGTGCTGAAAACAGGCTCATAATAAACAAGCGGTCCCAACATATAAATAGATCAGAGTCGTCTATGATCATGCCATGCCATGCCAAAGCTCCAATAGTGTGCCATCGCTTTACACCTGAAAATACATGCTAAAGTGTCAACACGAGGTTGGTGAGTTCATAGGTTTGTGAGTTAAACCACGAAGCTGTGAATAATAGTGTAGGACAATAGTGCGCATGATTACCAATTATGAACACGTTATCCAAAACAGAAATAGTGTCGCGTCAACTGATCCTACCATAATGTCACATACATAAACAGTACACACAGAGGGGAGCTACCCCGATAGATCTATCATATTGTTTCGGCTCTCAAAGAGAGTTAACAGTTGCGCATTTACATGTACACACAGAACAAAACATTTTATAGCGCATAATCGCATCATCACACATATATGTCCAAAATCATGTAAAAGAGTAGTTCACAGCATAAAAACTTTTGTAAAACATTAAGTTTGGTGAAAAAGAACGAGCATGTATTCTCCCCCAAAACAGTTACAAAATAAGTAAAAGTAGGGGCCATGAACTCACCTTAGCTTGTAGCAACGCAAAATATCACAATGATCACAACTGGCATCAAGGGCAAAACATAACGATCTCGAGGGTACAGGCACAACGGTGCCGGATCGGCACAACCTAATATATATGTTGTAGCTTGAAATCACTCTTTATCATACACCTTAACTGTTGATCGAATGGCATACAAAGATATAGATCGAATGGTATAAAGATAGAAGAGAATATGATGGAGAATATACGAAAGATAGATGAGGAGAGATCGATGCACTAGAGGAGATGATGAAACTATGAATGTATATTGATTAGATTGGAAAGAAAGTGATACAAGAGAAATACACACACACTCCCACCTTATCCACAATAATACACACCTAACTTATGTGGTGGGAGTGTGAAGATATAGCAACACAGCCACGACCCTATAGATGGGTGGGCTTTGGATTTGGGCTCTTGTGGGCTATTGTGAGTATTACACATATATATTGATATTACAAATTTTCCTAATACCAATAGCCCACAACTTAAACTAATTGATGCATTTAACACACAAGTTACATTTGCAAATGACCATCACTTCACATTTAATAAATTAAATGCTAACAATCTCCCCCTAAGGGATGGTCATTCAAATGATGCTCCGGTGATTGGTCTTTTGCCTTCAATGAGTTGAACTTTGTGTGTCAATGTAAAATAGACTTGATTCATTGTTCCTTCATGCTTTGTGATCTTCAATGTATCAACTTTTGATTGATCTTTGCCTTGATCAACATCTTCATGTATTCATAGCGTCGACGTTGTAGATGTTGAAACATATGATGATGGTGAATGGACTTTCGTCAGTACCTGCATAAGACAGTTAGCAATAAATCATCCAGCGCTTATAGGTTCAGATTTCGAGATCGTTAACAGCATAGTGTGACAACTTACTCTAATCTTTACCACGGCCGTTGAGAGCCTCTGAAGTATACCGAAGTATCACTTCAAGACTGTAGACCGTTTGAAGCGAGTAACCATCATGTCACAAGGCAAGATCCTTAGATCTCATTAAGACTCATACAACTTGTATCCTTTTAGATGAACACAAGTGCATTGCATAGGAAGTGTTCCTAAGAGATCTTTGATGAATCTCATGTCTCTAGACTCAATTATGTGCGTTTTGGTTTTAGTCGTCGGAGGCCTGGAGCAGAGTGTCACCTTTTCAATATAGACACATCTCGGAGTGAGAGGTCGATAGATTATGCAGTGTTCTCCGTGAGAAATGAAACAAATATCTTTTAAGAGATATCTGAGTGGCTAGGAAGGGTGGTGCAATGCGTCACTGGGTCCATGACGTCTTTTCTTCAATATCAGTATCACCTTAGTGAGTACCGATAGCATATGTATTGACCCGGTTTCTGACCTAAGTTTTCATGGAGGGCTATTTCTTTTCACCCTATCATTAAACTTTTCTTTTTAATTCTTCAACCCCTTCTTTCTCCTTTCTCATTTACTCCTTTTTTCAATCTTACCTAAGGACTTCTAATTCTAATCTATTGGAATTGTCCTTGGGAAGATCCCTCCGGCTCTGGCGGATCATAGGACATAACCCAACCATAATCACCTTATTACACCATGATTATCCTAGGTTTGTTGATCACTTTCCATAAAACCATTTGTGAAAATCTCACAAAGTGTTTATGACTCAAACAATTTAGATAACACTTTGAGAGTTTTGCATTTTCTAAAATACTCCCCCTTCACATGTGCATATGAGATTTCATAAAGAATTGCACATGTTGGGTAGAGATCGCACATTTTTGAAATGATCGATTTTCATTTAATATGACCATTGCGAGACACGTTTACATCACTAGTTAGACTAGCTTGAAATTATTACCCGTCCCGGTCATATCAAAAGATCATCTCTCGAATTGGTACATTCTACTCAGACAAGTCATTTGCGAGACACGCTTACATCACTGGAAAACCAGCTTGAAATTATTACCCGTCCCGGACATGTCTTTTCGATAACTGACATTTAGTTTCGTCAATTCGAGGGTTCAACTGAGTCTTTTGAAGAGCTCTTTTGAGATTCCAACCACGATCACATTTCAATCACATTTCTCCCCCTCAAAAATAGCATTTTGATGGTATTTTTGATACCGTTTGATTAAAATCATTGTTTTTGGAAAGCTAATAGGGACAAACTGTTTTGCCAGAACTTTTTGGAACAAATTTCTTTTTGGAATACTCCCCCTCAAAACTTGCATTGGTTATGACATTTTTTAAAACTTTGGAGCAAGTGGGGAGTAACGATTTGAAAATCTTAAGCAAAATTTTTGAAAAGATTTGAAAACCTTTTGATGAATTTGGAATAAAATTTTGCTTAAGATGAAGAAGTTTGGTTTGATAAACTTTGCATGAAAACTTCTTATCATTTAGGATTGTTGCAATAAAGTGTACAACAGGGTCCTTTCTTTGAAAAACGGGTTATGCACTGTTATGTGTACATAAGCCAAAACGTTGAAGCCCGGGTTGTAAGCTGAAATACTTACAAGCCGTTGATTTTTAGGATACGTGCTCGAAAGATTTTGATAAGCATTTTCATTTCTTTGAAGCACGGGTCCAAAACTGAGGTGTTCCGAAGCCATTGAGATTTTTAGGATAAGTGCTCGAAAAAATATATTTAGAACCTTTGTTTTGATTAAGAACTTTCCTTTCTTTGTTTTGTGTACGATTCCCAGAAAAGAAACACAAAAACTCACGTTTTTAAGAGATCAAAATCGTGACAGTGGGTTTCTATGAGACACAAACCGAACACAAAAACTTCCTACCTCGTTGTATGGCTGTTGATACCACTTGTTGTAGCTTGAAATCACTCTTTATCATACACCTTAACTGTTGATCGAATGGCATACAAAGATATACATCGAATGGTATAAAGATAGAAGAGAATATGATGGAGAATATACGAAAGATAGATGAGGAGAGATCGATGCACTAGAGGAGAAGATGAAACTATTAATGTATATTGATTAGATTGGAAAGAAAGTGATACAAGAGAAATAAACACACACACTCCTACCTTATCCACAATAATGCACACGTAACTTATGTGGTGGGAGTGTGAAGATATAGCAACATAGCCACAACCCTATAGATGGGAGGGCTTTGGATTTGGGCTCTTGTGGGCTATTGTGAGTATTACACATATATATTGATATTACAAACTTTCCTAATACCAATAGCCCACAACATGAACTATTTGATACATTTAACACACAAGTTACATTTGCAAATGACCATCACTTCACATTTAATAAATTAAATGCTAACAATATATATAGTTACCTCAGAATATGTCTCGAAAAGTAAAAGAGTTTTGAAAAGACAAGCGTTTTAGTTTTCGTGGATTACTCGAATCAAAGTTTATAAAAAGTTTAGTGTTAACGTTTCGTATGGTGGTAAGACAGCATAGAACTTGAGTCGAGAAAGGAATGACAAACGAAGTCAAGTAAAATAGTGACAAGGAAAAATGTCAACAAATAAGTCAATTAATACGTTTCAGTGTTTACCCAATAACCCTAAATAGTGTGGAAATAATTAAAATAGTTTTGGAAAGGTAATTTAAGTTTTAATAGAAAACTCAAATTAGTATATCACATGGTAAAAGTTTACAAGTTAATAAAACTATGAGTTTCGATTATTGTCGGGTTTCATTAAGATAAACGGTTTCGAAATAAAAGTACAAGTCTAGAAAGTTTTATAAATTTCAGCATGGTGCGTCCGTTTATACAAGGTTTCCAAGTCAAGTGACTTTAATATAAATCTAAATTTTCTCGACAAACACTTCCCGTCAATTTTTGAATCAACATTATGTTTCCTTGTTTAATCAAACACGTTCCGTTAATAATTCAAAACCATTAATAACCCGATTAACCAAGTTTATCCAATAGGCTAACTTTAAATGCTTAAGGTTGTATTTAATAGTTAACGGGCTTCATAGTCCGCTAATAGTTCATTAAGAATCAAACCCATTGTGTCAATCTCTTTAAGTCCGCTAAAGTCCGATGTCCAATATATATTAAGTCCAAAACCAACATTTTTCAACCTGATAGTTTAAGTCCAATAAGTGTTATATAATTAGTCCATTAATTTTTTATTTTTTTTATTTTTTTATTTTTTTTTGTGTCACATTCCTAACGCACCAAATTAGATACAGCGGATGTGATCTTAGGCTATTTCCAGTAGTTATCTAGCAAAGAATGCATGTATCAACTTCCTTTTTGTCAACATTCTTAGTTGTTATAACCATCTGTTTCCAAATATTATTAAAACAAGTTAAACATCCACTATAAATTAAATGGTCAAAAGTTAGTACTCAATAAATATTGATATGAGACGACAAATATGATAGCACATGCATCTAGTTGCTTCAGGAAAATCAGCAAACACACCCCAGTATATAATGGTCAAAATCTTTCAAATCCTATACAAAATTTCACTTTATTCATGAATCCATTTGATATCATGAATACATTTGATATCCTATATCTGAATGGTGATTCATGTTATTTTTCTAAAGAGTCCAATATACCCAAATGAGCAAAACAATTTAATAGCAAATTCAGATTCAAACCATGACTCAAATCAAATAAGTAATCGATCCATACCTACTCCGTGACTAAACCCACAATCACTTCATGAATCTGTTTTCACACCACACGATTAGGTTTCTTAAAACGTTTTTATTATAGTTTTGATCCACGAAAACATGTCAAATGATTTATATTCGGTTCTATTATAAAAGGAGTAGCAAAGTAGTTTTTGTTTTCACATACCCAAAGTGGACGAGAGAGAGAGAGAAACAGAGGGGCGAAGATGGTGGTTAACGATGGTGGTGACGGTGGTGGTACGCGGCTGTGTCGGCTTCAAAACACGAACAAACTAACTCCTCTTGGTCTCAAACGCTCTAGAAACATCCCTTAGACCTTGATCTACACGTTGGTAACAAAAAGGGTGTGGCCGAAAATGGTGGCCGAATTTTGGGAAAGAGAGGAGGGGGCGGCTATGGAGTAAGAGAGAAAAATATGAACCTTAGATTTGTTATAATGAGGCTTATATAGGCCAAGCTAAAAAACTTTTGAAACCCATGGGACTGCTTGTGTAACCCTAGGAATTTCAGGGGTGGTGGTGAAACTTTAGTCCAGGGACCAATATTGTAATTTAGGTTATCTTTCACGAAATGAGGCTCGGGGCTCATTTAGACTAGTAACCAGTTGATTCAAGACACGAGAATTTTGCCATTGCGTTCAGGATAATTTTTCAACGAAAAATGAGTATTCATACGACCATTTTCTCATAAATAGTTTAAAAGTCATATTAAAACATTTGTCGAGTTACGGTTGTGCCGGTACGCATTGTGGGCTGTTTTCACGTTTCACGAGATACCTTCTCGTTTTCGATTCAAATAAGTTTGGAAAGGTCCGAAAGTGAAACTTAGGAAATAATAAATATAATTTAGTATTAACAATCCGTCTGGAAAATTACGGGTGGTTACAGTCTACCCTCCTTAACGCGAAATCCGTCTCGGATTTCAGTTTATGTTATCCGATAAATTGGTGTCTGGGAAGAGATGTTGGTACTCACAACAGATTTGGGCCTCACCAGGCTATTTAGGGTTTTCTCTTTGTTTGTGGGAGGGTAACCAGGTTGTCTGCCATTGGTTTTCCCCTTTTTGTGATTGGTGAGTTACACTGATTTCTGAAGTTAGTTTAATAGGATGTCGTAGTTTCTCGATATCTCACAACCTTGTTAGTGTGGGCACCTCAAATTTCCTCGGTCCTACTTCCAGCTATGGCCTATTCCCTAGTGGAACGAAGTAATAGATACGTAGGGTGACACGGTTTCAGAAGATTTAAAATTTTGTAAAACGGTTCTTAGTCATGGTGTGGATGGGATAATTTTCACAAAAATTGACGTCTGACATTCCTTAACAAAAGTTTGATAAAGTTTGAGGAGGGAAATTTTATGCGTCAAAATGAGTGTTTTAGAAGGATATCACTACGGATTTCATAAACATAAGTATTCAATTCACTTTAACAGTACCAAGAGGTAGTAATATAAATGCTTTCCAGGTGTGTGGATAGTTTACCGAGTGATTGCAAAATAGTTTATAAAACGATTTGTAAAACAGTTTATAAGGTAATATTAGCAAAATAATAGCAAACTGCAGTTTAGTTTGTGATATAGTAGCAAGGCAACAAATCGGTTTATAAAATAACTTGTGAAATGATTTGTAAAACAGTTTATAGAACGAGAACCATTCGTTGTTTACAAAATAGTTGTAGGGTCAGAATTTTTGATTTCATAAAGTAGCGTTAAAACATTTGTAAGGTGACCGCGATGTGTTCTATAGAATAATCGAAAATAGTTTGTATGGTGTTAGCGACATGGTTTATTATTTTATGAGAGGGTTGCAAAAATAACTGATATTCCCGAGAAACGAGAGAAAATTTTAGGTGATTGTCCCAAGGAACGCGGTTCAGGTTATTCCTTAAAGCCTTAAGGTTTTTGTCGGTCATAGAATCTCTACCGAATGGGGAGTTTATCAAGTTCAGGGTACTACCCCGAAGGAGGGTGTTTATTTCTACTAGCAATCAGTCATCTGTCTCAGGAGTGTACCTAGTACTTAACGCGAAAAATACAACATCGGTTGAGTGTAAGGTTTGAGGCTGAGGTGACTGTAACGAAACCACAACAAAATAAAGCTGAATAATAGTTCCAAATCCGGAATGAGGTCCAAATTCAAACATAGCCAAAAATAAATCCAAACGCTCCAATAAGCTCAGAAGGGCTTATTACGCTTTTAAGGGGTTACAAGTAAATAACTCATATTCAAACGGTGCCAATCGGGTCTAACCCGACCCGATGCAAACTACGGTCAGACGGCGACAAACAGGAATTTCATATAACGAAGACGTATAGCAGTGCCAGAAGTATTACGATTCATGCGGTGTTGTGATGCCAGTGTGTCGTGTGTATGCATAGTATAATATTCATTACCCGTGTACACACGCAAAACTTTTCCATTTCCAAATCAAAAATCAACCCGAACATAATTCCATTATAACTACTCCAAGTATTGCAAAATTCACCTCTGAGTCGGACATAGGTGATCAGGCTATGTCCCACTGTCCCTGGTTGAATATAGGTGATCAGTCTATATTCACCCGAGGTTCAATGAATTTTGAAATACTCAGCCTAGTTATACTAGTAGTATGTCCTTTACATCCAAAATCATTCTAAAAACCAAGACAAGTGTAACTCCGTGACAGGTACGGTGCGTGCATAAGCATATGGAAATGCTTATACTGAACAGCTAAAATAGGCGGATATAAAATATCCAATAGTCAGGCACACATCTCAACAAATATATAATCAAGCATCTCATCAAACAACTCGTCAATCATATCATGAACATCTCATCTAATACATCATTACTCGTCTCATCAATTATATCCTCAAACAAAATCATACGCGAGGCATCAGCTTGGTAGGCAGGCACGTGGCGGTCATAGGGTTAAGTTTTCATAAAAGTGGTTATAGTCCAGGTTTTAGAAACTATACCCAGTTCTCTATAACCTGGCTCTGATACCAATCTGTCACACCCCAAAAATCAGGTCCAGCGGAAGCATACATGTCACTGGGGTGCTACTCAATTGGTATCACAACACAAGGTACAAAGAACGGTTTTACCTCAACCGTTTAGAAAAAAATTTCATTACCAAAAACATTAAGTTTACATCATTCAAAATATAGTGTTGAAAACAGGCCTAAATAAACAAGTGGTCCCAACATATAAATAGATCAGAGTCGTCTATGACCATGTCATGCCATGACAAAGCTCCAATAGTGTCCCATCGTTTTACACCTGAAAATACATGCTAAAGTGTCAACACGAGGTTGGTGAGTTCATAGGTTTCTGAGTTAAACCACGAAGCTATGAATAATAGTGTAGGACAATAGTGTGCGTGATTACCAATTATGAACACGTTATCCAAACAGAAATAGTGTCGCGCCAACAGATCCTACCATAATGTCACACACATAAACAGTACATACAGAGGGGAGCTACCCCGATAGATCTGTCATATTGTCTCGGCTCTCAAAGAGAGTTAACAGTTGCGCATTTACATGTACACACAGAACAAAACATTTTATAGAGCATAATCGCATCATCACACATATATGTCCAAAATCATGTAAAACAGTAGTTCACAGCATAAAAACATTTGTATAACATTGAGTTTGGTGAAAAATAACGAGCATGTATTCTCCCCCAAAACAATTACAAAATAAGTAAAAGTAGGGGCCATAAACTCACCTTAGCTTGTAGCAACGCAAAATATCTCAATGGTCACAACTGGCATCAAGGGCAAAACACAATGATATCGAGGGTACAGGCACAACGGTTCCGGATCGGCACAACCTAATATATATATATATATATATATATATATATATATATATATCGGCACAACCTAATATATATATATATATATATATATATATATGTATATATATATGTTGATATAAATAATGCCTAAACACATTATTAATATTTTTCGATATCTCTACGTTTTGATAATCACAAAATGTAAAATCATTAATCGGAAAATTATGACGTAAACAAGTATTTAGTTGTAAATATCTATTTCTACAACTCAAATCACTTAAGGTATGAATGAACTAATGCTTAATGCATTATATGATCAAAGGAACATTTTCTTAATAACTAGATTTTTTATAAAACATCAAAAACATTTTATATATTTTTGAAAAAACATTTTTGGTATTAAATAAAAATGTTTAATCTTTTATAAAAATATGAATTCAAATTTTTAACCAAAATCAGTTAAAATGTTCCAGAAAAACCTTCCCCACAAAAGGACAAAATTGGCCAACGTTCAGTAGGGGCGGCCCCCTTAATTTTGCTAGGCGGCCCCCTTAATAATTAAGGGGACCGCCCCCTATTTAAGGGGACTGCCCCCGCTCCAGTAGGCCTCCAGCTGTCAAGTTTTTCTCCTATAAATACCAGCCTTCTCCTGGATTTTTACTCACCTTTTGCACCCCAAAACTTTCTGTTTTAAATCTTGTAAATACTTTCTAAAATCCTTTGATCATATAATCTTAAGCTTTGGTTTCCAAGTGATCCAAGCTTCCTTCATTCAAGTGCAAAAGAAGAATACTTCTATCAATCAAGATTAGAAGTATTACAACTTAGTATCATCTTGTTACTCAAGTTGTTAGTTTAACAAAGCTTGTAAATCATTCATTCATTTGTGTGTAAGGTGTGTATAGTAGATTAGTGTTGTATGTAAGTAGTGAAGAAGTTGTATAAGTAGTTGTGGTATAGAAGTTGTGAAGACATAGTGTAGAAGTTATGAAGCCGCGGAGTAGAAGTCGTGAACCTGTTGTGTAAAAGTTGTGAAGCCGTAGCTTTGAAGTCGTGAAGTCCTAGTGTTGAAGTCGTGAAGCCGTAGCATAGAGGTTGTGTAGCGGTCGTGTTGAAGCCTTGAAGTCCTAGTGTTGAAGTCGTGAAGCCGTAGCATAGAGGTTGTGTAGCGGTCGTGTTGAAGTCGTGAAGTCTTAGTCGTGAAGACATAGTGTTGAAGTCGTGAAGCCGTAGCATAGAGGTTGTGTAGCGGTCGTGTTGAAGTCGTGAAGTCTTAGTCGTGAAGACATATTGTTGAAGTCGTGAAGCCGTAGCATAGAGGTTGTGTAGCGGTCGTGTTGAATTCGTGAAGAAGTCGTGAAGCAGTCGTGAAGCCGTTGTGAAGTAGTTGTGAATAAGTCGTGAAGAAGTTGTGTTGTGAAGTTGTGAGATTGGTTCTAGCTACGATTAGAACTCGACATTTAGCTTTGTGTCGTTAAGCCGGTGTAAGCCAAAGTCGTGTTAGGTTTTCTCCGCCATAAGGGAGCTTATTGAAGTTGTGAAGAAAACTCTCGAGCTCGGTGCTCAGGGAGTGGAGTAGGGCAAGGACGGTGTCCTTGTAGCCGAACCACTATAAATTTCTCGTGCCTCGGTTAGATCTTTCCATACCTTATTTATTTCTTTACTTGCATCGTCATTACTTTCATACACATAGGTTTATCTAATTGCTAGTATTTATTAGAGGTCGACTTCACATAAAGATCAATTTGAAAATCCATTCAAGAAACCAAAACGTTTACAATTAATTTAAAAGGATCAATATATAACTAATAATAAGATTTAAGTTTTAACAAACTTGAATCTATGTTTTCAAAAGTAAACAAAGCTTTTATAATAAATTAAAAAGACGTAAAACTATTCAACTCCCCTTCTAGTTTTCCACAATTGGTATCAGGAGCCACGTCAATCAAGATCTTTAAAATATACTGTATTTTAAAACTTGAAACGATCTATGGAATCCGAAAAATATTTAGAAGGGGAATTTTTGCAAACACCACCGCTATTTGAAAACTATACTTTTCTTGAATGGAAAAATAAATTTGAAAATTATGTGAAATCAATTGATCTGGATCTTTGGCATGTTATTTCGATTGGTGATTTTCAACAAACAAAAACGGATTTTGAATCTCAAAATGATTATTTAAAAATAAAGAATAACAAAAATAATGAAGCTAAAATAATTATTTACAAAACCTTGCCGAAAGTTGAATATGAAAGAATATCTTTCTGTAAAACGGCAAATGATATTTGGAAAAATCTCTTAAACTTTCCTCAAGAAAAATGTCAAGCCAAAGATGTTTATTTTGATCTTGTACATGAATTAGTCATTTTAGAAAATTTAATAGATAAACATTTAGATAAAATAGATACATGTGCTACTAGTTCAAATGTTGTTAATGAAGGTATTAACGACGAAGACTACATGAATCAACTCCAAAGTGAACTCAACCCAACATCATGGAGTGACAAAGATGAAGGAGAAGATCACCATCCGGTATGTGACGAATGCAAACTAGATAAAACTCCAAATAAGGTACAATACGAAACCGAACATTTTTGTTATGATCCATTCATTTTAGAATTTTCAAAACTAGAAAATGATTTTAAACATTTTTGCAACATAGATCTAAAAACTATTTCTAAACATAAATTATCAAAGACTTTTGAAAGTAATTTTGAAAAAGAAATAATTTTAGAAGATAAAATGTCTAGACTTGAAAGTAATACTGAAATTGATCTAGAATGCAAAATATGTCAAGATTATAAACTTGAAATTAAAAGATTAAATGAAAGAGCAAAAATATTAGCTAAATTTGAAGAAAGCTCCAAATCTCTTAAACTCTTACTAAGTTGTCAAAAACCATTCAATGATAAAACCGGTTTAGGATTTAATTCGGATAACTTTTCAACAAGTAAATCAAAACAAATTATAATTAAAAAACCTAGTAGAGAAATTTAGATATAAGGCTATTTACTGTGATTATAATTTATAAGTCAAGAAATCCATTGTTTGTTCATCAAAACAAACTATCAAGGAATTCTTGTACTTCTTGGTGACATTCTCTCCACATGCATATAAATGCAATGGATGCCCCCAACTAACCGTCTCGGACCCATGAGAATCTTGGTACCAAGCTGTTTTATTTGATTAGGTAATGAACGCAAAATGGAATGAAACTCAATCTTGCGTTAACCTACTCATATTCAAAACACGCGCATGAAGACTTATTAATCTACATTAATGAGGATGGAATGAAGTGGTACTCATCTTTAATTCACTACCTCATATCATGAAGAAAATCTGGACCTGAGATAAGTCTTCTTTTTAAACTTTCCTAAGTAGTTACTCCCTGCATATAGTGATAATCACTGCCTTAAGACATGTTTAGTTTGATAGGTTGCTTTGCTCTCACACTATTAGTTATATTACTTGTTAATAAACTAGAAAACCTTAAGTTAACCCTCCTAGGCATTAAATAAAATGTTCTTTATCGAACATACAATATTTAGTCATCACTATCGTTTAAATCGCATAATTTATTGAAAAGGATAGCATGAGACAATAGCCTTAATCAATCAAGCATGATTTTTTTTTTCAACTTCTTTTATAAATGCAAATCTTCATATTTTGGAAAATGATTTTTTTTTCAAAAAGATTATGTCACTTCTCTATTAAACATGTTTTTATCAAAGCCAAAAAGTGTAACAACTTCTTTGAAACAAATTCAAATCTACCTTGGTGAAATAATTTTCATACTCAAATAAAACCTACTTTCAAACATTGTTGAATAATGCCCAAAAACACTTACTCAAATCATGCTTGATCCAAGTCTAGAAATCCATGCTATCACAAATTTCCCATCACATAGACACTTATTAGGATTAATTAACTAGCTAATTAATTGTCATAATAATGGTAGTATGAATTACTTGGTAATTATATGTTGTTTTCTTGTTCATACATACATATATGCTTCTTGGTAAATGAGTAGGTTGCATGATAATTAAAATTGCTTAATTGAATGTGCTTAGCATACATAAGTTATTAAACTTTAAATTGCCTCAAAAAGAAGTTGGACTTGCTTGAAGCTAAACTCAAAAACACAACCTTTTCTACAAATTTCTGCCAAAAACCCATTTTCAGATATCTGGAAGTCAGCAGATGGGCGGCCCCCTTAAATACCTAGGCGGACCCCTTAATTATTAAGGGGACCGACCCCTATTTAAGGGGACCGGCCATCTGGAGACCCGGTTTACTGTTTCCTTTTTCAATTTCCAACCCATTTTATTCCATACTTCCCAAAATTCACAAACACATTTTGTCATAAACCACCCACCAAAATTTACCTTCCTAAATCACATCATTCCTTCACTATAAATGCACCTCCTCATCATAAATGCCCATTCACATCATCCATTCAAACATGTCATCCTCCAACTACCCAAAATCAAAACCCTCAAGAGTTGCCAAAATCTCGGTGAGACCAATTTGGAGACGAAAACTTGACACATGCCATAACTCCAACTCCACATGTGATGTTGCTCAAAGTCAACCTAAGCCTAAACCTTATACTCTCACTCCCACAAATACACCCTTATCACACCCATGTGAAGAACAAGAACAATCCCAAAACAATAACCCAAATCTCATTCACATCACCCCACATCTCCCTCAATCCATCAATGTACCATCATCACCCACTCATAACTACCCAAGCTCACAAGTGTCTCCACCACCAAGAGTGTCACCACCACTCCCTACCATCAACCATACTCCACCATCATTACCCACCAATGAACACTTGAAGTTCGTTGACGAACTCAAAGAAGCGCATGAACTAAATGCTCTTCTTGCCCTACATCTTGCTCAAAGCAATCTTGACCAACCTTCATCGAGTTCTCCATCATCATCACACAACAAGAGTCACATTGAGAAACATGTCAACAATTGTCCTTGTTGCATCTTTCTCCAACAACAAACCATTGCTCTAAATGAGCACTTCACATGGATTGAGTATCTTCTCACAAGATCTCATCCAACATCCACTCTTGAGAAACATCAAAACCTTCACCCATCACGGTCCGCTCCAAACTCACCACCTCCAAACTTTACACCTCAAATGTCTCCACCATCACCATCTCCAACATCCACACACCCAAACATATACCTTCACTAATCCCATTTACTCATCCTTTCACTTGTTTTCATTTCAAAAACCACCTCCATCATCAAGCAAGTCAAATGGATTTCTTAGGCAAATTAGAATTCTCTAACAAATGTATGCTTTAAGCACTATGTATGTTGTAACAATGATTATGTTTGTCATATAATCATTTTAAATTAATGAATGTTTGTTTCTTTCTTTCCTATATATGTTTGCTATGAATATGTTGTTTCTTTTCTTGTTTAATTAAGATATATGCCTATGACATGCTTACAATATTATCTTAGTAGTTTACATATAACCATTATTCTTTTTAATATGTTCTTGTTACTATTTAATCATTCTTAATATACATGATCCAAATGGAACTTGCTGCAAAAACACCCTAAAAATGACCTTTTTCTGGAAATTTTTGAAATTTGGTCGCCTAGGAAATCACCAGATGGGCGGCCCCCTTAATTCCTTAGGCGGTCCCCTTAATTTTAAGGGGGCCGCCCAGCAATTAAGGGGACCGGCCATCTGGACCGTAAATTTTACTGTTTCCTTTTGCATCTTGTGACCACTTTTACCTAGCCCCAGCTACCTTTACCCTTAATGCATGAACTGAACATGGAATATTACCACAAAACCTCCACAATTTGCCTAAATCAACCACAATATCACAATATAAATACCCTCCTTACAATTACCTTTCCTTCATCAACCATCACCTTCATCAAACACCCATTTTCTTCCACCATGTTGTCACCAAAATCATCCATCTCTAAGACTCCATGAAAGTAAAGACTTGTCATCATACCACCAAAACAACTCTTCATTGACCTTACCCAAGATGACATCAAAACTCCATCACCACCACCTCAAAATTCATCCCCAAGTGCACCTAATGCACCATCAAAAACACCCTCTACCCATGGAGCTTCATCTTCCTCCATTCCATCCACTTCATCCATCAATGACTACATCCACACTCACCTAACATCATCACCAAGAACATCATCACCACATTCCACTCAAGAACCTCCATCCACTCAACTTGCCATTTCCTTATCACCCATTACACCACTTGATTCTCATTTTTCACCTACACCAAACCCACAACCATTTTTTCCCATACCTTGGCCATTACTTGAAACCCATGGTGACACTTGTCTTTGTTGCATCCATAACCGGACCATAATCTTTGGTCTTAGAGATAAGATATTCTATAGGTTTTCATCACTTGAAAACATACTTACCAACCAACCTCCACCACCACCACCACCATCCTCACCCACTATACAACCACCACCTCCATTGTCACCCAAGTAAGCACATGCAATGCTTACTCAATAATAAATTTTCCACCCATTTTGTAAGCAAGCTCCATGGAAGATTATGTTGTCTAGGATGATTATGTAGTTGGCATTATTAGCTAGTGTAGGAATGCTTGTACTCATGTATGGTTGTGTAATTATACACAACATTTATTTTTATGAATGTCTTTATTTTTCATGCATGCTCATTATTTGTGCTATATATGCTTGTGCTTCTAACATTTTTCTCGCAAGCGCTCCATAGCTCGTTTCCTTGGTGCCCCCTAACGAGGGGGAGTACACATCAAGGGGGAGTTCTCATCCCGACAAATTTAGATTCTAAAACTTGTCGGCTTAAACTTTTTGATTCTACAAAAAGGGGGAGAAATAGATGTAAACTCACTAAATACTTGTCTAAAAACTAATTTTTAGATTTAATGAGTTTAGATTTTGTAATCATCAAAAAGGGGGAGATTGTTGATATAAATAATGCCTAAACACGTTATTAATATTTTTCGATATCTCTACGTTTTGATAATTACAAAATGTAAAATCATTAATCGGAAAATTATGATGTAAACAAGTATTTAGTTGTAAATATCTATTTCTACAACTCAAATCACTTAAGGTATGAATGAACTAATGCTTAATGCATTATATGATCAAAGGAACATTTTCTTAATGACTAGATTTTTTATAAAACATCAAAAACATTTTATATATTTTTGAAAAACATTTTTGGTATTAAATAAAAATGTTTAATCTTTTATAAAAATATGAATTCAAATTTTTAACCAAAATCAGTTAAAATGTTCCAGAAAAACCTTCCCCACAAAAGGAAAAAATTGGCCAACGTTCAGTAGGGGCGGCCCCCTTAATTTTGCTAGGCGGCCCCCTTAATAATTAAGGGGACCGCCCCCTATTTAAGGGGACCGCCCCCGCTCCAGTAGGCCTCCAGCTGTCCAGTTTTTCTCCTATAAATACCAGCCTTCTCCTGGATTTTTACTCACCTTTTGCACCCCAAAAGTTTCTGTTTTAAATCTTGTAAATACTTTCTAAAATCCTTTGATCATATAATCTTAAGCTTTGGTTTCCAAGTGATCCAAGCTTCCTTCATTCAAGTGCAAAAGAAGAATACTTCTATCAATGAAGATTAGAAGTATTACAACTTAGTATCATCTTGTTACTCAAGTTGTTAGTTTAACAATGCTTGTAATTCATTCATTCATTTGTGTGTAAGGTGTGTATAGTAGATTAGTGTTGTATGTAAGTAGTGAAGAAGTTGTATAAGTAGTTGTGGTATAGAAGTTGTGAAGACATAGTGTAGAAGTTGTGAAGTCGTGAACCCGTTGTGTAGAAGTTGTGAAGCCGTAGCTTTGAAGTCGTGAAGTCCTAGTGTTGAAGTCGTGAAGCCGTAGCATAGAGGTTGTGTAGCGGTTGTGTTGAAGCCTTGAAGTACTAGTCGTGAAGTCCTAGTGTTGAAGTCGTGAAGCCGTAGCATAGAGGTTGTGTAGCGGTCGTGTTGAAGTCGTGAAGTCTTAGTCGTGAAGACATAGTGTTGAAGTCGTGAAGCCGTAGCATAGAGGTTGTGTAGCGGTCGTGTTGAAGTCGTGAAGTCTTAGTCCTGAAGACATATTGTTGAAGTCGTGAAGCCGTAGCATAGAGGTTGTGTAGCGGTCGTGTTGAAGTCGTGAAGAAGTCGTGAAGCAGTCGTGAAGCCGTTGTGAAGTAGTTGTGAATAAGTCGTGAAGAATTTATGTTGTGAAGTTGTGAGATTGGTTCTAGCTACGATTAGAACTCGACATTTAGCTTTGTGTCGTTAAGCCGGTGTAAGCCAAAGTCGTGTAAGGTTTTCTCCGCCATAAGGGAGCTTATTGAAGTTGTGAAGAAAACTCTCGAGCTCGGTGCTCAGGGAGTGGAGTAGGGCAAGGAAGGTGTCCTTGTAGCCGAACCACTATAAATCTCTCGTGCCTCGGTTAGATCTTTCCATACCTTATTTATTTCTTTAATTGCATCGTCATTACTTTCATACACATATGTTTATCTAATTGCTAGTATTTATTAGAGGTCGACTTCACATAAAGATCAATTTGAAAATCCATTCAAGAAACCAAAACGTTTACAATTAATTTAAAAGGATCAATATATAACTAATAATAAGATTTAAGTTTTAACAAACTTGAATCTAAGTTTTCAAAAGTAAACAAAGCTTTTATAATAAATTAAAAAGACATAAAACTATTCAACCCCCCTTCTAGTTTTCCACAATATATATATATATATAGTTACCCCAGAATATGTCTCGAAAAGTAAAAGAGTTTTGAAAAGACAAGCGTTTTAGTTTTCGTAGATTACTCGTATCAAAGTTTGTAAAAAGTTTAGTGTTAACGTGCTTTCAACTCTTTCTTTTCTCTTTCAAGATCAGAACAAGTTGATTTTTGTTTAGAAAGTTGGTTGGTTAAGTCTGCAATTTCCGTGTTTAAGGATTTTATTTTCATGTTAAAATTCACATCGAGTGTGTCAAATTTGATTTGCAAATGTTGTTCTCTTAAAACAGAATCTCGATAACCAGTTTCTAATTCTGACAGTTGTGTTTTATGAAATACAAAAGCTTTTTCATTTACCTTATATCTCTCAAGCTCAGCGGTTAATTTTTCATTCGCGGCCTTAACATCACGATTGACCTTTTTAACTTTCTCAATTTCAATACTACAATTGTTCAATAATAATTCAAATAAAGCACGTGTTTCCTCATCATTCTTAGTATGCTGTGACTCGAAGCCTCCATTAGGATTCATATCTGGAGTTGCCAAATTAATATTGCTACAACTTGGCGTGTCCATATATGTATCATAAATGGGTGTTGGAGTCGCAGGATACTGTTCCTCATGAGGTGACATATCAAATATTTCATAATTGTGACATGTAGTGAATGGTGGTACCTCAGAGACTGCATTGACATCATAAACAGGAGGTACTTCAGAATCCATGTCGTACTTAGCCTCCTAAAGATTTGCCATGAAAATGCAGTTTGCATCGATGTCCTCAAGGTCTTCCATATCATCAATAAGAGCCATAAAGTCATTCTCTTCTGCATTCAACTGAAACCCTTCCTTTTTCTTTTGTGCCAGTAGCACTGCTTTCTGTAGATACTCAAGATCTTTCTTTTTCAGCTTGGTGGGATAGTTCCTTGCCATGTGACAGACTCCCTGACAGTTGAAACACATTACCAAATTTCCCTGATTCATATTTCCATAATTCCCAGCAACTGGTGCAGCAACATTCCCAATCTAATTACCAACATTCTGACCCCTCTGATTTCCAACAACTTGACCCATCTGATTCCCTGCATATTGACCCATCTGATTTCCTACATATTGCCCTGTATTTTGATTACCCATCTGATATCTAGGAGCGTATCCCTGCTGATTCCCATAACCTCCAACTATTTGTCCTTGTTGACCCATGTTGAAACCCGGCTGTGCAATCTGCCTGTTGCGAGTGTTCGATGAGATTCTTTGGTTGTTGTTAGTAGGTGTAGACTAGTGTCCTTGTAATGCCTTTGATAAGTAAGCAAATGCTTGAGTCAAAGCAACAGTGGACTCATCATTGTCAGTGAATTCTGATTCTGGGTATTATGGATATTGTTGTTGTGGAATGACTTGTTGTTGTGTGTAGAATTGTTGTTGTTGTATGACAGCAGTTTGTGGAACGTATTGTTGTTGCATGTAGTTCTGAGTGGAAGATGATGATGATGGTTGTGTATTCACTATTACAGGTGTTGGTGTTTGAGCAATTAATGCAAGAGGATCATGTTGCTTAGCTAATTTTTCCTTCCTAACTTCATTCGCCTCAGCCTTATTTTGCTTAAGGAAATCATAGAGCTGATCATAGTTTACCTGGTGAAGATCTTTGGTTTGGTTGACAATAGTGACAAATCGTCCCCCATTCTTCTAGTAGATTATTGATGAACTTGATGTTTTGAACAATTTTTCTTGGTGTCACCTTGTTTCTGATTAGCTCGTTCATTAGAGTGCAAAACCTGGTGTAGTAAGATTCAATGGGTTCTATTGGAGTGGATGTGAACTTCTCCCATTCAGTTAGAAGCTTCTTTTCAACATCTTGTTGACCAATTTCTGTGCCCTGACAAAGTCTTCTAAGTCGTTCCCACATATCATAAGCAGTTTCACAACTGTCAACAGCAGCAAATATTTTCCGTGGTAAACCAAGTTGAATTAAGTGCATTGCTAAGTCATTAGCTGCAATTTGCTTCCAATCCTCTGCTGTGTATTCATCTTCTTTTTTTCATGAAAGGACGGTGGTACAGGAGGTGTTGCATTTGGATCTCCAGGTTCTTGAATCTGACGAGGCTTGAATGGTCCATTCTGGATGGAGTTGAGCAAGAGTTTACCTTGTCCATCAGGTTTTGTTTTTATTAATACAAATATCGTCCTAAAAACGTTATTTATATTTTACGATCTTTGCTTAGTTTTGTTAATGACAATTACAAAGTTTATATTTAAGCAAAGCATAAATAAGATTAAGTCTTTTACATTTATAGTGATAAGTCTTTTAAAAACACATTTACACATTACAAGTTCACTAGGAATAACATTACATACATTTACATGTTTATTTCTTAAATTAGAAACTTTATTATAAAATATTAGGATGACATCATGGAATGCATCATGAACATATCTTAGAAAGATTTTGAGATATTTTGTTTAGATCTTCAAGCCAAAGAGTTGACATTTGAAGATATGGAAAGATTGTTCAAGATTTGGAAAGATATAAAGATCTCTTAGCTGGCCTGACATGGCGGATCCAAACCCATACAAGGGCGGATCCAATTTTAGGGATCCGCCGGATCCGCCACCTGTTCACTTAGTTTGCCTATAAATAGCAAGCTGATCATTTGGGCATTTTCATCACTCATATAGCTTAAATACATACTCATTCATTTACATATCACTAACCCATATCATTCTAACATTTCATAGATCTGTCCTTTTGTAGCAAAGAAGATCTAAGCATATAAGGATCAACATACTGTTGTCATCCTTTAGTATAGAGTCTGTGTGATTTTGTATTAGTTCACACATCATTGTTTGCATCATTTATTCAGTAGAGTTTGGTTAGTGTTTTAGCCCTTAAAACACAAAGAGTGTCGGGAGTGGTTGAACCCTTGTAAAGAACCAACGAGAGTGGTTGTACCCTTGTGAAAGAACCAACGGGAGTGGTTGTACCCTTGTAAAGAACTCGGCGTTTAGCTTAGTACCAGATAAAGATTAAGCGACGTGTAAAGGTTTTCTCCGTCTAGAAGGGAGCTTGTTTCTTAGTGAAGAAAAACATCTCGAGTTAGAGGCTCGAGGAGTGGAGTAGGGCAAGGAAGAGAGTCCTTGTAGCCGAACCACTATAAATATTAGTGTTGTGTGGTTTGATCATTCCTTTCCTTGCTTACTTATATTATATTGTTTGTTTGTGCATACTCACTTTGAAATCACGTTAAGTCACAAAGCGAATTAATTTTAAACGGTAAAACTATTCAACCCCCCTTTTAGTTTTCCATAATTGGTACCAGAGCAGTGTTACTCAAGATTTTCATAATATATTGTATTTTAAAAACTTGAAACGATCAATGGATTTTGAAAACTTTAAAGAAGGGCAATCTATGGAAAGACCACCACTATTTGAACCAAATTGTTTCATATACTGGAAAAATCGCTTTGAGACATATGTGAAGTGAAAGGACATAGATCTGTGGTATATTATTGTAGAGGGTGATTACAAGCCCATAAGTAATGATATTTCAGGTGGTCGGGATGTAGGTACTTCTTTTATTCGTCACAGTGACGAGCAAAAGAGGTTGATTGCCAAAAATAATGAAGCCAAAATGATGCTTTACAATGCCTTACCTAAGAAAGAATATGAAAGAGTTTTTATGTGTAAAACGGCTAAAGATATTTGTCATTCACTAATTATCACTCATCAAGGGAACTCACAAGTCAAAGATAACAAAATTGATCTTCTTGTTCAACAATACGAATAATTTGTTATCTCTGAAGATGAGACCATTGATAGTGCGTTTGCTAGGTTTAATACTATTATTACATCTCTTAAAGCACTTGATGAATCTTTTTCTAGTAAGAATTTTGTCAGGAAATTTCTAAGAGCACTCCACCCGAAGTGGACAGCAAAGGTGACAGCTATTGAAGAATCCAAGGATCTTTCAAGCATGACTCTGGATGAGCTCATAGGAAATTTCAAAGTTCACGAAATGGTGATGGAAAAAGACTCGGAAATAGTTAAAGGCAAGAAGGAGAAAATGAAGTCCATTGCCTTGAAAGCTAGAGTTGAGTCAAGTGATGATGAAGAGTCTTGTTCTAGTAGCGAAGACGAAGAATATGCCATGACCGTAAGAGATTTCAAGAAATTCTTCAGGAGACGAGGAAAGTTCGTTAGACCACCTCGTGAAGAAAAGAAATCCTTCCGAAAAGACCGTGATGATAGGAAAGTAAAGGTAGATGGAAAGTGTTATAGGTGTGGTGATTCTAGTCACTTAATAGGAGAATGTCCAAAGCCTCCAAAGAACAAGTCTCAAAGAGCCTTTGTCAGTGGAGCTTGGAGTGATAGTGAAGGAGATGACGATAAGCCTAAGAACGACGAAGTTGCTCTCATGGCTCATGACATAGAAGAGGTACATTCTGACTCGTCATACTCTTCTATAGATGGTGAAACCTTAGAAGTAGAATATAACAAACTGTGTGATATCACTTTAAAAATCATAAACAAAAATAAGTTCTTAAAAACCAAAACGACACTTTTAGAAAACGAAGTTTATTGGCTTAAAGAAAAGGAGATACGAATGGAAAAAGGTAAAAATGCTAAAGAAACGTGTGTGTCGTGTCAGGAACTTAAATTAGAAGTAGAAACACTTAAGTCAACACAAGAAGAACTTATCAAACAAAATTCTAAGTTTAGGAAATTTGATAAAAATATAAGTTGTATAGATGAGATAACGAAGATGAAAAAATTACCTCATGATAAAACCGGACTAGGTTTTATGAAACTAGGAAGCTTAACTGAGTTTAAGAAACAAACAGTGAAAGAAAAAGAAACTGTTCCAACTGAGTCAGACACCCACGGATCCAAAATTTTGGATCCGCCAGTTGTACCCAAGGGATCCGCCGGTACTGTTGATGAACAGAAGGTTCTTAAAACGAATCGCACTGAATTTGTTAAGGTCACTAGAAAACCTAGCACTAGTACAACTATTAACAAACAAAAACCATCAGTCTCTATAGGAAAAGGCCAAGTTAGAAATGAGTATAGGGTTAAAACAATTCAACAGGCACCTAGAACTAGCTTTCCCAAACACCCCTTTCCAAAGAGTAACTTTAACTCGCAACATCATTATCAAAGTAATTGAAACCAAAACATGTCTAGAAACTTTCAAGGTCCCAACTTCATGCCATGGAACACTTGTCCACCATTTCCATACATGAACCATGATAATGTTATGTTTAACCCAAACGGACCCATGAGATATTGGGGACCAAACGCTTGAGTTTTTCTTGAACATTAGGTGTGCTTAAAAGTTGAACTAGAACCAGATGAGTAGATTAAAGATAGTGGGTGTTCAAGACACATGACGGGAAAAAAAAGCCTTTTCTCAACCTACCAAGTGTACGACGGAGGTAATGTCACATTCGGTAGCAAGCTTAAAAGTAAAATCATCGGAAAAGGTACAATCTCTCATGACTCTCTCACTATTGATGATGTTGCTCATGTAGATAACTTAGGTTTTAACTTGCTTAGTATTAGTCAACTATGCCGTAAAAAGTATAATGTCCTTTTCAGTGAAAATGGAATTAAATACTTAGAGACGGTATAACCGTAGGAAAAGGTGTTTTAAAGAATAATGTATATGTTATGAAATTAGATAAAACACCTAAAGACAAGCTTTGTCTTACCTCCTTGGACGAAAACTCAACTCTATGGCATCGACGCTTAGGTCACGCCAATATGTGGTTAATTCAATCCTTATCATCTAAGGAACTCGTTAGGAACCTGCCCAAGTTGAAATATGACCAACACTTTTGTGATGCTTGCAAAATAGGAAAACAAGTTCATAATAGCCATAAGGCTAAAAACATGGTGTCTACATCTAGGTGTCTAGAATTATTACACATGGATTTGTTTGGTCCATCCGCTATACAAAGTTACGGGGGAAACTTCTATACTTTGGTAATAGTAGATGATTACTCTAGGTATACATGGACTAAGTTTTTGAAAACTAAAAATGAAGCGTTTGATAAATTTGAAATCATAAGTAAGAAAATTCAAAATCAAATAGGAAGTAACATAGTGTCAATAAGAACCGACCATGGTCGTGAATTTGACAATGAAATCCAATTTGGAGCTTTTTGTGATGCCAATGGCATAACTCATAATTTCTCGGATCCTCGAACCCCTCAATCTAATGGTGTGGTAGAACGCAAAAATAGGACAATTCAAGAAATGAGTAGAACCATGTTAAATGAACAAAACATACCTCAAAAGTTTTGGTGTCACGCTGTAGATACATTCACATATATCCTAAATCGAGTTCTAATTAGACCATTCCTGAAAAAGACTCCATATGAGTTATACAGAGGCAAAAAGCCTATTTTAGGATATTTTAGAGTGTTTGGAAGCAAGTGCTTCATTTTAAACACAAAGGATTATCTCACCAAGTTCGACCCAAAGTCGTATGAAGGTGTATTCCTAGGATATTCACAAACTTAGGATATTCACAAACTAGTAAAGCATATATAGTTTTGAACAAAGAAACCTCAAGAGTCGAGAAATCATTGAACGTAACATTCGATGAAAGTCCACCTCCCTCTAAGACATCACCTTTGGTAGATGATGACTTTTTTGAAAGTCAAATGGCCAATAATCAAGAAAATATTGATAAAGAAGATGAACTAGTAAAAAGAGAAATAGTTAATATCAAGGAAACCAAAAGTCATCCATTAGATAACGTCATAGGAAAAATCAATGAAAGAACATTAAGGTCTAAAGCTCAAAATAAAAGTAATTTATTTTGTTTTGTTTCAACAATAGAACCTAAAAATGTTAATGAAGCCATAAAAGATGAATCTTGGGCCATTGCGATGCAAGAAGAATTAAATCAATTTGTTAGGAATGACGTTTGGACATTAGTTCCACAACCTAAAAATCAAACCATAATGGGTACAAAATGGGTTTTTGGAAACAAAATGGATGAAAATGGCGTAGTATCTAGAAACAAAGCTAGGCTAGTAGCACAAGGCTACAATCAACAAGAAGGTATAGATTATAATGAGACTTTTGCACCCGTAGCTAGACTTGAGTCAATTAGGATATTACTTGCATATGCATGTGCACATGACTTTAAACTATTTCAAATGGATGTCAAAAGTGCATTTCTAAATGGTTTCATAAATGAGGAAGTGTATGTATCACAACCTCCCGGCTTTGCCGATTTTGAAAAACCTAATCATGTCTACAAACTTAAGAAAGCATTATACGGACTTAAGCTAGCACCAAAAGTTTGGTATGATCGACTTAAGACTTTCGTAGTTGAGCATAAGTATACCATGGGCCTAGTAGACAACACTCTCTTCACCAAGAAAAAGGGGTCACATATTATCATAGTCCAGATATATGTGGATGACATTATATTTGGTTCAACTTGTCAAGAGTTATGCGATGATTTTTCGAAAATCATGCATGATGAGTTTGAAATGAGCATGATGGGGGAACTAAACTTTTTCCTAGGTCTCCAAATAATACAATTAGAAGATGGGATATTCTTCAACCAATCTAAGTATATCAAGGATATGCTTAAGAAATTTGGTCTTGAAGATTCCAAACCCATGAAAACACCAATGTCCTCCGAAACCAAACTCATCAAGGATGACGAAAGAGAATCCGTAGATAGCACTAAATATAGAGGAATGATTGGTAGTTTACTCTACCTAACGGTTAGTAGACCGGACATTATGTTTAGTGTTTGTCTATGTGCACGCTTTCAAGAAGATCCCAAAACATCCCATCTTGAAGGCGTTAAACGGATATTTAGGTACATAAAAGGCACTACACATCTAGGATTATGGTATCCCAAAGGGACGGGAATAGAAACCATAGTGTATGCCAACTCAGACCATGCCGGTGATTATGCTGATAGAAAAAGTACAAGTGGTATTTGTACTTTTGTAGGACATTGTCTCACCTCATGGTTTGCCAAGAAACAAACAGCCCTCGGCATATCAACAACTGAAGCCGAGTACGTGTCAGCAGGAAAAGCTTGCCAACAAGCACTGTGGATGAAACAAGCTCTCGTCGACTATGGAATTGTACTCAACGACATTTTCATTCTTTGTGACAACAAAGGAGCTATCGATCTTAGCAAAAATCCAGTCCAACATGCTAGAACCAAACACATAGAAATACGTCACCACTTCGTTCGTGACAATGTTCAGAAGGGAAACATCTCAATTAAGAAAGTTTCCTCAGAGGACAACATTGCCGATATCCTCACAAAACCTCTCAAGAGAGAACCTTTCAACTATCTTAGACTTGGTTTAGGATTAATGGAACCTAGTGAGTAGATTAAACATTAACTCGAACCTTAGATTAACCAAACACGGCAATAACCAAACCTGTGTTCTGATCCTGCGGATCCAAACGACAACAAGGGCGGAACCCTTGTTTAGGATCCACCGGATCCGTCACTTGATGAAAAGGTTTTTATATATTAAATAAACTCCTGTACTATTCATCACTCTTCCCAAAACATAAACACCTACTAGAAATCGACCCATAATTCACCAAACTCACAAATTAGGCTATCTTTCTCAACCAAATTGTACTCCAATCATCTCTGTAAGTATCTTTATCATAACTACATTCCTGATCTGCGTCTAGGATTTCTATTTCATGCACAAAACCAAAACTTGGGGTTTATGCATAATTCTTGAAAAATCATGAAGCATATTTACTAAATTGCATAACAAATCATGTTTTTCATCGTTAGGAATTGCATCTTGTAGTACATTATCATTATTCATCAAAAACCCCATGATGTCTCTTGAATGCTAAAGGGAATACATAACTAATATGTATTTTCGGGTACATTCAAATGAAGCTACATTGAAGTAGTAGCATTTGGGTTATCTCTCGTTTTATCATAAAACTTGCATAAACAAAATTTTCATGCATCAAATGGAGTCGAGATAACCGTACCTCCACATTGTCCCCATGTAGGCACACACTAGATATTTATACGTAGTTTCGATAATGTTAAGAATTTAGTCTTTATTTTAGCTTAAGTCAAAGTCCAAGTAGGTTATGTGTCATGTTTAGTTATTAGTCAAATAGGAATAGAATAAGGTCGGTTGATATTTGCTTGAGTCCCAAGCCTAGTCCAACGTTTCTTTCCTTTTCTTTGAATCAACCGACTAGATGTTAGAGTCGGTTTGTCCTCCCCCTCATCTCTATAAAAGGAGGTGAGGGGGGAGGGGTCTTGTACATCATTCTTTCAATACTAATCAATAGTCGATTAGGGATATTACCTTGTGTGTTTTTCTTCTTTTCTGTCAACAACATATCTGCTGTGCGTGTGTCATCTTCGTGGTCGAGTTATCCGTGCTAGTAATCAGGTTGTAGGTTATCAAATACCACAAGTGGTATCAGAGCCAGGTTCGCGGAGTTCGCTGGTTATCTAGGATCGATCAAGAAGGGTTCCTTGGTGTTCGTTTTCTGGAAGGAGCAGAAAGGTTGTTTTCTGTTTGGGCTACCAGGTTGAACGACAACAAGAAGGAGCAAGGTGGAAGACAGATAAGGGTTCTTGGGTCTTTGATTGTCCGGGTTTGTGACAAGGTGTAAAAGACTTAAGGTTTTGTTGTTTTTTGGATCGACAAGTTTTCTGGTGTCTCTCGTTTTTCCTTGTCGGCGTATAGACGAAGAAGAAGGGGAATATCAGTGGTTAGGTTGTTGGTTTAAAAGTCAACAATATTACTTCAAAGGTTATTTAACGATTGGTTCTTTTTTTTTTTGAATAATAATAACAAGGCTAGTGTAAGTATTGTTTTATTCAATAAAGGATTAAATAATTTGAAGGGTGTTGCACAAGGGACTTTGTTAGTTTGTGATTGTGAGGTTTTTTCACAAGGTTTAGCAAATTAATAAAGGGATTAAAGAATGACGGGAGCCAAGTTTGACATCGAGAAATTCGATGGAACTGGTGATTTCGGGTTATGGAGAGTCAAGATGCGTGCTTTATTAATCCAACATGGATGTGAAGCAGCTCTGGAGGTTTTACCTGCAAATATGGATGCTACAGCGAAAGCTGAGCTAAACAAGAAAGCTCATAGTGCCATAATTTTGTGTTTAGGTAACAAGGTTCTGAGAGAAGTTACCGGGGAGACGACTGCAGCGGGGGTTTGGACCAAGCTCGAGAATTTGTACATGACAAAGTCCTTGGCCAACAAGTTGTACCTGAAGAAGAAGTTGTATACATTCTACATGCCGGCTGGACGTACGATTTTCGAGCATATAGATGAGTTCAACAAAATCGTTCTTGATTTAGCAAATATTGAGGTAAAATTCGAGGATGAAGATCTTGCTTTATTATTACTCACTTCTTTACCAGCATCATACGAACACTTTGTGGATACCTTGCTTTATGGACGGGAAGCTTTGACTTTGGAGGATGTGATGGCCACACTGAATTCAAAGGAAATCAAAGAAAGGTCTAAGGCGAAGGGGGATGATGGTGAAGGGTTATATGTGAGGGGAAGAACTGATCGCAGGAATTCGCATCAGTCTAGGGGAAAGTCAAGATCAAAGTCTCGAGGTGGAAGACTCAAGTGCTATATTTGCCAGTCCGAGGAGCACTTGAAGAGAAACTGTCCAAAGAATAATCGCAAGAAGTCAAATGGTTTCGTCAAGAAAGATGATCAACCAAGCTCCAGTGGTTCGATTTATGACGGTTCTGAGGTGATGATGGTTATGAGTGCAGAGGCTCTGCTAGATTGGATCATGGATTCAGGAGGTTCATACCACATGACACCCAGGTTAGATTTATTTTTTGATTTTCTGGAATGCGATGGGGGCAGGGTACTGTTGGGTGACAACAGGGAGTGCAGGATCAGAGGTATTGGCAAGGTAAGGGTACAACTGAAAGATGGGTCAAGTTTTGTGTTACACAATGTCAGGTATATTCCTGAATTGAAAAGAAACTTGATATCGCTGGGAACTCTTGAAAAAGAGGGATATACCGTAAAAATGCAGTCGGGCAAAATCAAGGTGATTAATGGTTCCAGGGTTATTTTATCTGGAACCCGAAGGGATAATTGCGTATACTCTTTGGATGGCCATGCAGTGGCGGGTGAGCTTAATGCTAGTGTTGAAGAAAAAGACAGTCTTGCGCAGGTTTGGCACAAAAGACTGGGACATATCAGTGAGGCGGGACTTCAGGTGCTAGAAAAGCAGGAGCTGTTTGGAAAGAAGAGTCTAGGTAAGCTTGATTTTTGTGAGAATTGTGTTCTGGGAAAGTCACATCGAGTCAGTTTCGGTGTAGGAAGGCACACTACTCAGGGAGTGATAGACTATGTTCATTCAGACTTATGGGGTCCGTCTCAGGTGGAATCATTGGGAGGTAAGAGGTATTTCTTATCTATTGTTGATGATTATTCCAGGAGGGTATGGGTTTATATTCTCAGGTTCAAACACGAAGCATTTGAAAAGTTCAAAGAGTGGAAGCAGTTAGTAGAAAATCAGACTTGGGGGACGGTTAAGAAGCTTAGGACAGATAATGGTCTTGAGTTCTGTAACCGGGAGTTTGAACAGTTGTGCACAGAGAGTGGGATTGCTAGACATTTGACAGTTGCCGGGACGCCGCAGCAGAATGGATTAGCAGAACGGATGAATAGAACTCTCATGGATAAGGTACGCTGTTTATTAATTCAGTCTGGATTGCCCAAGACCTTCTGGGCGGAAGCGACATGTACGGCCGCATATCTTATCAATAGGTCACCATCGACAGCGATTGAGAAAAAGACACCTATGGAGATGTGGTCGGGACTTCCAAGTGATTATGGGATGTTGAGGATTTTCGGCTGTGTCGCATATTCACACGTTAAACAAGGTAAGCTCGAGCCGAGAGCGGTAAAATGCATTCTTCTGGGGTATCCTGAAGGTGTGAAGGGGTACAGGCTATATAGGCTTGATAATGAATCACCTAAAATAGTCACTAGCAGGAACGTGGTCTTCAATGAAAGTGTCATGTACAAAGACACATTGAAGGATTCTGGTGCAGGTACTGATAAGTCTGTTGAGGAATTACAGGTTGAGGTGGAACTGCAAAGGTTAAATAATCATTCGCTTGAGGAAGATCAGACAGATGATCAGGAAGATGGCGATGATGAAGATGCAGGGGATCAGGATCATGATCAAACACCGGATCTCACAGATTATCAGTTGGTTCGGGATAGAGAGCCAAGGACAAGAACGAAACCTTTGAGGTTTCGAGATGAGAGTAATATGGCTGCTTACGCGTTTGCTGCAGCAGAGGAAGAAGATACTCATGAACCATTGACATACCAGGAGGCAGTTGCTTGTGAAGATAGTTCTAAGTGGAAAGCTGCTATGGATGAAGAGATGGATTCTCTGAGGAAGAATAAGACCTATGAGTTAGTAGATCATCCAGCTGGGCAAAAGCTGGTGAGCTGCAAATGGCTGTTCAAGATAAAGGAAGGGACTAAAGGTGTTCAAAAGCCTAGGTACAAGGCAAGGTTGGTGGCTCGTGGATTCACACAGAGGGCAGGTATTGACTATAATGAAGTATTTTCACCGGTAGTTCGACACACATCTATTCGGGTTATACTTGCATTAACTGCGTGTAGAGATTATGAGCTGGAGCAGCTTGATGTAAAGACGGCATTTTTACATGGGAATCTTGAAGAAGTGATCTACATGAGGCAGCCACCGGGATATGAACAAGGTAACAAGGTATGTTTGTTAAAGAAATCCCTTTATGGTTTGAAGCAGTCACCTAGGCAATGGTATAGGAGGTTTGATGAGTACATGCTGAGCAACGAGTTTAAGCGTAGCAGTTACGACAGCTGCGTATATTACAGGAGTTATGCACCAGGTGAGTATATCTATCTACTGTTATATGTAGACGATATGCTGATTGCTTGTAAAAGCAAGGCTGAGATTGGGTCTATCAAGTCTTTGCTTAATAAGGAGTTTGACATGAAAGAGCTCGGGGAAGCAAAGAAGATTCTTGGTATGGAGATCATCAGGGATCGGAGTCGCAAGATTCTGAGGGTGTCACAATCCGGGTATGTTTCTAAGATTTTAAATAATTATAGAATAGACAATGGGAAATCGGTTCAGATGCCATTGGGTGGGCACTTCAAGCTGTCGTTGAAAGATTGTCCGGTTAGGGATTGTGATGTTGAAAGGATGAGTAAGGTGCCGTATTCAAATGCGGTTGGGAGCTTAATGTACTTGATGGTGTGCACGAGGCCAGACATAGCGTATGCAGTAAGTGTTGTTAGTAGATACTTGGCGAATCCAGGTAAAAAGCATTGGGAAGCAGTGAAGTGGATTTTGAAATATTTGCGGGGTACTGCAAACGTGGGTTTGGTGTTTGGGACAAATCATGGCAACCATGTGGACGTAACAGGTTTTGTTGATTCAGACTACGCTAAGGATCCGGATAAAGGTAGGTCGATCACAGGTTACGCGTTTTTAGTACAGGGATGTGTTGTAAGCTGGAAGGCAACGCTACAACACGTGGTGGCTCTTTCAACTACAGAGGCGGAGTATATGGCCCTTACGGAGGCTGTGAAGGAAGCTATTTGGCTAAGAGGACTCTTGGAAGAGTTGGGCATAGAACTAAACACTGTGGCAGTTAATTATGATAATCAGGGCGCGATTCACTTATCGCGGAATCATGCTTTTCATGAAAGGACTAAGCACATCAATGTGCGTTATCACTTTATCAGAGATGTCTTGGAAGCAAAGACAGTCGAAGTTCTGAAGGTGGGTACTGAACACAATGCTGCAGATGCCTTGACGAAGGTGGTACCTGGACACAAGTTTCAACACTGCTTGGAGTTGTTGAGCGTTGGTATAGGCTAATATAAAGTCTAAGGTGGAAATTGTTAAGAATTTAGTCTTTATTTTAGCTTAAGTCAAAGTCCAAGTATGTTATGTGTCATGTTTAGTTATTAGTCAAATAGGAATAGAATAAGGTCGGTTGGTATTTGCTTGAGTCCCAAGCCTAGTCCAACGTTTCTTTCCTTTTCTTTGAATCAACCGACTAGATGTTAGAGTCGGTTTGTCCTCCCCCTCATCTCTATAAAAGGAGGTGAGGGGGGAGGGGTCTTGTACATCATTCTTTCAATACTAATCAATAGTCGATTAGGGATATTACCTTGTGTGTTTTTCTTCTTTTCTGTCAACAACATATCTGCTGTGCGTGTGTCATCTTCGTGGTCGAGTTATCCGTGCTAGTAATCAGGTTGTAGGTTATCAAATACCACAGATAATTTCAACTAAACTATATTTTTTTTGTCTAGGATAACTATGCCTCCCGCAACTAATTACGATCACTAAAACACCATCAAATACCTACCCAAACACCACAAAACCAAACGTCTCACCGAAGCTCAAGTGAATATTTTCAAAGCACTAGAAAAATGATATGTCCATGACGGTAGGGTTGTAGACTCCTCATTCTATGAAGGTACCATTCTCCGCGAGTAATTAGCCGCAATTCATTTCGATAGTCTTCTAGACATTGATGAGCCCATCATCCCTAGGTTCATTCTTGAGTTCTATGCTACTGTAGGACTTAGTTCTAATGATTATGGATACATGAATATCCATTTCAGAGTCAACGGGTTTCAATTCAATATTCCTTTAGATCAATTTGGAGATGTCTTAGGAGTTCAAATCAAGGAACTTGTTTCTATTCTGACAAGTGGTTGTTAACCATTCTAGAGTCTAACCTTGACCGTACGGCACCATATGCCACACCATTGATTGCAAAAGAAACTATTCGTGAGCATCTCTTTTTGCCTAGGGACAACCAAACTAGGTTACATCGAGGTCGTCAAGTAGCTAGAGACCCATTTGCCATGGAACTTAATGAACTTAAGCCTCAATTTAAGAAGCTTGAAGAAGTTTTGACGGCAAATGTCATAAGCACAGTAGGAAATAGAGACCACATCAATGCTAGCCTTTGCTACATGATGTATTGTGTGTCAAACCATCAACCGTTCTACCTTGCATATTATATCGCCAAGCGAATGGCCGATATTCCGGTTCAAGGTACCACCGCAATGCCCTACGGCATACTTTTGACCCATCTCTACAAAGCTTTTGCACCCATTCCTAGAAATGATTTAGGATTTGTTCCCGACTACAACGAGATTCCACACACCTTTGTTCCTTTAAGTGATCATAGGGTAGCAGTTGCTAAAGGCAAACGTCCTCATCCTCCTACATCATCTTCATCATCATCAATGAGCGAAGATGCTGTCTTGCACAACTCTAGGATCTCTCCACCGAAATACTTAAGTCAACTTCCACCAATCCCAAATGAATCGGCGGAATTTCGGCAAACCAAAGGAATGGTGAAGAATTTGGGGCGTTGGATCATGAAACTTCACAAGGGTTACAAGAAATTGAGCAAGAAGTTTAAGTGAGAGGAGTGTTTGGGTTTAGACTTTATTAGAAAATGATTTGTTGAACATGTATGTTTCTTAATACATTATGTTAGTACTTGACATATGTGTAAACTAACTTGAAAATTGCAGGTCGATAACACATGTTGTTATCAATTTTCTGAGATTAAGCCCCCGTTTGGCTTATCTCCCGATATGGTAAGATATTATGATCGGATTAAACTATGTGTAAATGTGTGTTAGAATCTATATATTTAGTATATTTGTAACACATATTAGCTATTACATATGTTTTAGGAGATTTTTCGGGTTTTGACCGAGAAACGCAAAATATGACATTCATTCTGTTTAGAAACTGACTTTCCATATGGCGGATATGGCGGATCCCAGATTTTGGATCCGTCTGTTGTATCCCTTGGCTCCGCTATTCCTGAACCTGTGGATTCCATGGATCCTAAATTTTGGATCCGTCATTGTTGTCGATTGGATCTGCAGGTACCTACAGTAACTTTTTCCAAAAATCCTGACTAATCCCGATACCAAGAGTTTAGATTATAATACTCTTTACTGATCATTAGACTCCTTAGATTGTTTTAGGAAACCCTTAGAACCTTAGGAAATCAATTTCCCACCAAAATTTGATTTTTCAAATTTTCCATGTAAGTTACCTTTCTAATACAAGCAAGGAACCCTTTTCTAGGATCCGTCAAATCCGTGAGAATATCATATCAACAGATTTTCCACTCACTCTTTCCATTAACTGCAAATCTCCCACATTTCACTCAACTCCATTTGTATGGTTTGACCTTAGGATGTGACTAGCACAAATTTTTGTTCCAAATCATTAGGAACCAACATTCTTCATTGGATTTACATCAAATCCAAACACAACTTTCAAAAATCTTACTGTCTATAAATTAGGATGATCAGGATGATCAAAACTCACTCACTCACCATCTTCTCTACATATTTCCTGTACCTTTTTAGCTACATCTCTTAACCATGACAAAATCAAGTAACTCATCCACTAGTAAACCCCCAAAACGAACTGCTCGTATTAATGTTAAGTCTTGTTGCTTCATAAACATTGCTAACTCATCAGAGGAGGAATCATCACCTCTTAATATCTCATCTCCCATAGCAAATGAAAATTTCCTCACACTCTCCACTCCCACACCATCAAATGTAGCCATCCATACTCCACCACCAACTATTACTCCAATTGCCACCACACCACCACCCGCTCCATCATAGCCTGTTAGATTACCATCACTCCCAAACTCACCCAAACTCCAACCAATAGAGTTATTTAGGACTCCACCTACATCACCACATCTATATCTTGATGACTTGGAAGAGCTTCCACCAAGGTCAACCAATCCTCCATCCATGACCTTTGAAGGTCAACAACCCAAGCTTTTTCATCCGCTTTATCATGATATCCATGGTCCTTTATACCGTGATGCACCACCACCTCAACCTCAAACAAAACCTCTCTCACCCACATCCACACTAATTGCCGCTGATGAGGCAATGTGGATAAATGAGCCACAAAACTAAGAAGAGATCAACGAGGAACTCACCCGCCTCCATGCTCTCTCTAATATGGTGGGTTCTCGCCTTGATGAAGCGATGGATCTCCAAACAATCTTGATAAACTCCATCCCCACTCCACCATCATCCAACCAGCAACAACAACAACCATCAAACAACCAATCACCACCACCACCACCACAAAACCATGAGCCTACCCTTCCTCCCGGGTTTTCAAGTCATGATTGCTCGCACTGCGAGAGAACCGCTCATTTGGCCCAAAGGACCAACATTTTGGTCCATGAGCTCCAAAATGAAATGAGGTTCATCTTGAGCCACATTCTCGAGCGTCTCAATGCAATCTCTCATCCTCCTCAATAGGAGCTCTTTAGTTTCCTCTTATTGGAACTCATAGGATGTTGTTTTGGAATTTTTCTTTTTAGGATTTATTTTCCTTGTTTAAATGTAACATCATTTTTTCCAAGTAATGAATGTTATGTTTTTATGCTTGTGGGTGATCAACATTAAGCATTTTATATTATCTTAGATTACTAACATTATAGTATGGTTGTTTTAACTTCACATAATGCTTTGATCTAATGTACATTAGGTACTAAATTTTTATCAGGCACTTAATTTTGACTTTTTAAAGTCAAAAGGGTTGACATTTCTTTTTTGGTTGACCATTACATATGCATTTTGCTTCTTGATTGAAGTATTTCATTACTAACTTTTCTTTTACAGCATCTCATACTCTTGAAATGTATACGTTGGTACTCTAGCAATGGGGAGTATACATCAAGGGGGAGCATATCATATCATACCCTTGAAATATATACGTTGGTACTCTAGCAATGGGGAGTATACATCAAGGGGGAGCATATCATAGTCTAACCATTTGTTTTGTAGGATCATACATCATATCATACTCTTGAAATGTATACGTTGGTACTCTAGCAATGGGAAGTATACATCAAGGGGAGCATATCATAGTCTAACCATTTGTTTTGTAGGATCATACATCATCATACATCATATCCTTGGCACTCCATTTAGGGGGAGTATAAATCAAGGGGGAGCTTCAAAGTTCTCAAAATCGCATTCCGCTACGCATATCTTCTTTTTGTTTCGACAAAAAGGGGGAGAAAGGATTAAGTTTTCATCACTGTGAAACATCACAGTACATACTTTTTGCTTAAAATAAATTTTAAAAACTTGCATAAACTAACTTAATCTATATTTTTAAAAGACTCATCCTTTATTTAAGCTCTTTACTTAAAAATACACTTTATCTTTTGTCATCAACAAAAAGGGGGAGATTGTTAATACAAATATCATCCTAAAAACGTTATTTATATTTTACGATCTTTGCTTAGTTTTGTTAATGACAATTACAAAGTTTATCTTTAAGCAAAGCATAAACAAGATTAAGTCTTTTACATTTATAGTGATAAGTCTTTTAAAAACACATTTACACATTACAAGTTCACTAGGAATAACATTACATACATTTACATGATTATTTCTTAAATTAGAAACTTTATTATAAAATATTAGGATGACATCATGGCATGCATTATGAACATATCTTAGAAAGATTTTAAGATATTTTGTTTAGATCTTCAAGCCAAAGAGTTGACATTTGAAGATATGGAAAGAGAGATCTCTTAGCTTGCCTGACATGGCGGATCCAAACCCATACAAGGGCGGATCCAATTTTAGGGATCCGCCACCTGTTCACTCAGTTTTCCTATAAATAGCAAGTTGATCATTTGGGCATTTTCATCACTCATATAGCTAAAATACATACTCATTCATTTACATATCACTAACCCATATCATTCTAACATTTCATAGATCTTTCCTTTTGTAGCAAAGAAGATCTCAGCATATATGGATCAACATACTATTGTCATCCTTTAGTATAGAGTCTGTGTGATTTTGTATTAGTTCACACATCATTGTTTGCATCATTTATTCAGTAGAGTTTGGTTAGTGTTTTAGTCCTTAAAACACAAAGAGTGTCGGGAGTCGTTGAACCCTTGTAAAGAACCAACGGGAGTGGTTATACCTTTGTGAAAGAACCAACGGGAGTGGTTGTACCCTTGTAAAGAACTCAGTGTTTAGCTTAGTACCGGATAAAGATTAAGCGACGTGTAAAGGTTTCTACGCCTAGAAGGGAGCTTGTTTCTTAGTGAAGAAAAACTTTCGAGTTAGAGGCTCGAGGAGTGGAGTAGGGCAAGGAAGAGAGTCCTTGTAGCCGAACCATTATAAATATCCGTGTTGTGTGGTTTGATCATTCCTTTCCTTGCTTACTTATATTATATTGTTTGTTTGTGCATACTCACTTTGAAATCACGTTAATTCACAAAGCGAATTAATTTTAAACGGTAAAACTATTCAACCCCCTTCTAGTATTCCACAGTTTTGATATAGCGAAGCATACGGCTCGTCCATGGAAGATATCCACCTTTTTCAAGCATAGGAGGACGGTTTTCTGCACCGGCTGCATGAATGTCTTGCTGAGTGGTCATTGATGAAGTTGTATGATAAAGTTGATGTTGGATCGGTTCAAAGAAATACGAGTTGTGTTTGATGTTTGTTTAAGGTTCAGGAGTTATGTTCGGTTGAAGTTAAGTTCTTTCTCGGAGTATGCTTGCTTGAAGGATTTCTTAATGGTGATTTCTTATTTCCCTCAAAAAATTGAATTTGAAAATTTTCTATCCCAGAATTTGAAATACACCATAAAATGCAATTCTAAGGTTACTAGAAAATTTTTAGTTTTAAAGATTTTGACGCCAAATTTCACCGTAAAAATTCAAATTTTGACCTAAAATTTTGAATTTTGGGCCAAAACTTTCACCGTTATACCAAAATTTGAATTTTGCGTAAAAATTGAACGTTTAGTCACTCCTAAAAATTAAATTTTACTCACATTTTCCCGCCAAAAAACTTAGAATGTCTTACTCGGTTCCTTACTCGAAGAATCTGAAAAACATCCTTTCTCGGAGAGTTACTCGGAGGATCCTAAGTCGGAGAGTTACTCGAAGACTCCTAGCTCGGAGAGTTACTCGAAGACTCCTAACTCGGAGAGTTACTCGAAGAAATTCTTTCTCGAAGAATTTAAGAAGACTTACTCGGAGAACTTAAAGGATTTCCTAACTCGGAAACTTAAGTAACAAACTAACTCGGAGACCTTCTAACTCAAAGGGTAACTCGGAGAAACAAACTACCAACCCTTACTCGGAGACCTTCTAACTTGAAGGAGAACTCGAAGTCTGAACTTCTAACTCGAAGATTCTGACTTTCTCGGAGTCTAACTCGGAGAAGACCCCTTCTAACTCGAAGGATGTGGCCTTAATCGGAGAAACACGCAGATGAACAGTAACCGAACCCAAAAAAATTACTCCTAAATCCTTGTTTGGCTATTGATACCACTTGTTACCCCTAAATCAATCTTATCATACACTACTACAATCAATAAAGAATCAAAGAGAGAAGTGAGGCTTTAGATCTAGTGAGTGAAACTAGAGAGAGATATATACTAACACACACTTACACTCTTAATACAACCCTAAAGCACCAACCTCTTACAAATGGGGAGGAGCAAAATTTGATTCTTTGAAATCAATAGTATATATATTTCCCCAAGGATTACAAAGGAAATTATGTAAACCCGAGTCATTTTCCCAACGAAGGAGTGAATGGAATTAGTGATTCCGAGTCGTGATTTTGTGCCGTGAATAGTGAAAATATGAGATTTTGGATTTTTAAGCTAAGATTTATAAACATAAACTAAAAACAACTTATAAAGCAAGTAAAACAATAATGTAAAGCACACGTAGGCAAAAACGTAAAAGAAAACTAAAAACAAGCACGCTCGGGCTAATCCCGAGCCTAAAAGGGTAAAACTAAGAAATATTAACCCTAGGTAAGTAAAACTAATTTTACTAAATCCTATTTGATAAAATAAAATTTTAGAAAAAAGAAAATTATTTTTTTGATTTATATTTTATTTATTATGATTTAAAAACTAATTTAAAGAAATTAAATGATTAAAAATACTAAAACTATATAAATAAATCTGAAATTTTTATAGAAATTACTTTAAGTAAATAAGAATGAAGGAAAAATAAAAGGAAGGAAAAAGCTTTTCAGAATAAGCAGTAAATAAGCTAAAATGATAATTAAGCTAAAAAGTAGAAAAATGTATTAATGAATTAAAGTAGAAAGAATGGACAGAAAAGTCCCAAGGGCGCTACTAGTTTAGGAATGTGTGTATGAGGCTTGGTGAGGGTGAGGTCTCAGGTTCGACCCCTGGACCTCACTTTTTGCTAACTTGTTTTGTTTTATTTATTTATTTATTTTTTAATTTTTCTTTTTGAAACTTGAAAATAAGGGAAAATTAAGTACTTTTTGTGAAATAACTTTTTTTTAAAAAAATTAAGTAATAAGCCAGAAAGTAGCTAAGAGTATCAGATTTGAATTAAAATGGAAAAATGAACTAAGGCAAAAGGCAATTTAAGCTAAAAGGCTAACTTAAGCTAAAAGTTAACTAAAATAAGCTAATGTGCACTAAGAGCAATCTAAATAAGCTAAGAAGAACAGATTAAGCAACTAACATAAGCATATAAGCACTAAGATCAAAATAAGCTATTAGGTGTTGAGGCACAGGTTTTAAACAGACTAGTTAGGCATTTTTAAGCTAAAAAATAAGTACTAAGGAAATAAGCAAACCCCACAAAATCAGAAGATAACTAAAACCTGAACACCAATAAGCTAATAGGCCAAGTTTAAGACCAAATAGAACTTCTTAAAATTAAGCTGAGAAGGTAGTTATTCGGGTCAAATGTACATTGAGTTCTGAGTGTACATTTGTCTCAATAAGCTACTTTTGAGCTCCTTTTTAAACTGTAATAAGCTAAGAACAAGGATGACTTTTGATATTTAGCAAATTACAATTACCAAACAACTCAGAAATGGAAATTTAGGCTTTAGATAACACAAATAAGCACTCTAAATAGGTCCTAGAAATCTTGTGCAGACTGATGTGGGACTTATCTTCTGAGGCACAATTAACACTGAAATGACCAAAATCCTATTCAAATCCTAATGATATCAATCCAACTCTTGAAGATCTACTTAATGCACTAGTATTAGCTTATACTAATTGAAAAAGAGCTTATGGAGAGCTTATAACATATTTCTAACAACAATGGATCATAAATTTAATAAGACAGAATTTTAACTTAAAAACTTAAATCTTCATTAAACTTCAAAAGAGATTACAATACTTGAAAAGAAAATACAATTTAAACTAAATAAGCTGTAAATAAGGTAGAAAACTAAAACTTAAATTAGAGCTTAAAAACTAACTGCCAAATAGGCTACAATAAGGTCCTATTTATACTAGTCCTAAGCTAGGGTTTCTTCAATTGACTTGTGCTTCTTTTGTGAGAGAATTGAGCCTTGGACTTCATCTGTGCTTCTTATCACTTCATCACAGCCTTTGATCAAAACTTGGTGCCCACTCCTTTAATTCACAGCCGTTGGATGGGTTTGGACCCCTTGGATTGGTGACTTGGCAATGGCAACATGTGAAGGAGGGGGGGGACCATGGAATGAGCTGGAGTTATTCGTCTGGGAGCAGGGGAGGGTGAAAGTGAAAAGGGAATAGTGTTTTGGCGGGTAAATGGATATAAAACATGGGGGTTGACTGGGTTATTATAAGTTTGACCGGGTAAAGGCTATTGGACTGGATTTCTTAATTTGGGGCATGGAGATATTGAAAAGGGTGTGGTTTTATTTTAAGTATAAATTAGTTTATGATAATTAGGTGTAGGATTAATTTTATAATTAGGTTTAGGATTAATGATGAAAAATGGGTTTTGGTTTCGGGTTCATTTTTCCATGCTCATTCCAATGCCCTTTCCCGGGGTTGACTTTAACTTTGTCTTGATTTGATTAAATGTATAAACGTTGTCGAGTCGATCCTGCAATGTCTCTTTTTGCCCTTTTTTTCATCCAAGCTCAGTTTTGTCCACTTTTGCCTTGTTTTCAATCCTTTTGTACCTCGAACACATAAGAACATAATCCAAGGATATTTGCAATAATATTTGGTCTATTTGGGTGTTTTTGGTCATTATTGTGGGTTTTTCGGGTATAAAATGATGAGTAAAAGGCCACTCGCCATCCCCCCACACTATCAATTGCTAGTCCCTAGCAATCCAATCGTATAAAGTAATGAAAGGATCAAAAGTATATCATGATTACCAAGAATACCCCATTTTGACTTATTATACAATGGAAGTAATTTAAACGATAACAAACGTAAATAACATGCTTGATTTTCAAAAATGGCATCATGGAACGGGAATCACACAAAATGGGTGATTCCGGGGAATTGTAATCGTCATCCTCTTTTTTATACTCCCTAACTATGTTTAAAAACCCTTGTGCAAACATTTTTGTAAAATGCTAACATTACTTATACTAGTAATCTATGTAAGCCGAGACTTAACTTTTCACTCCCACAATTATTTAAGTACTTAGGTGAGTGTGCTATTTAAGTTAATATTAATTCACTGGAAACCAAGAAATCTAAGGATCGAAAGGGTCTTTTCCATGTAGCGGCTTTCTTCTCGGCACATCCCAAACCAGTTGATTTTAGGTGACCGGGCTTTTGACACGTCACGGAGAATAGTACCGGAATTAGTGGGAATTCGATTCCAAAGATTTACGAGGCTACCGCTAAGGTAATATTAAACTTAAATAGATAGCAACCGACGATGATTTAGAGATTAGAGATTCAAAGGTGAGATCACTCCATGTGGCGACTTTCTTCTCAGCTTGTCCTTAGTAAACTTAGGAGGCTAGGTTTTTACACCCTCGAGAATAGTATCGGAGCTCACGGGATCTTTGAAGTCAAAAATTTCCAAATTACCATCCAACCTTAAGACAATTTTGATGAATACTAGTTTAACTTCCGATTTAAATTTAAGATGAAGAAAGTTTCGCACATTTATAAATAAGCAACATAAATGTTTTTATTTAAACAACACACATTTTTTCATTTTTCTTCATTTTCCATTTTTTTTTTTTTGACACAACATAATACTTGCAACTCCACTTATTTCATTTTGTAACATTCAAGAAATATTACTCACACTATTTTGAAACATTTATCCCAATTTTAAGAAAGTATGCTTGTTCCAAAATTTAATAAAAATTTGAACTAGTACACTATATCAAGATTGTATAAAATTTTATTTTTGCTTAACAAAACGGTTTTTAACGTTCAAAGGTTTGAAAATAGCACTTATTTAGTCAGATTACGAGCTCCTGGGAGGAAAAGCCATAGATTACTTATATAAGCTCTAAAGTGAACCAACTACTCCACGCTTACCATTTTCATTTGCACAATTTGTAAAAACTTAGCCTAAACGTTAAGGGTAGCAGCCAAATCAACACTTTGGCAGAGTCGGGATTCCCCTTGTTCTAGCCTAATCAAGTCTAAACTTTCACTAATACTGAAGCATTAATGTATAGCAAATTATTATTTAATGTGCAAAGCATTTCTTTTTCATGCAATTTTTAACTTTATGACGATAAAAAAATTAAAATTTGGGTAAAAAGGGGTGCTAGGGGACTAGTAGGTACAACATGTGAATTTTTTTTTTTTAAATTTGGATCAAATTCGCAAGAATTCCCCCCACACTTAGAATTGAATATTGCCCTCAATATTCAACGTACCGGTTATTATGCCGACACTATAGAATGTAAAAAGGTAATACTACTAGCTAAGTGTGGAAACAAAATCTTTTTCACAAAAAAGATTAATAAGATAACCCTGGATAATTGTTAATAAAAAGATCGGATATTGGGCGGCTGGATTGAAAACTGGCGCATCAATCATCACGATCTACGGGAATCCTGAAAACAAAGGCAAACATACAACAACAAAGCAACAAGTAGAGGAATTCCCCCACACTTAGTGTTAGAAAATAGAAAGAAGATAGAAGGATAAGCATGGGTTGCCACCCACGAAGCGCTTATGTTTTTGTTAACCAAGTTTGACTCGACCCCGAATTCATTGGTCCATGGGGAAGCAAGTGGAAGAGAAAATCCCCATCGGACTTTCATTCAAAATGTTTGGATAAACATTGAAGTACATGAAAGTTCTACTCCGATGAGATGCCCACGGCTCTTAGTAATAAAACTATAAGCGGAGATGCCGGGGTCAAAAACTTTGTCCTCATTTCCGTAAGGAAATGAGAGTAAAGTTTCCGTCAGATTTAACTCCATGCAGAATAGGAGTTCACCATTAAGATAGAACAGAGGGGAATTACTTTTCTCCAGAATTAAAAGTTCCTCAGATGAGGTTTGTAGATTGAAATTCTTATCGGGAGTCAATTTAATCATTGAGTGATTTTAACTACCATCGAGTATGCCTGGATTAAACACTTTGTCTTCACAAGAAAACTCAACAGGATACTCGATGGAAGACTCATCAGAGAAAAGAAAATCATCCTCGGAAGATAGAGGAGATAAGTTGTTTAGCTCAGTCACGGTTTTCATTTTTTGGTCTTTATCTTCAAAAGATTTATCATCAGAAGGTTTGCCATATAAAAGATCTTCCCATTCTTCATGATCAGCACCGAAATCAAAAAGATCATCATCATTTTGAGAATCACTATCTTTGATGATTTTCTTAGGATTAGAATCAAGTGATGGATCATGATATAAAAGATATTCCACTTCTCTCAGATCTGATTCGAAATCAAAGTCATCATCATCATCCCCCGGTGGGATTGGATCGATGTGAGCAAGTTCAGCGGTGAACTCCTCAAGAAGATAATCACTATTAGACGTTTTAATTTCCTTAATTTTAATTTCCTTCGGAAGGAGAGAAAGTGACGGATTATCATTAAGCAACTTTTCGAGGAGGAGAATGTCTCCCTCTGGATCAAAGTCGGTATCATCAATTTCTAGTGAAATTGAATCATTAGTAAGACAAGCCTCGATCTCTTCCAAAATGAAATCACTTCCCTCAAACGGAGAGAGAGAAGGAGAAGAGTTGGCAACGATAGGTTTAGAAAATATAGTGGGATTGCCACTTGGAGAATTATCCGAAGATCCATGAACTTTTTAAGCATACTCCTCAACATCAATAACACCGATTCGGTTAACCGAGAATTTATCAGAATTGGAGGAGTATCTCGAAGTTTGATCGAGTTTAAAAGTCACAGCCTGATCATCAACACGTAGAGTAAGTTCTTCACCATAAACGTCAATCAAAGCATGGCCTGTTCTCAAGAACGATCTTCCAAGTATTAGAGGAACTCGGGGGTCTACATCAAAATCTACAACGACAAAATCGGCCGAAAAATGGAACTTCCCCAATTTCACGAAAGCATCTTCGGCTACACCCATAGGACGAGTAATCGACCGATCGGCTAGCTCAAGAGTCATACGTGTAGGGCTCAGTTCTGGGAGAGAAAGCTTTTTCCAAATGGAGAATGGCATGAGATTGATGCTTGCGCCAAGATAGGCCAAGGCGAGACACTCAATCATTCCCGGGAAATCGCAAGGGATGAGAAACTTGCCGGGGTCTCCTAATTTTTCTAGAAGTTTTTTAAGGAGAACCGGCGAGCAATGCTCATTCAGCGGCGTTTTAGCGAATTCAAATAATTTCTCTTTGTTACTGAGTAAATTTTTGATTGTCGAAGCAAACTTTGGCATGAGAAGAAGAGCATCCGCAAAGCTTATGTCAAAATGCAAATCTTGGAAGATTTGGAAAATTTTCTCAATTTGAATGTTGGCTTTTTGACGGAGCATCTGATCGTTTAGTTGTTAGACCCGTTTCCCGGGTACTTGGACCCCACCCTAGATGAATATGGATTAAGGTCTTTACGTGATTGGCCAGTCAACAAATGTTGCGTAGAGGTCAAACCCGATAGTCAAAGTGATAGTCAAAGAACGTGTTATAAGGTTATGAAAGTATTGTGTGGCACAACAAGAAGGAAATAGACTTCAAGGGCTAAAGTTTCAATAGACCAAAAGTGTTAAGATATGTAGTGTGGCCAAAATAGAAAGAAAGGGACTAGAGGGACCAATCTTGCCATGTGGCCAAACTAGTTCAAGCAACTAGATAAATATCAAGATTATCCACTAGTTTCTATAAGGTTCTACCATTTTCTTGAGGTGTTTATGGGTGTGTCGGTTTAGTGAAGAAAAAGGGAGGGAATATGAGGCTTTGATGATCAAGTGGTAGATGAGATGTGTTCTTTGTCAAAGGTTAAGCTTAAACCATGATATTCCCACAAGTAAGTAACTTTCTATCTTGGTTCTAATGAAGTTAAGGTTTATGAATAAAGTGGGAAATCATCATATAATCAAGGTATGATCATATGATGATGTAGAAAGAAAGATGAGTATGTTTGATCGGTTATGTAAACCCTTGTTTATGTTATTGATTATTATGTTATTAGGTCTTGATAAATTGTAAAGGATGATGATGATGGAGGATGGTGATGATGATGAAGATAATACTTATGTTCTTGTTAAACTTAGCTTTGGAAGTTAAGGTAAGTAACTTGGTTACTATATGTTTAATATGGAAGTTGTTATAGTATGTGTTTATGAATGTTTGTGTTAAGAAAGGTTATAGTTGTTTAGAAGGTGTGAGTAACCTAGAGATTAGAATAACGGAATGAGCTTTGGGATTATGAAAGGATTAAGGTATGTGTTGATGCCTTATGTGATTATATGTGTTATAGTTGTGTGCTATATATATGTGTAATAGTGATGGATTCATGATGCATATGTGATGATGGAAGTATTGATCATGTAATAGCCAAATTACTTACTAAGCGAAAGCTTACCGTTATAGTTGAAAATGTTTTGTAGGTCATGTGTGATGCTATGGCTTGGACAAAGATAAAAGGTTGGATATATGCAAGATTAGAGGAATGGTAAGGAAGTAGAGCTTAGGTAGATACCGAGCTCGTGCAACGTTGTACCCCCCGTGAGTTATTTAATGGTTTGTAAAGTGTGGTCAAGTGTCAAAACGTGTGTCAATATTGGTGTAATGAATTGGTGGTCATTTGGTATGCTAAAGGGTGTTGTAAGTATTTATGGCTAAAGAAAAAGGGGTGCTTGGAATAAGTGTGATTATACCCATTTTGGGTTGTAAACGGGTAAAACGATTATGGAAATGTTTTAACATGTTAAGTTAATGATGTTGGTTAAGTTTGATGTAATACGGATGTGGTATGGGTTGTATATCGCAAAAATGGGCCAAAATGTAAGTTTATGGGTTTGAAGGAGCCAAACTGGCTGTTGGAATCCCAACCGGGGCAGTTGGGACCTTCTGTGAAGCCCAAAGGGCGGTTGGGAGTAATTTCCAGATTTTGTCGATTTTCGAAAAATCATATCTTTTAAACCGTAAGTCGTCACGGGTTGCGCCACCCGTTGTTTCGAAGGTAATTGAGTCTAGTTTCATTTTAAAAATATTCTAAAGGTCTGAATGTTTATAGATTTTTGTCAATGGTCAAAAGAGTGACAAGATGTCCGTAAAAGTCAAGCATTTCCGCATAAAAGTTCAAAGTTTTTGGTCTAAGCGGGCACAGGGTGTAACAAATTGGTATCAGAGCTTCGGTTTAAGTGAATTAGGTTTCCACTATAGGTTACCTAGTCTTAAACCACTCGTAGAAGCGTTTAACGTAAGTGCTAGTGATGCGAGAAGTAGTTGTTAAGTATGAGATGGATTATGTTTTATGTTAGATGAGCTTAATGATGATAAGTGATGGATGTGTGTTATTGTATTGATGTGTATGAGATATAAGTCCGTGGGGGACTTGGAGTACTTAAATGATTAGTTGGCCGAGCACCTCGGTTGGTGCCGGTGATTATATTGCGATTATGTGAATGTATGATAGAGTTATGATGATGGAATGCGAGTAGGAATGCTAAGCGGTATTAGAGATGGGCTAGTAAGTGAATTTAAAGTTTATGATGCCTTAGTTATAAGGTAGACTAGTGCTTGCTGTTAATTAGAATGTTGATGCTTAGACATAGATTGATTGTGCAATGTGATATATGAGCCATAGACTACGTGAGTTGATTATGATTTTGAATGTTTTAACACTTGTTGGATAAGTGTTAAGTGTTATTATATGATTGCTTATGAGATGTTAAGTCTATGGTAGTTTATTATACGTCTAAGTTTTATGTGGTGTGCTTGAGAGCATGATGCATAGAAGTGTATGAGTTGAGATAGATACATTGGAATGCATATTATTTGAGACTTGATAGTTGTGTGCGAATAATGTTAAGTGTATGACTGATAATGGAAGTTGCTTAGAAAGTGCAGATTAACTCCAATGTATGTATAAAGGTCATATTATATGTGATGACCTAGTGATGAAAGAAAGTTGAAAGAATACATTGACATGTGAAATAAGTTAAGAAGCATGATAAGTGTTTGATAAGCCTAGATGTCTAGAAGGCTTGAAATTAAGTATGAAAACGATTAAATGCTTCAAGGCACAAATTCTTATGTGAGTAACTAAAATAAAAAAGTTAAAGTGTATAGTTAAGACGTGATGAGATCATGTTGCATATAATACATGATAATTAAAATGTGTTAGTAATAAATGGTTAAGCGTAATGAGTAGATGTGATGAATGTGATACATATTGCACTAGAAGTCATAAGTGATATGAAGTGTACTAGAAAGAATTGTAAAACATGAATATAATCATGTTAATATATTGGAATATATATGTTGAGATTAGTGATAGTGTTATAGAATAAACCTATGTAAGGTTTATATACGTAAAAGTTGAGTAAACTAAATGAAGTGATAGTATAATTTGAGAATATTGTCAACAAGGGGTTGACGGGTAATAGTAAAAGTGCGTTGTAAGAACACATAGAAAATGTGTAAATTGTAATGGACAAGCATCGTACAGAACTTGTCTAAAATAAAAATGGCACATAGTGAATGTGTGAGTCAACTTGGGGCTGACGGATGAATGATAAGTTGCATTGCGAAAATGCAAATATAATAAATCGACAAGTGTTATATAGAAACTTGACGAGATAAGAGTAAACGTGGTAGTGAATGTTGAAATTGCTTAAGGCAATGAGAATTGAGAAAATGATAGTGTGTAGTTAATGATAAAAGTACATGGAAGATAAAATGAGTAAAGGTGATAAGGTAGATATAGCTTGGATCCAATGCTCTAGTTTTGGTATCCTTCGGGATAGCCCAGCTTGCCTTTATGGCATGGTTATTAGCTTGCCTTTATGGCATGGTTGTTAGCTTGTCTTTATGGCATGTGTTTTGGTATCCTTCGGGATAGCCCAGCTTGCCTTTACGGCATGGATGTTAGCTTGCCTTTATGGCATGGTTGTTAGCTTGCCTTTATGGCATGAATGTTAGCTTGCCTTTACGGCATTGATGTTAGCTTGCCTTTATGGCATGGTTGTTTAGCTTGCCTTCATGGCATGGTTGTTTAGCTTGCCTTTATGGCATGGATGAAAAGTTATTGAGATTGGATCCAAGGCTAGAAAAGATGGAAAGTAAAGCAAGTATGAATGTTGTGTCGGAAGTACGTAAGTAGGATGATTTATAATCTATTTATTTAAATGGATTGGGACGCCTCTTCGTTTAAATAAAGAAATTGTAAATCGCCAAACCATAAGTTTATAATTCCTTACTTACATAGATTGGGACACCTTTTTATGTAAATAAAGAATTATAAATGAGTGGGCTTATGTGTGGCCGATATGACATGAGTACGGGTAGAGAGATGAGAAAGAGAAAACTAAAACAAGTTAGACGTCATAAGAAATGAGATTAGATGTGAATAAAAACTTATAGCGGCTTTAAGGTCATGTGTGAACCTTAAGATAGACGCCTAGAATGAGCTTGTGGATTAAGTTGATAAAATAATGGGTAAGCATTTCCCGAAATTTAACAAGAAGATTGCTTAAGTAATGCGAAGAAAAGATTTTGAAAGTGCCATTTAGATGGTACGTGATATAAAATTGAAGTAAGTTACCGGTTTTTGACATAGATACATGTTGGTACTATGTAGAATGCGAAATTAACCGGTATATAACTTTTAGTCATGTTAGTGCATTGGTGAATGACGTGGAAACAGTGTTGAAGTTTGACTTATATAAAGTCAAACAATAGATGTTTCCGAATGACAAGTCGTCAATTGTGGGAAATTTTAGATGAGTTTGTGATGAGAAGTGTGTTTTTAGTGGATTATAAGTTATGATTATGTATAGTAAGTTTAGAATTTGCAAGATCATTTAGATCGTTGAAAGGTAATGGCTTAGAGAGCATGAGAATAAGGACAGGTATATGTTGTGATTTGGTTTTGGATAGTAATAGACGAGAGATTTCGGGGACGAAATCCAAATAAGGGGGATAGAATTGTTAGACCCGTTTCCCGGGTTCTTTGACCCCACCCTAGATGAAAATGGGTTAAGGACTTTACGTGATTGGCCAGTCAACGAATGTTGCGTAGTGGTCAAACCCGATAGTCAAAGTGATAGTCAAAGAACGTGTTATAAGGTTATGAAAGTATTGTGTGGAACAACAAGAAGGAAATAGACTTCAAGGGCTAAAGTTGCAATAGACCAAAAGTGTTAAGATATGTAGTGTGGCCAAAATAGATGGAAAGAGACTAGAGGGACCAATCTTGCCATGTGGCCAAACTAGTTCAAGTAACTAGATAAATATCAAGATTATCCACTAGTTTCTATAAGGTTCTACCATTTTCTTGAGGTGTTTATGGGTGTGTCGGTTTAGAGAAGAAAAAAGGAGGGAAGATGAGGCTTTGATGATCAAGTGGTAGATGAGATGTGTTCTTTGTCAAAGGTTAAGCTTAAACCATGATATTCCCACAAGTAAGTAACTTTCTATCTTGGTTCTAATGAAGTTAAGGTTTATGAATAAAGTGGGAAATCATCATATGATCAAGGTATGATCATATGATGATGTAGAAAGGAAGATGAGTATGTTTGATCGGTTATGTAAACCCTTGTTTATGTTATTGATTATTATGTTATTAGGTCTTGATAAATTGTAAAGGATGATGATGATGGAGGATGGTGATGATGATGAAGATAATACTTATGTTCTTGTTAAACTTAGCTTTGGAAGTTAAGGTAAGTAACTTGGTTACTATATGTTTAATATGGAAGTTGTTATAGTATGTGTTTATGAATGTTTGTGTTAAGAAAGGTTATAGTTGTTTAGAAGGTGTGACTAACCTAGAGATTAGAATAACGGAATGAGCCTTGGGATTATGAAAGGATTAAGGTATGTGTTGATGCCTTATGTGATTATATGCGTTATAGTTGTGTGCTATATATATGTGTAATAGTGATGGATTCATGATGCATATGTGATGATGGAAGTATTGATCATGTAATAGCCAAATTACTTACTAAGCGAAAGCTTACCGTTATAGTTGAAAATGTTTTATAGGTCATGTGTGATGCTATGGCTTGGACAAAGATAAAAGGTTGGATATATGCAAGATTAGAGGAATGGTAAGGAAGTAGAGCTTAGGTAGATACCGAGCTCGTGCAACGTTGTACCCCCCGTGAGTTATTTAATGGTTTGTAAAGTGTGGTCAAGTGTCAAAACGTGTGTCAATATTGGTGTAATGAATTGGTGGTCATTTGGTATGCTAAAGAGTGTTGTAAGTATTTATGGCTAAAGAAAAAGGGGTGCTTGGAATAAGTGTGATTATACCCATTTTGGGTTGTAAACGGTTCAAACGATTATGGAAATGTTTTAACATGTTAAGTTAATGATGTTGGTTAAGTTTGATGTAATACGGATGTGGTATGGGTTGTACATCGCGAAAATGGGCCAAAATGTAAGTTTATGGGGTTTGAAGGAGCCAAACCGGCTGTTGGAATCCCAACCGGGGCGGTTGGGACCTTCTGTGAAGCCAAACCGGCGGTTGGAATCCCAACCGGGGCGGTTGGGACTTTCTGTGAAGCCCAACTGGCGGTTGGGAGTGATTTCCAGATTTTGTCGTGTGGAAAACTAGAAGGGGGGTTGAGTAGTTTTACATCTTTTTAATTTATGAAAACTTTTGTTTACTTTTTAAAAACTTCGATTCTATCTTATGTGAATTCAACTCTTGATCAATATCAACAAATATAAACAAATATAAATAAGCAATGCAAGTAAAGTAAATATAATGAAATGAAAGATAGAGATGGAAAGATCAAACCACAACACGAAGATTTATAGTGGTTCGGCTACAAGGACACCTTCCTTGCCCTACTCCACTCCCCGAGTCACCTACTCGAGAGTTTTCTTCACTATGTCAACAAACTTGCTTATGGCGGAGAAACCCTACACAACTTTAGCTTACACCGGTTTAACGACACAAAGCTAGATGTCGAGTTCTAATCGTAGCTAGAACCAATCTTACGACTTATACACAACTTCTACACAACTTGATCACGACTGCTTCATAACTGCTTCACGATTTCTTCACAATGGCTACACGACTTCTTCACAACGGCTACACGACTTCTTCACAACGGCTACACGACTTCTTCACAACGGCTACACGACTTCTTCACAACGGCTACACAACTTCTACACAACGGCTACACAACTTCTACACTACCTCTTTACAACACAACTACTTACAAACACTTGATCTACTTATCACAACTACTTACAACACTATACACAACAACAAGATAGTATGAAATGAACTACAATACTTCTTCTCTAAATGTTGAAGGAGTATTCTTCTTTTGCACTTAGATGGTGTAAGGTTGAATCACTTTGAAACCAATGCTTAAGAGAATATGATCAAAGGATTTTTGAAAGGATTTACAAGAGTTAGAGAATGTTTTGAACAGAAAGTTTGAGGTGCAAAAGGTGAGTAAAAATCCAGGGGAAGGCTAGTATTTATAGGCAGAAAAACTGGACAGCTGGGAGCTACTGGAGCAGGGCCGGCCCCCTTAAATAGGGGGCGGTCCCCTTAAAATTAAGCTGAGAAGGTAGTTATTCGGGTCAAATGTACACTGAGTTCTCAGTGTACATTTTGCTTAATAAGCTACTTTTGAGCTCCTTTTTAAGCTGTAATAAGCTAAGAACAAGGATGACTTTTGATATTTAACAAATTAAAATTACCAAACAACTCAGAAATGAAAATTCAGGCTTTAGATAACACAACTAAGCACTCTAAATGGGTCCTAGAAATCTTGTGCAGACTGATATGGGACTTATGTTCTGAGGCACAATTAACACTGAAATGACCAAAATCCTATTCAAATCCTAATGATATCAATCCAACTCTTGAAGATCCACTTAATGCACTAGATTGAACCTATAGATAGCAAAACTAAGCTCTAAATCTGCTTAATCCTACAATAAGCAAACATGAACAGGTTCTAACCTTAAACCTATAATATTCAACTCAATTCTATAAAACCTTCCAAATCAGGTCAAAACCTCCTACAATCAATTTATCTAAATCATTTTAAGCCAGATCAAAGATCCCAAGAGTGCACATAAACAGTGTTAGCATTTATAAAAAGTGATGGTCATTTGTTATTATTATATTTTTGTAATGTGTCGTTGTGTAAGTAATTAGAATAGTCAATGGGCTTTTAAGTTAATCTAATAGACTAAGTGTAAGTCCATAGCAAGCCCACAAGCCCATCTCATGTAAACTATAAATACCCTTCACCCTCCTCACTTGGAAGGTGTTGCTTCTAGGGTATTCTCTCTTGTATCTCTCATTCTCTCTGAATCTAATATATCTCTTTCTCTCTCTAAAAGTTACTATCTTTCTCTATCTTTTTCTATTCTTTAATCTTATGTGTGTGTGATAAGATTGATCATAGGTCCTACAAGTGGTATCAAGAGCCAAACATTGATCTAGGAAATTTTTTCGGGCGAGTTACTGTTCATCAGGCGAGTTACTGTTCATCAGAATACCCTCATCAAGTTTCTGCTCACTTTATCGAGTTTCTCACAAGACTTAACCGAGTTTCTGTCACCTTCTCTCGAGTTAGAAAGTTGGTGGCTAGAAATTCTCATACTTGCTCGACTTTCTGAAACCTAATCGAGTTTCTGAAAGTACTTGATCGAGTTTCTTTTTAGGTTAGTCGAGTTTCTGAACATAGTATTCGAGTTTCTGGACACTTATTCGAGTTTCTGTACATTGATCGAGTTTATGGAGCAATTAGTCGACTTTCTGTGTACATTGCTCAAGTTTCTGGTTAACTTGATCGAGTTTCTGGCACATTAGTCGAGTTTTTGTGAACTTGCTCGAGTTTCTGGATAACATAGTCGAGTTTCTGAGCACTTGATCGAGTTTCTGGAGACCTAGTCGAGTTGTTGAAGCACTTGATCGTGTTTCTGGATAACATAGTCGAGTTTCTGGACAGTTGATCGAGTTTCTATCAGTTGATCGAGTTTCTGTGTAGCTTAGTCGAGTTTTTGTACAGTTGATCGAGTTTCTGGAGAGTTGATCAAGTTTCTGTGTAGCTTAGTCGAGTTTCTGGAAAGATTGCTCAAGTTTCTGAAGATTTGCTTGAGTTTCTGAGTTCATCAACTTTCTAAGTTATCAACTTTGTGAGTTCTCGACTTTTTGACTACACTTCGACTTTCTTAGACCTCTTCGACTTTCTAAGAAAGGATTTAAAAAAAAAAAAAAAAAAAAAAAAAAAAAAAAAAAAACGAGTTTTCTGGCGGGAAAATTTGAGTAAAATTTATTTTTTTAGGAGAGACTAAACGTTCAATTTATACGCGAAATTCAAATTTTGGTATAACAGTGAAAATTTTGTTCCAAAATTCAAATTTTTAGGTCAAAATTCGAATTTTTCCAGTAACCTTAGAATAGCATTTTACGGTGTATTTCAAATTCTAGGTGAAAATTTTTCAGATTCAATTTTTAGAGGGAAATAAGAAATCACCAATATCCTTACCGTAACCCACACCAATCAATCTCCTAGATCTTTGCAACGATCCAACATCATCTTTATCATACAACTTCATCAATAGCAACTCAACAAGACAATCTCGCAACAGGTTTGGCAAATGCTTTTGCTTTATTCACCAAGGCATTAAACTTCAAACCACATAACAACAACCAATGGATTTCACCGTACACTGACAATACACAGTTATATATGGGTCAAGAAGGACAAATGGTTGAGGTTATTGGGAATCAGCAAGGAAATGCTATGGGTAATCTGATTGGGAATCAGATGCAATATGCAGGGCAGTATGTTGGATACCAAATGGATCAGACTATGAGTCAGTATGGGGTTAATCACAATGAGAATTATTGTTTTACGACTACGATTCAGGAACCTACATCTGACATTCACAGTGGTGATATTCGTAGAGATTGCAATGTCAGTGCAATGACAAAGCTTGAAAAGCTCTAGTACATGTTGATGCTAGCCAAAAAGGAAGATTCGGGAATACCGTTAACTTCTGAGGAATATGACTTCATGGTTACAACAAGAGTTAATAATAATACTGCAGAACACATTGGAATCTCCAACTTTATGGCTAATCAGCAAGAAACAACATCATGCAATGATTCTGACATTCCTCCTACTTATGACACAGAACCACTCCATGAGGTACCAAAACCAAGTAATGATGTTAATCCGTTTGCTCATGAGAAGCCACGTTCTGTGCCTCTCGAACCTCCTTATGATACATATATGGATACGCCAAGTTGTAGCAATATTTATTTGGCAACTCCAGATATGAATCCTACTAAAGTTCAAGTTGCACAAGATGATGCTAATGATGAGGAAACCCGTGCTCTCTTTGAATCATTACTGAATAATTGCCGTATTGAGATTGAAAAAGTGAAAAAGGTCAATAGCAAACCTAAAACCGCGAAAGAAAATTTGACCGCTGAGCTTGAGAGATATAAGGTGAATGAACGAGCTTTTAAATTTAATACCAAACGACAATCTGAATTAGAAATTGGTTATAGAGATTCTGTTTTATGAGAAAAACATTTGCAAATCAAATATGACACACTCGATGTTAATTTGAACATGAAAATTAAATCCTTAAAAACAGAAATTTCAGAATTAACCAACCAACTTTCTAAACAAAAATCAACTTGTTCTGATCTTGAAAAAGAAAAGAAAGAGTTGCATGCACGGTTTTCAAAACGTGAAAATGATCTTCTTGATGAAATCATTGACAAACAAGAAACCATTAAAAAGTTGCAAGAGTTGCTTGTAAAAACGGGTCATTCTACACAAACAATTAACATGTTAATTAACGATCCAAACCCGATTTTATATACAATGAAGAAAATGGCTATCGGTTGTCAAAACCCTTATCATCTCAAGAAAGCTCAGACAGAACAGAATGTGTTATATAATGGTAGTTTACTAAATGATAAACATGATCCTCCCGAAGTTCGGGATTCTTATGAAACGATTGAGCTCGACGAAGAGAGTAGAATTAAAATGAGACAAGTGAACCCAGAAATCAGACCAATTGATTATAATAAACTTAACACAATTTTTGGCGTTCATCTTGTTCAAAAAGAGTCACCAATGTTTTTCAAGAAACCAGTGGCTGTCACAAAATGAAAAGTTGTTTTAAAACATCTTTCTAACATCGAACAAATGTCCTCTAAGAACACTTGTAACACAAGTGAAGCTAGACAATATTTGGATGATCTTAAAAAGAGAGTTGAAACGCTTCAAATGATTGTGGCATCTAAAACAAAGAGTAACTACAACGACCGGTTTTCAAGTTTTCATACAGAACATAAAAAGATGTTTGAAACGGAAATCAATCCTCAAATCACTGCAATTTATGCGGTAGTTCTTAATGTTGAAAATAATCTTTTGAAAGAATCAGCCGACTTTGTCAAGGATCACAAATCCCTGGTGAAGGAAGCTAATGAAAACATTGAACACATCAAAGTTTTGGAAAAAACACAATGACACTCTCTTCGAAGTAGCTCTGTCGACAGATATTATGTCCATTATTTATCAAACATATTCTGTGGAAGACGATGAAAGACTTCGAGCTGAGACTTCTGCAATTGTTTTAAAATATGAAAATGCTCTTGCGAAGCTTGAAAAAGAAAATGTCACATATTTTAAACAACTAGATCAGAAAAAGGAAGAATGCAAGTATGACAAATTGTCGTATGAGCGTGCTTACAAAAACATGAAAGAGCAAAATGATCTTTTGAAGTCTCAGCTTGATAGTCAAAAAGGGAAGGGTGAGGAAACTAAGTTTGCAAAACCATCAACATCGGACAAACCGGTTGCAAAACCAAAAATGTCAATTTCTCAATGTGTTCCAACACCCTTGCCCAAGGTTAATGCAAAAGAAAAAGGGAAAATGGTTGTCGAAACCCAAAAAGTGAAAGTACCTGGCCTTTCTAGAAATAGTACACCAAATGTGACCACAAAAACAGTTAAGGAATCAGTTGGTTCAAACGACATGGTCCACAATCCCTATCTAGAAAAAGCTAGGCAAAAGGCACAGATTCGAAAAGATGGAATTTTAGGTACAAAACCTAGGGTGATGAATTCTACAACATTACAAGGCATTGCTAGTAGTAGTCAACCATTACCTAGGATCACTCAACAAAGGAATAGGGATTGGCTTGCATCTAAGAGTAGGGAGAAGAATAAGGTTGTGGTAACTGGTAATAGTAAAGAAGGTATTGAGGTTGGGAATTTGGATGAGCAGAGCAAAGATGCAGTCAACACTAATAATGTAAGTCCCAATTGCAATACTACTTTGAATTGTAACAAGGAGGAAGATATAAATGTTCATAGTATGGTTAATAATGTGGAAAATAAGGAATATGAAAATTGTGAAAATAGGGATGTGGTTGATGATAGTATGAATAGTTCTATAAGTGCTAGTGAGGCTGTGAATAAGAGTAGTAAAAAGTATGGATGTTTTGCTGATGCTGTTGAGAAGAGTGTGAATAAAATGTCAAATGTGTTAGATTTTGTCCCACCTGAGATTAGTAAGGATGGAGTTGACATTGTTGTTTTTGAGGAAGAATTGGTGTTAGAAGGTTGTAAGAGATGGAATAAGATTGTATGTGGTTATTTTGTTGGTGCACAAATGCCTTTAGCTGAAGTGAAATACAATGTGAGAAGGATGTGGGGGAAACATGGGCTTGAAAAAGTATTTGTAAATGGCAATGGATTTTATTTCTTTAAGTTTAGAGCAGAGGAAGGGCTGCAATTTGTAGTTGAGAATGGACCTTGGTTGATAAATAATAGGCCTATGATTGTTCAAGAATGGAGTACTGAGGTTAACATTGAAAAAAGAGATCCAAAAGTATTGCCAGTATGGGTGAAATTGCTTAATGTTCCAATGGAAGCATGGACACAAAAAGGGATTAGTACCTTGGCTTGTAGCTTAGGTAAACCTATCATTATGGATGCTGTTACAACCCAAATGTGTCACAATGGAGCTGAGAAATTTGGATTTGCCAGAGTTCTAGTGGAAATGAATGCTGATAATGGATGCCAAGATAAAATTGAGATACATTACTTGGATAGCCAAAAAGTTAAAAAGAAAGTGAAGTTTGTGCAGGTTGAATACCCTTGGAAACCAGTCACATGTAACTACTGTAAAGTGTTTGGACATGGAATCTTGCAGTGTAATAGCAGGCCTAGAACTCAAGCTGAATAAAAGATAGGGAAGAATGAGGTTGGTAAGAATGGTGACAAGGAAGGTTTTGTGACTGCTCAGGGCAAACGGAATAACATAAAAGAGGTTAGGAAACCAATGGGATTTGTATATAAGCCAAAAGGAAAAGTGAATGAAAAGCCTAGCAATAAGAATAATAAAGATGTGGATCTGGGGAGTAGTGCTGAGAGTAATACTGCTGATATAGATCTAAGAAATGAGGAAAAGGTAACTACTGAGACAGAGAATGTAAGTGTACAGGCTAATACAGGAGGAGTGAGGCTTTAGATCTAGTGAGAGAAACTAGAGAGAGAGATATATTAACACACACTTACACTCTTAATACAACCCTAAAGCACCAACCTCTTACAAATGGGGAGGAGCAAAATTTGATTCTTTGAAATCAATAGTATATATATTTCCCCAAGGATTACAAAGGAAATTATGTAAACCCGAGTCGTTTTCCCAGCGAAGGAGTGAATGGAATTAGTGATTTCGAGTCGTGATTTTGTGTCGTGAATAGTGAAAATATGAGATTTTGGATTTTTAAGCTAAGATTTATAAACATAAACTAAAAACAACTTATAAAGCAAGTAAAACAATAATGTAAAGCACACGTAGGCAAAAACGTAAAAGGAAACTAAAAACAAGCACGCTCGGGCTAATCCCGAGCCTAAAAGGGTAAAACTAAGAAATATTAACCCTAGGTAAGTAAAACTAATTTTCCTAAATCCTATTTGATAAAATAAAATTTTAGAAAAAGAAAATTATTTTTTTGATTTATATTTTATTTATTATGATTTAAAAACTAATTTAAAGAAATTAAATGATTAAAAATACTAAAACTATATAAATAAATATGAAATTTTTATAGAAATTACTTTAAGTAAATAAGAACGAAGGAAAAATAAAAGGAAGGAAAAAGCTTTCCAGAATAAGCAGTAAATAAGCTAAAATGATAATTAAGCTAAAAAGTAGAAAAAGGTATTAATGAATTAAAGTAGAAAGAATGGACAGAAAAGTCCCAAGGGCCCTACTAGTTTAGGATTGTGTGTATGAGGGTTGGTGAGGGTGAGGTCTCAGGTTCGACCCCTGGACCTCACTTTTTGCTAACTTGTTTTATTTTATTTATTTATTTATTTTTTAATTTTTCTTTTTGAAACTTGAAAATAAGGGAAAATTAAGTACTTTTTGTGAAATAACTTTTATTTAAAAATTAAGTAATAAGCCAGAAAGAAGCTAACAGTATCAGATTTGAATTAAAATGGAAAAATGAACTAAGGCAAAAGGCAATTTAAGCTAAACGGCTAACTTAAGCTAAAAGTTAACTAAAATAAGCTAATGTACACTAACAACAATCTAAATAAGCTAAGAAGAACAGATTAAGCAACTAACATAAGCATATAAGCACTGAGATCAAAATAAGCTATTGGGTACTGATGTGCTGCGTGTGTCGTTGCGGTTTAGCAGTTTTAAAGCCTACTCAAGTTTTAAATTTATATTTAGCCGACTTATCAATAACACACACACCTAACGGGCAGTGTACCCGGTCAGTATGAATATAATGGTAAGTAGAGTGTCGATCACTAAGAGTGGAATGTATTATCTCGTTATTCTAATCAGTGTTTTAATATCCTAACGCAAGGGGGTTTCAGCCTGAGAGACTGGCACGATTTGTTTGCAAGTAAATAATAAAATAAACCAATAGGCACGAATCAGCAAGTAGCACACACGTACACAGATAAATACTCGAGACAATAAGAGGGCTGTCCTTATAATTAAGTAGTTTGTCACTTGTTTTATTGATAGCTTTATATGAAGTGTATATAGTTAACCCTTTCTCGTTGGTCCTATTCTTATCGGCGAGTAAACCCTTAATGATTACTTATGTCTAAAAGTTATTCCTAAGTGATCAATTTAGTAATAACCGTGGGAGCCACATTATGTCCCGCAGTCAAATGCCCGCAAGCCACTAATAAACACAGAGGTTATCAATGCACTAATAAGTAGTAACCAAAGACATCAACATATAAACTTTAATTGATGAGAAAGCAGTTTTAAGGGAGTGCAACCTTTCCGTTGTCACATTACACAAGCCACCAATCTTGATGAATTAAAGTTTACTAACACAATAAAACAAAACTACTTAATGAATTAAAAATATGCAGCACCTTCTTACAGCTCTTGTATCTTTGATTTGGGTGTGTCTTGTGCTGCCTCCTTGACTGAATTCGTCCTAGGGTTTCTCCTGTTCGGTCTTCGAATCTAATATAAAGTGTAGCGTACGAAATTCGTCTGGTCTTGGGGTATTTATAGTTTCTGTCTGAGGGAAGATGCGGCGCATCTAAGGAGTAGATGCGGCGCATGTACTTAACTTCGCGTGGGGTCCAAGATTATAATATTCAGGAATATTCATACACCGTCAGAAGATGCGGCGTAACTCCATGATTAGATGCGGCGCATGTCCTCTTGTATCTTGGATCGTATCTGGTGATATCTTAATAGAGATGCGGCGCATGTCGTGAGTGAGATGCGGCGCATCTGGAGCAGAACAAGTTGGTTATTCTTCGTTGACCAAAGTTTCATATGCGGCGCATGGGATAAATCCATGCGGCGCATTCTTCAAAGTCAGGCAGTGGTCTTTATTTTCTTCATTCCAACAACCAATTCCAATCTTGATCATTTTACTCCGTTTTTAGTCCATAATCGCTAAGTTTCACCAAATGCTTGTTTTTACCTGAGAATTACAAAAGTAAACGATTAAGTATCAATCCTCATACATAATATAGTAAAACAAGTCAAATTAATAGGATAAATGATAGTAATAAAATGTACTTATTTGAGTTCATCAAATATCCCCCCACTTGAACTTTACTTGTCCCCAAGTAAACCTTAGAATTTCTCTTATGAAAATGTATCCTAAAAGATGTTAGGATTTATTTTTATATTTAAGCATGTATTCGTTTATTTCATAATCACACAACTAAACACTTAACGAATTAGAAGTAAAATAAAATAATCTGATAAAAGCAAATCTAATCGTTTAACTGTCCAGTCGTGACGAATATTCTATCATAAGCTTGGCAAGTATACACATCTCCACCACTAAAGCTAAGGAATAACAAGTTTAAAGCGGTAAAAAGGGTTTGTAGGCTTAAGGGTTAATTATTCTCTTTCACTATCGATCTCAAATTCCAGAAAAGGCGACAAAATCACAAATACATGATCGAATCCACGAACACGATACTTGCAATTGCTCAAATCCTTAACTCGAATAGGCTAAAGATAGGTCCAAACTTCACCAATAATAATATATCAAAAAGGGCGACAAAATCATAAATACATAGACGAATCCACGACTACGATACTTAAGATTGCTCAAATCCCTAATCTCAATAAATCAAAGGTTTGGTTGGATAAAGAATAATATAGGGTATGGATAACATTTTGGGATATAAATTGGTGTAAAAAAAATAAAAACAAACAAAACAAATAAATTAAAATCCTAAGTGTGGCTAATCACTATCCCAACCATCCCATGAATAAGACTCATATCATTGAATAACTCACGCTTTAACACTTGAAACACACGCTTTAGGTAGACACGAATTATACTCAACAAAATCTTAATCAAAGAATAAACCTTAATTGGCGTTCCCATAACTGCCAATTCCCATTCAATCCATAGATATAGTACAACAAATAGTGGTGATATCGACCACTTACATAACTTTACATAAGTTGGTTAAAACTAACTTCCAACTTTTCTTTCTTTCTTTTTCTTTTCTTATTTTTCGATTTTTTTTTTTTTTTTTTTCTTTTTCTTTTTTAATTTTTTTTTTTTTTTTTTATTTATTTAAAGTATAAACATAAATGTGTAAAATTTTACCACATCACTATAATGATAATTTTGGATAATTTTTCCATACTTTTCATACTTCAGAAATAACGGTAATAGTGAAAGTAGTAAACACACGAAAAATAAACTCAAAAATATACAATATTTACTTTCACTCCAATTGCATTGTGCAATTTCCCGACCTAACCATAGATAATGAATTACGCACGCGAACACAGGTAATGTAAGGAAACACACTTTGCCTATAGCAATTAACCAACCACGGATTCTAATCTACAGGGTAGGCTAAGGTGTAAAGGTGTAACGAAACATTTTAAACATAGGTGTAAGAAACGAAAGGAATGGCTCTGAGTGTTTTTCTAGGGGTATCTTACTCTAAAAATAAGAGTAACAAAAGGGTTCATACGGGGGTTAACTAACCAGTGTAGTTAGTTAATAACACATAACATATAATAGGCTATTTGGGTGTAATCCTAGAATTTTACCAATTTAGACAAGTCATTCCAGTTATATAAATAATACTCATTATGGTGGTCTCGAATAGTATACAAGCCAAGTTCTAAAGTTTACAAGTCACCGGCACACTCATAGATTTGTGAATTTTGAAAAATCACAATTTTTGAAAATAACGTCATGTGTGCAGCTATGCAACTTAGATCTTAAACAAAAACATGCTAAAAATTTTTAAGTTTGATATATTAAGCACATTTTAAGCATAATTTTTGAAAAAGTTTAGGACAAGTAATAGTTAAGTGTTCTAATTCTCCAATCCCCCCACTTAAGTTAAACAACGTCCTCGTTGTTTGTATAAAAGGTTAAAAACTGGAAAATAAAAGAATTATAACAGAAAAACTCCCCTGAGATTTGCTCGGTATGATCCTCCATTAGTGTAAGAGCAAAAATCAACTTCTTGTGGATTAGAACGTTAAAACTTCATACTTGATGTATCCACAGGAAATCCAGGAAACTATAATACCACCAACACTTTAAAACACACCTAAGATAAGAAAGGTTCAAACTTGCATAATACATTAGTAGTTAGGAAAAATAAAACTTAAAAATTAAAACTGAAAATCATCAGGTCAGTCGATGCGCCGTATCTTATTGAAGAAGATACGCCGTATCGAGCCTGGAATAAATACGGATCAGAATAAAGATGCGCCGCATCCTTAACCAGGGATGCGCCGCATTAAAATAATCTGATAAATAGTTTTAAAGTCGCAAATAAAAATGCAGAAAAATAAAATAAGATATGACCATTGCAGGAGATGTGTCGCATCTCAGAAATGAGATGCGCCGTATCCTCGGCGGGTCTGACTGACTCGGCTCAGAAAACAGAATAATAAATCCGGGTTGTCTCCCGGTAAGCACTTGTCTTTATTCCAGAGTCTTCAAGTTAGACTCACGTTCAGCTCTCCACCATCGATCATTGACTCCTACATTGCTTACGTAGGATCCATTTAGCAACTAATTCGTCATGTATATACTCAGGTCCCAATCTCAGCACTCCATTGTAGAATCCTTCCATCAATTGGTATGGGTACTCAATCCCTCTCTTATTGTCATCATCACTAACAAAAAGGAATGGAGAAAATTTGTAGCAAATCCTACTAGTAGCATATTTAAATCCAGGGTGGGTTCGGGGCATCATATAAGTGATAATGTCGCTTCCACATTGGAAGGTGATCTTTCCTTCAAATCGTTTTGCATTAATAGTGATCTCCCTACAAAATGGTTTTCCAACAATTACTTCACCCATATTGCTGTCACAATAGGCATTCATGTCTTCAACAACGGCGAACTAAGTTACAATAGTAAAGCGTCCAACGAAGATCGGGACATTAATGAAGGCACCAACTACATTCTTTCCCTTATACTCCACTTTGTTTCTCATAATGGAATTGTAAAACCTTCTTGACATGACATTGATTGGTAAGATAGGGAAGAAATTGGCGTCAATACACTTGTACCCAATCATGCATGTGAATTGCAAATTGTAAGCACAATCGGCGTGGATCCTTCTACCATAATCCCAAGAACCATCATACCCCTCAAATTCATCGTAATTCCTAGTATTGATAACGTTAATTTTTGGACTATCCAGAATTTCTCCTTCTTCTAACTCAGATTCCGCATCATCCATGAATAGGTCATTGGATTCTAATGGTCCATTAAGGTCATTAAGTTCAATGTAGTCCCCATTGTAATGTTCGTGTGATTTTTCATGCACTAATACATCGTTCATAAAATTGGCTTCGAAGTCAATCAGTTCTCCGAATCCTTCCATTTTCCTTCTGAAATAATCACAAAAGCATCAGTAGGGTATGCCCAAGAAAGTAGTATATCAGAAAATTAACAATGAAAACGGAATACGAAAAATTAAAGTTACTGATATCTGCAGACGATGCGCCGTATCCAAAAAGTTGGATACGCCGTATCTTGTAATCGTTAAAACGTAATCAGACTTTATTCAGAAAATAGATACGCCGCTTAGAATTTATGAATGCGCCGTATCGAATTAATTAATCAAAAATCAGCTTATCTAATTAAAATTAAATGCGTCGTATTAACGAAAGCTAATGCGCCGTATTTTCGTTACATTTTAAAAATAAAAGATTTTTGATTCAGAGGATACGCCGTATCGACAGAGATCGATACGTCGTATCTGTTTAATAATTCGCAAACTGTTTTTAATTAAAATAATAGATACGCCGTATTTGCTAAAGCAGATGCGTCGTATGGCGTTAACGTTTAGAAAAAAATTTTTTATCGAAAACAGATACGCCGTATTTGCTAAAGCAGATGCGTCGTATTACTTTATCGCTTAGAAAAATTTTCTTGTTAAAAACAGATACGCCGTATCTTGGGGAAAAGATGCGTCGTATCGAATTAATTAAACGCGTTGTATTTTATAAAAATTGAACGCAATACGCCGTATCTGAGAGATCAGATGCGCCGTATCGTTCGATTTAGCACAGTACAACGATAGCAGAACAGAAAAAATACGAAAAATAAAAAACAAAAATTAAAACACACAAACAAAAATAAACACAAAAAAAAATAAAAGCAAACAAATAACACACAATACAACAAATATGCAAAATAATACAATGATGCAATTAATCTAATAAAAAGAAAAAACCTAATTAAAATACTAATCAAATTAACAGAAAATAACAATTCACTCCCCGGCAGCGGCGCCAAAAACTTGATGTGCTGCGTGTGTCGTTGCGGTTTAGCAGTTTTAATGCCTACTCAAGTTTTAAATTTATATTTAGCCGACTTATCAATAACACACACACCTAACGAGCAGTGTACCCGGTCAGTATGAATATAATGGTAAGTAGAGTGTCGATCACTAAGAGTGGAACGTATTATCTCGTTATTCTAATCAGTATTTTAATATCCTAACGCAAGGGGGTTTCAGCCTGAGAGACTGGCACGATTTGTTTGCAAGTAAATAATAAAATAAACCAATAGGCACGAATCAGCAAGTAGCACACACGTACACAGATAAATACTCGAGACAATAAGAGGGCTGTCCTTATAATTAAGTAGTTTGTCACTTGTTTTATTGATAGCTTTATATGAAGTGTATATAGTTAACCCTTTCTCGTTGGTCCTATTCTTATCGGCGAGTAAACCCTTAATGATTACTTATGTCTAAAAGTTATTCCTAAGTGATCAATTTAGTAATAACCGTGGGAGCCACATTATGTCCCGCAGTCAAATGCCCGCAAGCCACTAATAAACACAGAGGTTATCAATGCACTAATAAGTAGTAACCAAAGACATCAACATATAAACTTTAATTGATGAGAAAGCAGTTTTAAGGGAGTGCAACCTTTCCGTTGTCACATTACACAAGCCACCAATCTTGATGAATTAAAGTTTACTAACACAATAAAACAAAACTACTTAATGAATTAAACATATGCAGCACCTTCTTACAGCTCTTGTATCTTTGATTTGGGTGTGTCTTGTGCTGCCTCCTTGACTGAATTCGTCCTAGGGTTTCTCCTGTTCGGTCTTCGAATCTAATATAAAGCGTAGCGTACGAAATTCGTCTGGTCTTGGGGTATTTATAGTTTCTGTCTGAGGGAAGATGCGGCGCATCTAAGGAGTAGATGCGGCGCATGTACTTAACTTCGCGTGGGGTCCAAGATTATAATATTCAGGAATATTCGTACACCGTCAGAAGATGCGGCGTAACTCCATGATTAGATGCGGCGCATGTCCTCTTGTATCTTGGATCGTATCTGGTGATATCTTAATAGAGATGCGGCACATGTCGTGAGTGAGATGCGGCGCATCTGGAGCAGAACAAGTTGGTTATTCTTCGTTGACCAAAGTTTCATATGCGGCGCATGGGATAAATCCATGCGGCGCATTCTTCAAAGTCAGGCAGTGGTCTTTATTTTCTTCATTCCAACAACCAATTACAATCTTGATCATTTTACACCGTTTTTAGTCCATAATCGCTAAGTTTCACCAAATGCTTGTTTTTACCTGAGAATTACAAAAGTAAACGATTAAGTATCAATCCTCATACATAATATAGTAAAACAAGTCAAATTAATAGGATAAATGATAGTAATAAAATGTACTTATTTGAGTTCATCAGGTACTGAGGCACAGGTTTTAAACAGGCCAGTTAGGCATTTATGAGCTAAAAAATAAGTACTAAGGAAATAAGCAAACCCCACAAAATCAGAAGATAACTAAAACCTGAACACCAATAAGCTAATAGGCCAAGTTTCAGACCAAATAGAACTTCTTAAAATTAAGCTGAGAAGGTAGTTATTCGGGTCAAATGTACATTGAGTTCTGAGTGTACATTTGGCTTAATAAGCCACTTTTGAGTTCCTTTTTAAACTGTAATAAGCTAAGAACAAGGATGACTTTTGATATTTAGCAAATTACAATTACCAAACAACTCAGAAATGAAAATTCAGGCTTTAGATAACACAAATAAGCACTCTAAATGGGTCCTAGAAATCTTGTGCAGACTGATATGGGACTTATGTTCTGAGGCACAATTAACACTTAAATGACCAAAATCCTATTCAAATCCTAATAATATCAATCCAACTCTTGAAGATCCACTTAATGCACTAGATTGAACCTATAGATAGCAAAACTAAGCTCTAAATCTGCTTAATCCTACAATAAGCAAACATGATCAGGTTCTAACCTTAAACCTATAATATTAAACTCAATTCTATAAAACCTTCCAAATCAGGTCAAAAACTCCTACAATCAATTTATCTAAATCATTTTAAGCCGGATCAAAGATCCCAAGAGTGCACATGAACAGTATCTCATTTTTGAACCCTTTTTAAACCTTATGCCAAACACTCCCTTATGGGACTGTTTTGGTACTCTAAAACTTATAAGAGCCAATTTAAGCTATGTGTTCTAAAGACAGATGTTTAGTTATCTAACTTAAACTCTAATGAACAACTTTTAACTATGAATAAGCACTAGATTAAGCTAATGGACTACTTAACTAATTTTTTGGTTTTTTAAGATTTTTAAAGTAAAACAAGTAAAAGTGAGTAAAATCTAACAAAATATCATCAATTAGCAATAATAAGAACAAATATGCAGAAGTAAACCAAATAAGCACTTATATAAGCAGAAATAAACAGTTTGCATATAAAAGCTTGAAAATACTTGAAACTTACAAAAGCCCATGCACAAACAGGGCAAATAATGCTCGAGGAGCTACTCTACAAGCTCTAGCTTGTCAAAAGATAAGCTAGTAACAACAATAAGCCCTTCCAAGTCTGGCTTATCATCCACAACAGCTTATTTGACTTTTGTTGACTTTTTGGATTTTTTGGTTTTAAAACAGATTTAAACACTATTAAGCTCAAAAATAGCTATAAGAAGCTAGTATAAGCTTATACTAATAGAAAAAGAGCTTATGGAGAGCTTATAACATATTTCTAACAACAATGGATCATAAATTTAATAAGACAGAATTTTAACTTAAAAACTTAAATCTTCATTAAACTTCAAAAGAGATTACAATACTTGAAAAGAAAATACAATTTAAACTAAATAAGCTGTAAATAAGGTAGAAAACTAAAACTTAAATTAAAGCTTAAAAACTAACTGCCAAATAGGCTACAATAAGGTCCTATTTATACTAGTCCTAAGCTAGGGTTTCTTCAATTGACTTGTGCTTCTTTTGTGAGAGAATTGAGCCTTGGACTTCAACTGTGCTTCTTATCACTTCATCACAGCCTTTGATCAAAACTTGGTGCCCACTCCTTTAATTCACAGCCGTTGGATGGGTTTGGACCCCTTGGATTGGTGACTTGGCAATGGCAACAAGTGAAGGAGGGGGGACCATGGAATGAGCTAGAGTTGTTTGTCTGGGAGCAGGGGAGGGTGAAAGTGAAAAGGGAATAGTGTTTTGGCGGGTAAATGGATATAAAACATGGGGGTTGACTGGGTTATTATAAGTTTAACCGGGTAAAGGCTATTGGACTGGATTTGTTAATTTGGGGCATGGTTATATTGAAAAGGGTGTGGTTTTATGTTAATTATAAATTAGTTTATGATAATTATGTGTAGGATTAATTTTATAATTAGGTTTAGGATTAATGATGAAAAATGGGTTTTGGTTTCGGGTTCATTTTTCCATGTTCATTCCAATGCCCTTTCCCGGGGTTGACTTTAACTTCGTCTTGATTTGATTAAATGTATAAACGTTGTCGAGTCGATCCGGCAATGTCTCTTTTTGCCCTTTTTTCCATCCAAGCTCAGTTTTGTCCACTTTTGCCTTGTTTTCAATCCTTTTGTAACTCGAACACATAAAAAAACAATCCAAGGATATTTGCAATAATATTTGGTCTATTTGGGTGTTTTTGTGGGTTTTACGGGTATAAAATGATGAGTAAAAGGCCACTCGTCATCCCCCCACACTATCAATTACTAGTCCCTAGCAATCCAATCGTATAAAGTAATGAAAGGATCAAAAGTATATCATGATTACCAAGAATACCCCATTTTGACTTATTATACAATGGAAGTAATTTAAACGAGAACAAACGTAAATAACATGCTTGATTTTCAAAAATGGCATCATGGAACGGGAATCACACAAAATGGGTGATTCCGGGGAATTGTAATCGTCATCCTCTTTTTTATACTCCCTAACTAAGTTTAAAAACCCTTGTGCAAACATTTTTGTAAAATGCTAACATTACTTATACTAGTAATCTATGTAAGCCGAGACTTAACTTTTCACTCCCACAATTATTGAAGTACTTAGGTGAGTGTGCTGTTTAAGTTAATATTAATTCACTAGAAACCACGAAATCTAAGGATCGAAAGGGTCGTTTCCATGTAGCGGCTTTCTTCTTGGCACATCCCAAACCAGTTGGTTTTAGGTGACCGGGGTTTTGACACCTCACGGAGAATAGTACCGGAATTAGCGGGAATTCGATTCCAAAGATTTACGAGGCTACCGCTAAGGTAACATTAAACTTAAATAGATAGCAACCGACGATGATTTAGAGATTAGAGATTCAAAGGTGAGATAACTCCATGTGGCGACTTTCTTCTCAGCTTTTCCTTAGTAAACTTAGGAGGCTAGGTTTTTACACCCTCGAGAATAGTATCGGAGCTCACGGGATCTTTGAAGTCAAAAATTTCCAAATTACCGTCCAACCTTTAGACAATTTTGATGAATACTAGTTTAACTTCCGATTTAAATTTAAGAAAAAGCAAGTTTCGCACATTTATAAATAAGCAACATAAATGTTTTTATTCAAACAACACACATTTTTTCATTTTTCTTCATTTTCCATTTTTTTTTGACACAACATAATACTTGCAACTCCACTTATTTCATTTTGCAACATTCAAGAAATATTACTCACACTATTTTTCAATATTTATCCCAATTTTAAGAAAGTATGCTTGTTCCAAAATTTATTAAAAATTTGAACTAGTACTCTATATCAAGATTGTATAAAAATTTATTTTTGCTTAACAAAACGGTTTTTAACATTCAAAGGTTTGAAAATAGCACTTATTTAGTCAGATTAGGAGCTCCTGGGAGGAAAAGCCATAGATTACTTATATAAGCTCTAAAGAGAACCAACTACTCCACGCTTAGCATTTTCATTTGCACAATTCGTAAAAACTTAGCCTAAACGTTAAGGGTAACAGCCAAATCGACACTTTGGCAGAGTCGGGATTCCCCTTGTTCTAGCCTAATCAAGTCTAAACTTTCACTAATACTGAAGCATTAATGTATAGCAAATTATTATTTAATGTGCAAAGCATTTCTTTTTCATGCAATTTTTAACTTTATGACGATAAAATTTTTAAAATTTGGGTAAAAAGGGGTGCTAGGGGACTAGTAGGTACAACATGTGAATTTTTTTTAAAATTTGGATCAAATTCGCAAGAATTCCCCCCCCCCCCCACACTTAGAATTGAATATTGCCCTCAATATTCAAAGTACCGGTTATTATGCTGACACTATAGAATGTAAAAAGGTAATACTACTAGCTAAGTGTGGAAACAAAATCTTTTTCACAAAAAAGATTAATAAGATATCCCTGGATAATTGTTAGTAAAACGATCAGATATTGGGCGGCTGGATTGAAAACTGGCGCATCAATCATCACGATCTACGGGAATCCTGAAAACAAAGGCAAACATACAACAACAAAGCAACAAGTAGAGGAATTCCCCCAAACTTAGTGTTTGAAAATAGAAAGAAGATAGAAGGATAAGCATGGGTTGCCACCCACGAAGCGCTTATGTTTTTGTTAACCGAGTTTGACTCGACCCCGAATTCATTGGTCCATGGGGAAGCAAGTGGAAGAGAAAATCCCCGTCGGATTTCATTCAAAATGTTTGGATAAACATTGAAGTACATGAAAGTTCCACTCCGATGAGATGCCCGCGGCTCTTAGTAATAAAAACTATAAGCGGAGATGCCGGGGTCAAAAACTTTGTCCTCATTTCCGTAAGGAAATGAGAGTAAAGTTTCAGTCAGATTTAACTCCATGCAGAATAGGAGTTCACCATTAAGATAGAACAGAGGGGAATTACTTTTCTCCAGAATTAAAAGTTCCTCAGATGAGGTTTGTAGCTTGAAATTCTTATCGGGAGTCAATTTAATCATTGAGTGATTTTTACTACCATCGAGTGTGCCTGGATTAAACACTTTGTCTTCACAAGAAAACTCAACAGGATACTCGATGGAAGACTCATCAGAGAAAAGAAAATCATCCTCGGGAGATAGAGGAGATAAGTTATTTAGCTCAGTCACGGTTTTCATTTTTGGGTCTTTATCTTCAAAGGATTTATCATCAGAAGGTTTTCCATATAAAAGATCTTCCCATTCTTCACGATCAGCACCGAAATCAAAAAGATCATCATCATTTTGAGAATCACTATCTTTGATGATTTTCTTAGGATTAGAATCTAGTGATGGATCATGATATAAAAGATATTCCACTTCTCTCAGATCTGATTCGAAATCAAAGTCATCATATTCATCCCCCGGTGGGATTGGATCGATGTGAACAAGTTCATCGGTGAACTCCTCAAGAACATAATCACTATTAGACTTTTTAATTTCCTTAATTTTAATTTCCTTCGGAAGGAGAGAAAGTGACGGATCATCATTAAGCAACTTTTCGAGGAGGAGAATGTCTCCCTCTGGATCAAAGTCGGTATCATCAATTTCCAGTGAAATTGAATCATTAGTAAGACAAGCCTCGATCTCTTCCAAAATGAAATCACTTCCCTCAAACGGAGAGAGAGAAGGAGAAGAGTTGGCAACGATAGGTTCAGAAAATAGAGTGGGATTGCCACTTGGAGAATTATGCGAAGATCCATGAACTTTTTAAGCATACTCCTCAACATCAATAACATCGATTCGGTTAACCGAGAATTTATCAGAATTGGAGGAGTATCTCGAAGTTTGATCGAGTTTAAAAGTCACAGCCTGATCATCAACACGTAGAGTAAGTTCTTCACCATAAACGTCAATCAAAGCACGTCCCGTTCTCAAGAATGATCTTCTAAGTATTAGAGGAACTCGGGGGTCTGCATCAAAATCTACAACGACGAAATCGGCCAAAAAATGGAACTTCCCCACTTTCACGAAAACATCTTCGGCTACACCCATAGGACGAGTAATCGACCGATCGCCTAGCTCAAGAGTCATACGTGTAGGGGTCAGTTCTGGGAGAGAAAGCTTTTTCCAAACGGAGAATGGCATGAGATTGATGATAGCGCCAAGATCGGCCAAGGTGAGACACTCAATCATTCCCGGGAAATCGCAAGGGATGAGAAACTTGTCGGGGTCTCCTAATTTTTCTGGAAGTTTTTTAAGGAGAACCGCCGAGCAATGCTCATTCAGCGGCGTTTTAGCGAATTCAAATAATTTCTCTTTGTTACTGAGTAAATTTTTGATTGTTGAAGCAAACTTTGGCATGAGAAGAAGAGCATCCTCAGAGCTTATGTCAAAATGCAAATCTTGGAAGATTTGGAAAAATTTCTCAATTTGAATGTTGGCTTTTTGACGGAGCTTCTGATCGTTTAGTTGTTAGACCCGTTTCCCGGGTACTTGGACCCCACCCTAGATGAAAATGGATTAAGGTCTTTACGTGATTGGTCAGTCAACGAATGTTGCGTAGTGGTCAAACCCGATAGTCAAAGTGATAGTCAAAGAACGTGTTATAAGGTTATGAAAGTATTGTGTGGCACAACAATAAGGAAATAGACTTCAAGGACTAAAGTTGCAATAGACCAAAAGTGTTAAGATATGTAGTGTGGCCAAAATAGAAGGAAAGGGACTAGAGGGACCAATCTTGCCATGTGGCCAAACTAGTTCAAGCAACTAGATAAATATCAAGATTATCCACTAGTTTCTATAAGGTTCTAGCATTTTCTTGAGGTGTTTATGGGTGTGTCGGTTTAGAGCAGAAAAAGGGAGGGAAGATGAGGCTTTGATGATCAAGTGGTAGATGAGATGTGTTCTTAGTCAAAGGTTAAGCTTAAACCATGATATTCCCACAAGTAAGTAACTTTCTATCTTGGTTCTAATGAAGTTAAGGTTTATGAATAAAGTTGGAAATCATGATATAATCAAGGTATAATCATATGATGATGTAGAAAGGAAGATGAGTATGTTTGATCGGTTATGTAAACCCTTGTTTATGTTATTGATTATTATGTTATTAGGTCTTGATAATTTGTAAAGGATGATGATGATGGAGGATGGTGATGATGATGAAGATAATACTTATGTTCTTGTTAAACTTAGCTTTGGAAGTTAAGGTAAGTAACTTGGTTACTATATGTTTAATATGGAAGTTGTTATAGTATGTGTTTATGAATGTTTGTGTTAAGAAAGGTTATAGTTGTTTAGAAGGTGTGAGTAACCTAGAGATTAGAATAACGGAATGAGCCTTGGGATTATGAAAGGATTAAGGTATGTGTTGATGCCTTATGTGATTATATGCGTTATAGTTGTGTGCTATATATATGTGTAATAGTGATGGATTCATGATGCATATGTGATGATGGAAGTATTGATCATGTAATAGCCAAATTACTTACTAAGCGAAAGCTTACCATTATAGTTGAAAATGTTTTGTAGGTCATGTGTGATGCAATGGCTTGGACAAAGATAAAAGGTTGGATATATGCAAGATTAAAGGAATGGTAAGGAAGTAGAGCTTAGGTAGATACCGAGCTCGTGCAACTTTGTCCCCCCCGTGAGTTATTTAATGGTTTGTAAAGTGTGGTCAAGTGTCAAAACGTGTGTCAATATTGGTGTAATGAATTGGTGGTCATTTGGTATGCTAAAGGGTGTTGTAAGTATTTATGGCTAAAGAAAAAGGGGTGCTTGGAATAAGTATGATTATACCCATTTTGGGTTGTAAACGGGTCAAACGATTATGGAAATGTTTTAACATGTTAAGTTACGGATGTGGTATGGGTTGTATATCGCGAAAATGGGCCAAAATGTAAGTTTATGGGGTTTGAAAGAGCCAAACCGGCTGTTGGAATCCCAACCGGGGCAGTTGGGACCTTCTGTGAAGCCCAACCAGCGGTTGGAATCCCAACCGGGGCGGTTGGGACTTTCTGTGAAGCCCAACCGGCAGTTGGGAGTAATTTCCAGATTTTGTCGATTTTCGAAAAATCATATCTTTTAAACCGTAAGTCGTCACGAGTTGCGCCACCCATTGTTTCGAAGGTAATTGAGTCTAGTTTCATTTAAAAATATTCTAAAGGTCTGAATGTTTATAGATTTTTGTCAATGGTCAAAAGAGTGACAAGATTTCCGTAAAAGTCAAGCGTTTCCGCATTAAAGTTCAGAGTTTTTGGTCTAAGCAGGCACAGGGTGTAACAAATTGGTATCAGAGCTTCGGTTTAAGTGAATTAGGTTTCCACTATAGGTTACCTAGTCCTAAACCACTCGTAGAAGCGTTTAACGTAAGTGCTAGTGATGCGAGATGTAATTGTTAAGTATGAGATGGATTATGTTTTATGTTAGATGAGCTTAATGATGATAGGTGATGGATGTGTGTTATTGTATTGATGTGTATGAGATATAAGTCCGTGGGGGACTTGGAGTACTTAAATGATTAGTTGGCCGAGCACCTCGGTTGGTGCCGGTGATTATATTGCGATTATGTGAATGTATGATAGAGTTATGATGATGGAATGCGAGTAGGAATGCTAAGCGGTATTAGAGATGGGCTAGTAAGTGAATTTAAAGTTTATGATGCCTTAGTTATAAGGTAGACTAGTGCTTGCTGTTAATTAGAATGTTGATGCTTAGACATAGATTGATCGTGCAATGTGATATATGAGCCATAGACTACGTGAGTTGATTATGATTTTGAATGTTTTAACACATGTTGGATAAAAAGAGTTATTTTGCGACGAAACTATTATATTTGACTATAGAACACCAAACGAGGATCATAGAGTACCATTTCAACATATTTACATGAAAAGTAGTTTATGACTTACGAGACGTCAAAAATGTATTTTTCGACGATAAACATTATTTTCTAAAATCATCGAGTGGTATCGATAACATACGTATTTGCTTGTGTAGCATCATTTCATTGCTTACAATAGATCATATCATTCATGTTAGGTCACGGTTAGAGACCGAGCCTCATTTCAGCATATTCATATCTGTCTTTGTTGCTACCGCATAAGGTGAGTTCCATAGCCCCTACCTTTATACGTTTTGGATTACGTTTTGGGGGAGAATACATGCTCAAATATTTTTCACAAGCACTTTAATCTTCTAAGGATTAAAGTGAGTTTTCATAGCCCCGGTTTTCAAGTTATTACATCATTTCAAATCTCTCGGGGGAGAATACATTGTACCATTTTTGATGCGGACCAAAGTATATAAATACATTACATTGCTTAAGTTACCACATTTGCCAAGTTAAAGTCCCCTATTATTATGAACCGTTAATTGTGAGCAAGCGAGGGTGTGTGAATAGATCTATTGAGGGTGACACCTCCGTTCGGGTTGGTAGCACCAACTTGTCATACGAACGCATTACATTTGATCCATTTCAGGGTGTTTGGCAAAGCACTCAGTTGGGGCATTTCATTCAGTCTAGCTTCGGGGTCATGAGCTTAAGAGATATTGTATCATTTTTATGTGGCAGTTTGTCATAAACTTTATACTTGTGGTTTCCGTGTAACATTTCAGTAACATAAACAAAATCATGTTGGCAATGGGTTGTAAACACACAGGTTGCAAGTCTTGCTATGGACAGGACTTGGAACTGGGTGGATTTACAATGCCTTTGCTGGGAAAACCTTCATTCAAAGGCATTACATTTTACAATAAACTCTATGAACTCACCAACCTTGTGTTGACACTTGTTAGCATGTATTTTCAGGTATAAAGCAATAGCACGCTACTGGAGGCTCTTGGCAGGGCATGGCATGGTCATAGAAGACTCTGACAAACATTTGGGACCGTTTTACCTATTTTAAAGGGCCTATTTCCGCACTACTTTTAACAATGTAAATTCAACATTTTTGTTAAACAAGGTTGTTCTAAATAATTGAAATGAAAACCGTTCTTTGCACTTGTGTTGTGATACCAATTGAGTTGCACCCCAGCGATGTGTAAGCTTCCGCTGAACCCGATTTTGGGGGTGTGACAGATTGGTATCAGAGCCTAGGCTATAGAGAATTGGGTAATTTTAAAACCTAAACTATAGCTGCATTTACAAAAACATAACCCTATGACCGCCACGTGCCTGCCTGCCAAGCTGATGCCTCAATTGTGGTTTGTTGCTGACATATTTAATAAGATTTGTGTCTTATTATCAAATCATTCATACCCACTTATTATAGTTGATTACTATAGTTGTCTTCATATAAGCATGCATACATATCGTATACGTTTCAGCGTTACGCCTTTTTCTTACATAGTTTCATCATTCGACCACGAGTTTGGTCCTTTGCCTTAGCCTATCAGAACATCTCTTCAAATGTGAACGACCTAGTATTACTATAACTGAGTTGAGTATTTTAAACTTCATTGAACCTCGGTGGAATATAGACTCGTCATCTATATTCAACCCGGGACAGTTGGACATAGGCTGACTACCTATGCCCCGCTCAGAGATGAATTTTGCAATACTGAGAGCAGTTATAATGAAATTATGTCCGGTTTGCATTCCTACTCGATTTCTAAAGGTTTCAAAACTTCTTGTGTGTATACACAATCGTTGCAAGAACATCCACACCTGCATCACCTTATGAACCGCCGTCTAGAAGCACGTCAGCTAACCATAACCCAATCTCAAGCCGTTGAGAGTCAGATCATTGGGAATGACCATCATTTCACCTTTACCATCACGAATTCTCGAGACTCAAGTTGAGGTACTCAAGGAAGAAAAACCGACAGAATGATAAAACCCTACGGTATGCCAAAGAATGCAAATGGGTTAGTAAAGAGGTCAGACAGAGTATTGTGCTTCAAGGATAGAAACTAGATATCTCCCTATGGTGGAATACGAGAGTTGATTATGCACGAGTCGCACAAGTCGAAGTACTTCATTTGTTCAAGTTCTGATAAGATGTATCAGGATCTGAAAGAAACTTTATTGGTGGCCGAATGTGAAAGCAGACATAGCTTTGTATGTTAGCAAATGCCTTACTTGCGCTAAAGTAAAAGCCGAGTACTAGAAACCAGTAGGATAACTTCAGCAACCAGAAATTCCTCAGTGGAAATGAGAACGCATTACAATAGATATTTTCATTAGACTTCCAAAGACATCAGGTAGTTTTGAAGTTATTTAAGTGATCATCGATCGTCCCACCGAATCAGTCCATTCCATTCCAATAGGAGAGACTTATACTATGGAACAGCTTACCAGACTTTATGTCAAGGAAATAGTCTCAAGCACGGTGCACCAAATTTCCATCATCCCTGACCGAGATAGTCACTGTACTTCAACTCACTGGCAATCATTACAAGATTCATCTGGAAGCAAATTAGACATGAGCAATGCCTATCATCCTCGGACCGATGGTCAGAGCAAGAGAATGATTCAAACATTGGAAGATATGCTCAGGGCATATGTGATTGATTTTGGAAATGGTTGGGACTAACCATTTGCCATTGATCGAGTCCTCTTATAACAACAATTATCACATGAGCATAAAAGCAGCACCATTCGAGGCACTCTATGGTCGAAGGTGTCGGTCCCCTGTTTGTTGGACCGAAGTTGGTCAAGTACAACTCACTAGTTCAGACATGGTTCGCGAAACCACAGAAAAGATAATTCTGATTTGAGAAAGACTTAAAACAGCCAGAAGCCGACCGAAAAGTTACGTCGATGTTCGACGCAAACCATTAGAATTTCAGGTTGGAGGCAAAGTTCTGACAATCCCTTTAATCTATTCTTACCCAATCAGATGTATGCACGACCTACCATCCTCAGACCAACGAATATTGAAGAGAATTATCCAATCCCTATAGGACATGCTCAGCACCATAGAATTAACCTTAAATTGTTTGGAGTAAACCTTTGACATTGACAGATTTCACCTTCAACAATAGCCATCACACCAATACAAAGACTATACTCTTTAAGACACCCTGTGGTGGAAGTACCAATTACCTACTGACAGACCAAAAATCAGGAAGTCCAATTCACTAGGCTAGAACCCAATCGTGAAACAACAAAGGAAAGTGTACAAGTCAAGAATCAGTTACAAGCAACACGAAAACAATACAAAAGTTAGGTCAACTCAGGATGCAAAATCATTGGGATTAGGTATCCCTAAGCAGCAAATCATTAAAATTCTAACTGTGGAATGAGTTACGTTGAAAGCCTTGCCTTGGAAAGGCATGACACAATTTCAGAAACATTGGAAAAGCATGATACAATTGTGAGAACACGGGAAAGTGAACCCTAGGTACCTTGGACCATTAAAGACTGTAACTGTAATCGGCCGACTGACATACAGACTTGAGCTTCCGTCAGAGCTCAGCAGTGTACATAACACGTTTCATCTCTCACACCTCAAGAAATGTTTTTCAAACGAAACGCCTGAAATTCCATTGGAAGAAATTCAGCTCGACAATAAGCACAAATATGTGAAGGAAACAACAGAAATCATAGACCATGAGGTCAAACAGTTGATGCAGAGTCAAATTCCTATCGTTAAGGTTCGCTAGAATTCTCGCAGAGGTCCTAAATTTACATGGGAGCGGGAAGACCAGGTGCGGCTCAAATATCTACACCTTTCACCGGATCCACCCCGGAGACCAACACTAACTGAATTCAGGGACTGAATTCCCGTAACGGGTGGAGACTGTGACAACTCGTAATTTCAGGCCATTTTTCCGAACCTCGACAATTTTACTATTCACGAGTTACTATTCATTTTCACTATTCATTCCAAAATTTTTATTTCATATTCTCGTAAGTTAAACTATTTTAATGATAACCCGAGATTTTGGCACTCGTCGGATAATTTCTGCAAAAATCATGAAACCGTGTCCGAGACTTACTTTAAGGTTTAAACGTCATTTAGGCATCCCGATATGTCCAAACAACATTACCAACAAGAGAAATATATGTTTTCCACCTTCCGTGACATTTTCATGAATTTAGGAATTTTAGGATACCCGGTTTTAAGTTTTGTGACTTTACGACTTACAGTTAGCAATTAACGGGACCAAAACTCACTCCGTAAGTCAAGATAAGTGTCCAACCTAAAATGTCTAGATATTTTCTCAAAAATATCTAGATATTTCAAAAACCTAGTGAAATTACCATTATACCCTTTCGTTGAAATTACCAAACTACCCTTGGCCTATATAATGCCTAAATTAGCTTCTTTTTCACAAAAATCACAAACTCTCTCCCTCTTTTCTCTCTCAATCCCACGGCACAACCACAAGACCAAGGAGATCCCATAATTTTTCCAAGATCGAGTGTTATACAAGTTCCTTATATCTTCCTTGTTAGAGTTTTGCGATAAAAACTCCAAGGTTGTGATCTTTTTCATCCAAACTCATCAATCTTCAAGTAAGCTTCAAGTGAACTTTTTCATCATCTCATACTTTCATTTGATCATTAACATCATGTATTTTCAAGTTATATTGGTTAAACATGCAAGTTACATATGTTATTTATACCACTTTACAAGTTTTCATGGTTTTTATGAATATATATTAATCCTATGATCATCCCCTTGAATCCTACAATATTTTGTGAAGTCTAGGACCCCATGACACCCTAAGAAGGTGTATGGTAGATCAAGAGATGGTTGGTTGTTGATTGGAAGGTTTTTGTACAAGTTAGTAACTAGGAAACCAAGTTTTGAACAATATATATATACCTACTGTCCTTAAATGCAAAACGTGGGAAACTCAGTGGGTTTTATGTAACTTTGGACCAAAGATTTAGAAAATACATTCCGAGACGAAACTATGGCCGAAAACGGGGATAAAAACGAGTTAATAACGAAGGAGATATGGTTTTCCGAAGTTTAACAACGAAAAGTATTTTTGGAAAATATTGTTGCTGTCCATTTTTGCCAAACGTGGAAACTTCAGGGGTTTCTGGGAAATTTTGGGTTAGATATTCAGAAAATACTTTCAAAAACGAAACCGTAGCCTTTTGAATCACTAAAAGAGCCCTTACGACGAGAAAGTTATGATTTTTCTAAGTTTACGACGAAACTTATATTTTTCCAGAAAATACCTTGCTGTTGCACAATTTTCAAGGGCTGTTTTGAGGCATTAGACATAATCTATCCGACCCGAATTATCAAAAATATATTAGTATGTTGTCCCACGATTCCGGGGATATAAAGAACATGGAAAACGAGCTTATAACGAAAAAGATACAAGTGTTTAAAAACCGGCGAAAAATATATAATTCCATCAGCTTTTACTAATATAAACTTGCCGCAAAACTGTCTTTGCGAGACACCATTTTCACGACTGTTTTTATCCATGATTGGTATGGTTTGAGTCCGAGCCGTCTCATATGAAATCAAGATCTCCCAGCAAGCTTTTTAAATCAATTGGCCGTTCGTCGAATAGACTTATAACGAATAAACTATGACCTCATCTTTTTACCCAAAAATCATTTCAAAGTTATCATTTTGACAGCTTTTACTATAATAGAATTTTCTAAGTGTTGAACATTATATTTTCAAGTAACCATATTCAAAGCCGACTTTCTTTATGATCGGGACACGTATGACCAAAACTCAAATGAGACGGCTGTGAGATCATGTTACAAGGTTTTCAAAAACGTCAAGTTCTATTTCTAACTCTTAACGTACAATATTTTACGGCTAGTTTTGCGAGGCCGTTTGGTCACGTTTTTCACAAGTTATAAAAAGAGTTATTTTGCGACGAAACTATTATATTTGACTATAGAACACCAAACGAGGATCATAGAGTACCATTTCTACATATTTACACGAAAAGTAGTTTATGACTTACGAGACGTCAAAAATGTATTTTTCGACGATAAACATTATTTTCTAAAATCATCGAGTGGTATCGATAACATACGTATTTGCATGTGTAGCATCATTTCATTGCTTACAATAGATCATATCATTCATGTTAGGTCGCGGTTAGAGACCGAGCCTCATTTCAGCATATTCATATCTGTCTTTGTTGCTACCGCATCAGGTGAGTTCCATAGCCCCTACCTTTATACGTTTTGGATTACGTTTTGGGGGAGAATACATGCTCAAATATTTTTCACAAGCACTTTAATCTTCTAAGGATTAAAGTGAGTTTTCATAGCCCCGGTTTTCAAGTTATTACATCATTTCAAATCTCTCGGGGGAGAATACATTGTACCATTTTTCATGCGGACCAAAGTATATAAATTCATTACATTGCTTAAGTTACCACATTTGCCAAGTTAAAGTCCCCTATTATCATGAACCGTTAATTGTGAGCAAGCGAGGGTGTGTGAATAGATCTATTGAGGGTGACACCTCCGTTCGGGTTGGTAGCACCAACTTGTCATACGAACGCATTACATTTGATCCATTTCAGGGTGTTTGGCAAAGCACTCAGTTGGGGCATTTCATTCAGTCTAGCTTCGGGGTCATGAGCTTAAGAGATATTGTATCATTTTTATGTGGCAGTTTGTCATAAACTTTATACTTGTGGTTTTCGTGTAACATTTCAGTAACATAAACAAAATCATGTTGGCAATGGGTTGTAAACACACAGGTTGCAAGTCTTGCTATGGACAGGACTTGGAACTGGGTGGATTTACAATGCCTTTGCTGGGAAAACCTTCATTCAAAGGCATTACATTTTACAATAAACTCTATGAACTCACCAACCTTGTGTTGACACTTGTTAGCATGTATTTTCAGGCATAAAGCAATTGCACGCTACTGGAGGCTCTTGGCAGGGCATGGCATGGTCATAGAAGACTCTGACAAACATTTGGGACCGTTTTACCTATTTTAAAGGGCCTATTTCCGCACTACTTTTAACAATGTAAATTCAACATTTTTGTTAAACAAGGTTGTTCTAAATCATTGAAATGAAAACCGTTCTTTGCACTTGTGTTGTGATACCAATTGTGTGACTATAAAGTGTTTACGGTCACTCATACTGATTAATCCAACAATGTCACACATATTCAGGTTTTGGTCACTCTTTTTCAATGAAAACGACCACAAACTAAACAATGTGACCATATGCCACCTACGGTGGCACAACCTTTGGTGACACACACCAAAAATAAGTGTGTGACTATATGCATATCGTCACACATTTTTGGTGTGACGAAATCCCATATCTGTACCAGTGATATGACACCACCTAAAATTTAATTTCTAAGAATTGGAAAATGATTTATGCAAAAGTAAGCAATGGCTTCTTCAAAGTTCTTACTTTTATCTCTAGCTCTACTACTCATTGCTCTCTGATTTGTACCAAACTTTACTTCTGCTTCTTTGGAGGAAGCAAAAGCTCATAAAAAATGGAAAGAACCCTTAAAATCCCAAACAACTCCCAAATTGTATCTTCTTGGACACCCCTTCCAACGAATACTAGTGCACCCGCTCCGTGCCATTCTTGGTTTGGAATTTCTTGCAATGCTGATGGGAACATTAACAAGTTGAACCTCTCTACGTCTGAGTTAAAAGGTACGCTTCACCAGTTCCCGTTCTCTATTCTAGGCAACCTTACCCATTTTAATCTTAGTGTAAACAGCTTCTTTGGTCCCATCCCACCAGAAAAACAGACGAAAACACGTATGAAAACGTACCAAAACGGGTGACAACGTATAAAAACACTCAAAAACGTAAGAAAAATGAGCAAAAATGTGTGAATACGGTCAAAAACGTGTAAAAGCGGACGAAAACGTATAAAAATGGACGAAAACATGTAAAAACGGGCGAAAATGTAAAAAAACATAAGAAAAACGGACGAAAACGTGTAAAAATGAACGAAAAGGTAGCAAAACGCACGAAAACGTATAAAAACGGACGAAAACGGACAAAAACGTAAGAAAACGGACGAGCTACGTAAGAAAACCAAATTTTTATTTAATTAGAAACGACTGTTAGTATAAAGGACTAACGTTGCAAACGATTGTTTGGTTAATGGACTAACGTTGCAAAAAAAATAGGGACTCAATTAGGGATTTACCCCAAACCACAGGGACGAACCATGTAATTTACTCTTATATTTATTAATGTATATATTTTTATTTTAAATTTAAATAGGTGGTCTAATGGAAAAGACAATCTTACCCTCGTGTGCAATGCATGTGGGGGACTTTAACGGTCAAATTTAACGTCCGTTTGGCAAAGGACCGTGGGTGTTAAGGGTTTCGGAGTTACGGACTATTTGCTTAAAAAACGTCATTGGACCATACGTGAAAGCCAACGCAAACCACAAGGACGATCTGTGTAATTTACTCTTGTTTTAAAGAAATGTTGTAGTAGATATTTACAACTTGTTTGAGAAGTCACGTAAAGATGATGATTTGCTTGAACAATAAAATAGAGTTCAAACAAGATCAAGTTGGCCACTCTTAATTAGTGGTTTAATCGACTTGTAAAGGCAAAACATTATGTCCCCTGCATACATTTCTTATACCTTAAATGATCATGAATTTACATAGATACATAGACACCGATATGAACACACACAAATAAATATATTCGGTTTAGATAAATAAGCATTATCCATGCCATCGTCTTCACTTATAAGAGATTGCTTCAAATGGGAATTGTAACGATCAAGAAATTTACACAAAATAGACTGCTAAAAATGTTGGTTGACGTCTTCAATATAATGGACTTGAAATAAAAAAAAAAGTTGAATACAAATTTTGAGAATATCAATTATGTAGTTGCAACTTAGAATTCAGTTAAGAAGTGGCCTATTACCGTTCTTGTGTGAGCAGCCTACCCCAGTTAGCAATATTTTGGATGTGAAACATGAATTTCTCAATCTGTAATACAAATGGAATCAGCATTCAAATCAATTTTATAACAAACAGTAAGAAGGATATACACTATTTGCCTCAAAACTGAACTTTCATAACAACAAAGTGATAACTAACAATGATGCCCTTTGGACACGAGAGAAAAAAATAGATATAGTGTCACTCTAAAGGAAAGTATGCCATAGTATCATAACTGCATGATACTTCATTTTTTCATTAGGTTTTAGTATCTTGTACCTAATGTTTTTACTTCGCACTTTTTGCCTCTGTGTAATGCTTTCAAGCTCGTGCTGCCATCCTAACAACGTTGCAGCATTCTCTGACTTTTCATTGGTTATTAAATACGTCAACCTTCATTTACTTGATCAATTTGATTTCTCACGGAACGTGATTTTATGGATACCAGACGCTCGTTCTTTCCCTATTCGTGATCAATTTGATTTCTCACGGAACGTGATTTTACAGGCACTTTTCTTCTTTACGCCTAAACATAAATACAACAAAAAGTATCAGATAAACAGATGACATCAATTGAGAATTTACCATGAAGACTATATAAATAACTTTTTATAAAATATCAATCAATCATTGGTCCAAAAAAACTCTATATGTTCAAATGTTCAATGCTTACTAACATTGGACTGTTACACTAGCTTATATTATGCTATGTCGCTATGAAGTTTTGAGGCCTTAACGCTACACGTCCTAAATAACGCTATCCATGTGTCCAACTAATTAATACTCATGGTAAAGGTTCAACATGGATGAATTGCTATTCTTTACTAGGAATTTCATCAAGCACCTTAGAGCATACGGTATCGTAACATACAAATGATAATCCGCTAAACCTATACTTTGTGAACACACATTAGCAATCAAACTCAACAAATAAAAAATCAAATCAGTAGATGCAGTAAATCATATCTTCAACGACTTTACTGCCAATGAGTTACGTCATATCTTCAAAACTAAATAAAAAGATATTTCAATCAACTGGAATTTGATTACCGTATGGATTTGAAAGGGTTGGCATGCCCCATATTTCTGCACTTCTTTTAGACTTTTTTGGCACAACGTATCATTAGTGGTTTTTGAAATTTATTTTAGAACATATTTAAAGTTTTATGCTCCAATTAGAAGAAAGCACTCATATGCCATATTGTCAATAAAGTTTGGGTTATGCCCGTATTCTTCACGGTTTAAAATTTTATGCTCCAATTAGAAGAAAGCACTTTGGAAGGAAAATATGACACCACCTAAAATTTCTCAAGTAAACCAATCTTGTGGAAAAATATGACACCACCTAAAATTTCTCAAGTAAACCAATCTTGTGGAAAAATATGACACCACCTACTGTAATGGCTTCACTTTATAGAAAGAAAAAAAACATGCAAAAGCAAGCAATGGCTTCTTCAAACTTCTTACTTTTATCTCTAGCTCTGCTACTCATTGCTCTCTCATTTGTACCAAACTTTACTTCTGCTTCTTTGGAGGAAGCAAATGCTCTTCTAAAATGGAAAGCAACCCTTAAAATCCCGAACAACTCCCAAATTGTATCTTCTTGGACACCCCTTCCAACGAATACAAGTGCACCCGCTTCATGCCCTTCTTGGTTTGGAATTGCTTGCAACGCTGATGGGAACATTTACTGGTTGAACCTCTCGACGTCTGGGTTAAAAGGTACGCTTCACCAGTTCCCGTTCTCTATTCTAGGCGATCTTACCCATTTTGAACTAAGTATAAACAGATTCTTTGGTCCCATCCCACCAGAAATCGGACTCCTGTCCAAACTTGTCTATCTTGATTTTTCAACCAATCAGTTTTCTGGTGTAATTCCACCTACCATTGGTAAACTAAGCCAGTTAGCCGTTTTGCATTTTTCCACAAATCAACTCTCTGGACCCATTCCAATTGAATTGGGGAATTTGAAATCTCTCACTGAATTATATTTGAGAGCAAATCAACTCAATGGTTCAATCCCACAAGAATTAGGGAATATGAAGTCTCTCACTGAATTAGCTTTGTACGAAAATGAACTCTCTGGTTCAATCCCTTCATCGTTGGGTGATTTGGTGTCTTTGAATATCCTTTATTTGTACAATAACACACTCTCTGGACCCGTTCCAATTGAATTAGGGAATATGAAGTCTCTAACTGAATTGGCCTTGAGTAAAAATCAACTCAATGGTTCAATTCCTTCATCATTGGGTGATTTGAAGTCTTTGAAATACCTTTTATTGTGGCAAAATCAACTTTCTGGACCCATTCCAATTGAATTGGGGAATATGAAGTCTCTCACTGAATTAGATTTGAGCGCAAATCAACTCAATGGTTCAATTCGTTCATCGTTGGGTGATTTGAAGTATTTGAATATTCTTGCTCTGATGATGTTGGAAACTTATAATGTCAAAACATAATACAAAGTCAGTTTGTGTTATGGGTCAAAAGTGTCAATAGAAATAAGTATGTATTTAGAGTCTATTATGTAATTATGTCAAGTTAGAAGGTTATAATGTGTAGTTTGTAAACCTAGAAACTGTCGTATAGAAGGTTGTGTCGGTTCATAGAAGGATACGACGGTTCAATATGTGTGTATATATATCCATAAGAGTCTGTAGAAAACAGTTAACCCTTCATTCAATAAAAGGAAAACATATTCGTTGGGTTCAATGTCTTGTGTTCATATAGTTGTTTTGATTCTTGATTTTGGGTTGGGCATCAAGGAATTACTGGGACAATAATTGGTATCAAGAGCCGATGGTTCAAAGAAGATCAAAGATCATTGTTGCAATCCAGAAATCAGAATCAAAGGCGTTTTCTGATCAAGGTTTAGTTTGTGTTTTCTTCATCCAAGAGAAAGAGAGAGATGGCCGATCATCATCAGAAGTTTAGTCATATGTTTTTCTGTTTTTAATCCAAAAGAAGAATAAGCGGTTTGCTTTATAGAAGAGAAGAAGAATAAGCGGTTTGCTTCATGGAAGAGAAGAAGAATAAGCGGTTTGCTATGTCAAAGAAAAGAAGGTTGTCAAGAAGATAAAAGATTGTTGTGTTTGTGAGAGATTATGGCAGAAATTGGTGAAGAAGTGAAGAGGGATACCCGGTCAAAAAAGAAAGAGATAGATGGTTGGATTGAAGGAAAGGAAAGAAGATTTGTTAGATATATTAGAAGGAAGAAGATCAGAAAACACAAAGGAATGGTTGTTGCTTGTTGTTGTGCAAGAAGAAGTGTTACGGTACATGTGCAAATCCAAGAGAAGGCAATACGTGTTCAAGATTCAGAGAAGAGAAGTCAAGAGAAGAGAGACAGAAGAAATTGATTCAGGGAATCAATCAAGAGTTTAGAGAAGAGAAGAACCAGTCGGGAGTAGACCGATCAAGAGAATAGAAAAAAACCGATCGAATGAAGATCGTTTCAGAGAAGAAAGTTAAAGAGATTATTTGAAAGAGAAACACGGTTGGATTATCAAAATTTGCAAGATGGATTCGTGAAAGGAGAAAGTAAGAGTGGCATACAACAAACAGTGGTGTTAAGGACAAGAACAAAGAAAGAATGGATACAAGATGGCTGCAAATATATATTGATTAGTGATGATTGAACAATGGTCAAAGAAGCCAAGAGCAAAACAGAATACAACAGTTGCAGGTTCAGAAACATGCAGTCAAAGAGGAAGAAGATCGAAGTGATGATGATTCTTCATCATCATCGAATGAAGAACAATGAAGATCAAAAGATGAAGATGTTTTGACATTAGGGAGGAGATGTTGGAAACTTATAATGTCAAAACATAATACAAAGTCAGTTTGTGTTATGGGTCAAAAGTGTCAATAGAAATAAGTATGTATTTAGAGTCTATTATGTAATTATGTCAAGTTAGAAGGTTATAATGTGTAGTTTGTAAACCTAGAAACTGTCGTATAGAAGGTTGTGTCGGTTCATAGAAGGATACGACGGTTCAATATGTGTGTATATATATCCATAAGAGTCTGTAGAAAACAGTTAACCCTTCATTCAATAAAAGGAAAACATATTCGTTGGGTTCAATGTCTTGTGTTCATATAGTTGTTTTGATTCTTGATTTTGGGTTGGGCATCAATGAATTACTGGGACAATAGATGATAAATCAACTCTCTGGACCCATTCCAATTGAATTAAGGAATTTGAAGTCTCTCACTGAATTATATTTGAGCGCAAATCAACTCAATGGTTCAATTCCTTCATCGTTGGGTTACTTGACGTCTTTGAAATTCCTTTATTTGTGGCAAAATAAACTATCTGGGCCCATTCCTATTGAATTTGGGAATATGAAGTCTCTCACTGCATTATATTTGAGCTATAATCAATTCTCTGGGCCCATTCCTACTGAATTAGGGAATATGAAGTCTCTCACTGAATTAGGTTTGAACCATAATCAACTTAACAGTTCAATTCCTTCATCGTTGGGATACTTAATGTCTTTGAAACTCCTTTCTTTGTGGCAAAATAAACTATCTGGGCCCATTCCTACTGAATTAGGGAATCTGAAGTCTCTCACTAAATTACATTTGAGCGAAAATCAACTCAATGGTTCAATCCCTTCATCTTTAAAAAACCTGAGAAGCCTTCAGTTTCTGTCTATCCGTGACAACAAGTTATCCGGTCCTATACCACAAGGAATCGGAAGTCAACAATTGTTTAAGCTAGTGCTGGACACAAATCAGTTGTCTGGGCAAATTCCAAAGGAGTTTGGGGAGATGAAAAGTTTGTTAAATTTAAACTTGAGCGATAACAACCTTTCAGGTGCTATACCTCAAGAGCTTGGGTCACTGCATGGTCTCCTTACTCTTGACCTATCCAAAAATAGGTTGAACGGGTCATTACAAAGATATATTGGTGATTGGGTACAAATCAATCACATATATCTTAGTAATAACAAGCTCAGCGGAAAGATCCCATCGGAGATCAGTAAATTAAGGCAACTCAATGTTCTTGATTTATCTTGGAATTCACTCACAAAAGAGATACCATCAGATATTGGAAGTTTGGAAAGTCTGGTAATGATGAATCTTTCTCACAATAAGCAATCTGGTTCAATTCCTAATGGTTTCAGTAAGTTGCCAGGAATGATTGATATAGACCTGTCTTACAATGAGCTCACTGGTCCCGTTCCCCCTTGTGCTGTCTTTCAAAATGTGTCTGGAGAAGCATTTCAAGGAAATGATGGTCTGTGTGGAAATGTTACAGGTTTGAAACTTTGCGAAAGTCAAAAGATAATGAAGAAAAATAATCATTTTCATCATAAGCTCATCCTTGTAACTGTGGTCCCACTTTTTGCGGCTCTTTTACTTGGTTTATTCATGTGTGGCCTCATTGCTTATCGACGTAGAAAGAGAATTTCTCCACAGATACCATCAGGCGAAGAAGGTGGCAATTTTTTCTCAATAACAAGTTTTGATGGACAGGCGATGTATGATGAAATCATCAAGGCAACAAATGATTTTGATGATGCATACTGTATTGGGATTGGAGGATATGGTACTGTGTATAAAGCTGTGTTGCAACCCAACAATTTAGTAGCTGTGAAGAAACTTCATTCATCATCTGAGAGTGACGATCATATAGGCTTCCTAAATGAGGTACAAGCATTAACAAACATACGGCACAGAAACATAGTTAAAATCTATGGATACTGCTTCCATGCTCGTCACTCATTTTTAATTTACGAATATCTTGAGAAGGGAAGTCTAAAATCGCTCTTAAGTAGCGATATCACAGCAAAGGAAATGGATTGGCTGAAAAGGGTAAGAATAGTTAGGGCTGTAGCGAATGGTTTGGCTTATATGCACCATGATTGCACACCACCTATAATTCATAGAGACATTTCTGGAGCTAATATCCTTCTCGATTCTGATTATGAGGCACATATCTCGGATTTTGGAACAGCGAAGCTTCTAAAGATGGATTCATCGAATTGGACTGCGGTTTTAGGCACCTATGGCTATATTGCGTCAGGTAACTACCATCTATTTTTAAGTTATCTATACGTACTTCTTCTCAAGTTTCCGATTTATCTATGTTACATTTAATCATGATCTGACATGACAATTTTTTTTCTATTCTCACGTTTTCTTCCATGTAGAGCTTGCTTATACGATGGTGGCCACAGAGAAATGCGATGTGTATAGTTTTGGAGTTGTTGCACTAGAAGTGATTACGGGAAGGCATCCTGGAGAACTTATATCATGTCTACCAACATTGTCTACTGATGATATATTACTAGCCAATGTAAGAGATAGACGGATTCCGCCACCATATTCTCTAGTTGAGAAACTAGCTCATTCAATTTTGAAGGTCTCACGGGCATGTTTGAACTACAACCCACAGGAAAGGCCAACAATGTGCCAAGTCAAAGATTTATTGTCAGTGGATGATCGAGTTTGGATGAAGATGCATGTATCGGTAACTTAATGCTTGATCGATTTTGTATGATGTCTAGTCATAAATCATAAAGTTTAAGAAACTTTTTATGTTTCATTTTCTTGCCCTGAATTATGTTGTAGATTGTTATCAAATAAGGAAATAATTTATATCAATGAAGATTGCTACCTTTCTAGAATAATTTATATCAATGAAGATTGCTACCTTTCAGTTTTACAATTATAAACTTATCAAGGGGAAATTTGCATATCAGTTAGAATTTATTCATACTCATATCAAGAAGAACCAAAAGACGAACCTGATTTTATAGAATGGTTGTCGGTATAAAAGTGAACCGAATCGAATTAGTAACCTTCATTTTGGGTCTTACAAATTGCTATCCAAATTCCAAAGTCTAAATTCAAACATTCTAGCGGTCCATTCATATTGACAATAGCAATAGAAACAATGTAGAATTAGCCCATTGGGCCGTGTCCAAATGGCACTTTCTTGTTATGGAACCAAAAAAAGGTGTACAAAAAATGTTGGATAGTCAATTTCAATCGACATGGTTTATATAGCTTTATATCACTACGACGTTCTTATTTTGCCACTTCTAGTACGTTGCAATTGAAAGGGTGTTCACATTTTCCGTTCTCGCAACTTCATCAATTGAATCATTAGCTCAGTTAAAGCTGAGAGTAGTTATTTCGTGTTTCATAAAAAAGCTACGGTGTAATGTCATTTACCTCAAAAGCACCACAAATATTGAATTATCAACCTTTATAAAAGTGAAGATATTTGTATTCATGATGAACTTTTGCCGCGAAAATCACAAAGTGTCTTGTCAACAATATCTATTTTCTCCAACACACATAATTAAACGCCAATGATCACAAAAATTGGAACATAAAATATGACCACTTTAAAAGCATGTTAGGTTAGAGAGGGCCATAGCATTATAATGATTTACTTCTAAATGGTTCAAAAGTGATAAAAAGCAATCTTCCCAACAAGGCATTGTTGCTCTTTGTATGCAATGACTTCATTTTTTGGATGAATGATTTTTTAAGTTTCCTTTGGATTCACTTTCTCCCTTTACATCTATAAAAACTTTATGACCTAACCTATTGTTTGTATCGTATCCAGAAAATGACAACTAAAATGTTGTTTGCTTTTATCATATTTTGATAATTCTTTATGTAACATCAAGTTTACTTTCGAAATCTGTAAAGCAAATCTATACACAATCAATGTGTACTAGAGTGTTCATCGGTATGGTTATTGGGTCGTTCGATTTATTCGGTTATATTTCTTTTGGGTAAAATCGAAAGCGAACCAAACCGTGGATTAAATCGAACCAAAAACCGAAATTGAATTCAGTTCAGTTTTTGGGTTAAACCGAAAAACCCAATTTACAAAATTTATATTTTTTTAGTCAATTATATACTCCATGTGCCCCATATTAATGTCGTTTTTTACTTTCTGAAGGGTTTTTTTTTTTTTTTTTTTTTTTTTTTAATTTTTAACTTTGACATTAACTATTCTTTTGTGTTACATAACACTAGATGCAAAAATATATGAATTGATTGAGTTTTAAATGTATTTTATTTGGTATAATTTTCATCAAGTATTATATAACACAACTAAAATTATTTCAGGTCAAAGTTAAAAAAATAATATTACAAAAGTCAAACATGACATTTAAGGACGGAGGAAGTATATTTTTAGCGCAAAAAAAAACTCAAACTTAAAAATGTTATATTTATACTAAGGAAAAGTTTTAATGGTTTTTTTATGTATAAATATATATGTATTTATGTGAATTCGCTCTTAGGTTCGGTTCGGTTTTCGTTTTACAAAAAACTGAATATCTATTTGGTATCTATTTGGTTTAGTTCGATGTTGAAAAATTCGGATCGAATACAAATTTGCTTCGATTTTATTTGATTCGGCTCCATTTTGTTTTTCGATTATGCGGGTATTACCCAATTTATGAACACCCTAACGTGTACTTTAACCATATTTTATGGTAGATTTTTGTTATGGGCTTTGTCTATGAAGCAAATGCATGCGAATGTGATATTTCTATACTTATGTCTCAAAGTTGAAATCCCTTGGATGAAATTGACATCTCAACCATTCACTCCACAATACCAACTCTACTAGAGAATTAATGCTGAAAACCTAATCATTTACATAACCTATACCTAAATCTAATCAACGAAATCACAAAGTGTGGGTAGTACTTTATTAACACGACGTGTAAATGCTATAACCAACTTAATGATATTTATTATATTAAGTCACATCATTAACACAAAAACTTTAGCAAAAATACTGTACTTCAAAAGCTCGTGACGGCTAACACGTCACAACATGAACCATATCACCCTTCAAATCCAAACCGTCTTGTTCTAAAGTCTACCCTTCTTTCCATGTTCCACCCCTACCCGAGTGCATATCCAAGTCACGTAATATACTAAACTCATCATCAACTAGAAACACATCCGCGATCACATAATGTACAATCTTATATATCTACGACTTTCAGTAAACAATAAACAGTAGACTTGTCCCATGTACAGTCTCATATATCTACGATTCCAATAAACAGTAGGTGTGTCACATGTCTAGGATCGCATTTGCGTGAGTTCATCGACATCCATCGGCCTCTATGGGCTTTTTAACAGGCTTTTTAGCCCAACTTTTTATTCATTTCCATCATCCATTCATCTTTAAGCCTAGATATAAAACTATCGGCCTTAGCATTAACATCCGGGCTAGGAAACGAAATGGGCACACCGAACCCCAAATTAGACCCAACTCAATATCAACCGTCTGAAACAATCGACGCCACGTCGTCACGATCAGCTGAGCTACGCACCGAACTATGTGTACTCCGTATCCTAACATAATCACCACGGAGCTCAAACTTCATCGCCGGCATTCTAAACGGCGGTGGTGGAGGTGGCGGCATTGGTATCAACGGCAACTGTGAACCGCTCGGTAGAAACTTTTCTCTTTCGTAATAGCTTGTTTTTGCCGGTAACGGCGGTTTGCCTTTACTCATTGACCTACGGTTACGATCCTCCGGTGGCGCGTGACTTTCACGCGCGGATAATTTCTTTGATCTTATAGGTTTTGTGTATCGTGGCGGAGTCATCGGTGGCGGTGGTGGCGGCAGCGTTGAAATGAACCGTTTACTTTTCTTTCCGGTTTTGAACACATCGTTCATAATAGATGAGGGATTTGAATTAGAATTAAGGTGCTTGCTTTTGTTTCCTTTGAATATGTTTTTGAAAATAGAGTTTGGTGGTGGCTATAGTGGCGGCGGTAGCGGCGGATAATCCTTTATTTGTGGCAAAATCAACTCTCCGGACCCATTCCAATTGAATTAGGGAATATGAAGTCTCTCGCTAGATTAGTTTTGAGCGAAAATCAACTCAATGGTTCAATCCCTTCATCATTGGGTGATTTGAAGTCTTTGAATATCCTTTATCTGTTCACAAATCAACTCTCCAGACCCATTCCAATTGAATTAGGGAATATGAAGTCTCTCACTGAATTATTTTTGAGCGAAAATCAACTCAATGGTTCAATTCTTTCATCGTTGGGTGATTTGGCGTCTTTGAATATCCTTTATTTGTCCCAAAATCAACTCTCCGGACCCATTCCAATTGAATTAGGGAATGTGAAGTCTCTCACTAAATTAGATTTGAGCGAAAATCAACTCTCTGGTTCAATCCCTTCATCGTTGGGTGATTTGAAGTCTTTGAATATCCTTTTTTTGCACAAAAACAATCTCTCTGGACCCATTCTAATTGAATTAAGGAATATGAAGTCTCTCTCTAAATTAGTTTTGAGCGAAAATCAACTCAGTGGTTCAATTCCTTCATCGTTGGTGATTTGAAGTCTTTGAATATGCTTCAATTTTTCAAAAACAAACTCTCAGGACCCATTCCAATTGAATTAGGGAATATGAAGTCTCTCACTGAATTAGATTTGAGCGAAAATCAACTCAATGGTTCAATTCCTTCATCGTTGAGTGATTTGAAGTCTTTGAAACTCTTTTCTCTGTTCAAAAATCAACTCTCCGGACCCATTCCAACTGAATTAGGGAATTTGAAGTCTCTCACTAGATTAATTTTGAGCGAAAATCAACTCATTGGTTCAATTCCTTCATCGTTGGGTGATTTGAAATCTTTGAATATCCTTTCTCTGCAGATAAATCAACTCTCTGGCCAATTGCCTGATGATTTGTGCCAAGGGGGAAAGCTTCAAAGATTATCTGTAAGTTTTAATCAACTATCTGGTCCTATTCCAAGAGGTCTATGGATGTGCCCCAACTTAATAAGAGCAAGGTTTCAATTTAATCAATTTAGTGGAGATATATCGAATAGTTTTGGTGTCTACCCAAGCTTAAATTTCTTTGACGTGAGTCATAATAAATTTTATGGGCAACTATCTCATAACTGGGGTAAATGAAAGAATTTGACTACATTAATGATGGGATTTAACAACATCAGTGGCAGCATACCACCGGAGTTTGGAAATTCAATTCAAGTGCTTGATCTTTCTTCTAATCACTTGGTTGGTCAAATTCCAAAGGAGTTTGGGGAGATGAAAAGTTTGTTAAATTTAAACTTGAGCGATAACAACCTCTCAGGTGTTATACCTCAAGAGCTTGGATCACTGTATGACCTCCTTACTTTTGACCTCTATCAAAAAATAGATTAAACGGGTCATTACAAAGATATATTGGTGATTGGGTACAAATCACTCGCATGTATCTTAGTAATAACAAGCTCAGCGGAAAGATCCCATCGGAGATCGGTAAATTAAGTCAACTCAATGTTCTTGATTTATCTTGGAATTCACTCACACAAGAGATAGCATCGGAAATTGGAAGTTTAAAAAGTCTAGTAATGATGAATCTTTCTCACAATAAGCTATACGGTACAATTCTTAATGGTTTCAGTAACTTGCCAAGAGGGATTGACGTAGACCTGTCTTACAATGAGCTCACAGGTCCGGTTCCCCCTTATGCTGTCTTTCTAATATTGTCCCAGATTATCTGGATCGAATGATAAACACACACACACATGATTTGCACAATTGAAACAACACAATCATACTTTGTATTTGTTAATATTTTAGTATCCATATTAGCAAGTATTACTAAGTATAGGGGGTCTTAGTGTTAATTAGCTATTGTATTTAGTCAAATATGATGGGTAGTCGGTCACAATGCATAGCCGACTATATATGTTATATATATAGGGTGATTAACATTGAGAGCATTAAAAAGAGTCTAGGTTTTCTCCTTTGTTGCAGCCGGTTTCAACTCCTTTAAGAGTTGGTTTACTTCCCCCCTCATCTCTATAATAAAGAGGTGAGGGGGGAGGGGTCATTGTATATCATTCTTTTCGTATTTAATCAATAAACGTATTTTTGGTTAAGTGTTAACTTGTGCAGGGTTTACTTTTCTGTCGATATAACAAACTGTTGGTGTGTGTTCGTCTTCGAGTATCGGGTAATCCGCTCTCTAGATTTACAGGTTTGTTGTAGGTTTATACAACAAGTGGTATCAAAGCCAGGTTCGAAGTTCTGGAAGCTAGGTCGATCACGATTGAAGGTTCTGCAAGTAGCAGGGGTGTTTGTTATGTTGATCGGTTCTGACAACAGGTCTTGTTGTTCGGTTCGTGACAGCAAGGTGCAACAAGGTTTGTCGACAGAAAAGGGTCTTGAAGCTTCGGTTTTTGTCCAGGTACTTGCGACAAGCTAGGAGAGGCTTCAAGAGGGTCTTTTGGTGTTCGTTTTTCTTGAAGGAGCAGAAGGTTTTTCTGTTTGGGCTACCAGGTTCGACGACAAAAGGTTTCTTAAGTTTTCGAGTTGTCGAGGGTTATCGACAGGGTTCAAGAAAGCTCAAGGTTTGTCGATTTTTGGTTTAGAAAAGATCGACAGGTTGCTGGTGTGTTTGGGTTTGTCGTGTTTTTCGACAAAGAACATAATCAGGGTACTTGATTTTTGGTTTGAAGATCAAGGTTCAGGCAGCAAGGGTTCTTGAGTTTTCGGGTTTTCGAAGCTTCAAGGTTGTCGAGATTTTGCTAGATTTTTGGGTTTACAAAAGTCGGTTTGCAAAGGTTATTTACATCGACAAGGTGTGTTTTAAGCAAGAAGAAGTAAGTTTGTGTTTTCGGCAGGTTGTATTCAAAAACATAACAAGACACAAAGTGACAAAGAAAGGTTATACTTCTAAGTGCTTGCTTATTACATGCACGTGAAGACTAAAGAAGGCTTTCTTTTATTTTCTTGTTTGATCGATTCTAAGTGGGTATTATTCTTAGGGCTATATCGATAAAGCAAGGGTTTTTACACACGGGTACTTTGTTTAGTTCGGTTTTGTGAGGTTTATATCACAAGATTATCAGAATAAACAAAGGGTTAAAGAATGATGTCGGGGATCATGTTTGACATCGAGAAATTCGATGGGAAGAATGACTTCGGGTTATGGCAGGTAAGGATGAAGGCTTTGCTGGAACAAGAGGGATTAGCTGCAGCATTGGAGGAGTTACCTGCAGCTACAATAGTGGCATACGATAACGTCATTCAGAAAAAGGCTTACAGCACATTGATCTTGTGTTTGGATGATCGGGTCCTACGGGAGATCACCACGGAGACGACTGCAACGGGAATTTGGGAAAAGTTAGAGACTTTATACATGACAAAGTCTTTAGCTACTCGTTTGTACTTGAAGAAGAAGTTATATACCTTCGCCATGCATCCGGGTAAGAGTCAGACTGAGCATATTGATGAGTTTCACAAGCTGGTAGGTGACTTAGCGGCTATAGATACTGCTATATCGGATGAGGATCAAGCATTATTATTACTCACATCTTTACCATCGTCTTACGATAATTTCGTGGATACTTTGCTATATGGTCGGGATACTTTGAAGCTAGAAGACGTGCTCGCGACACTTCATTCTAGGGAACTTCAGAAGATGACGGGAGCAAAGGTTGATGGTGGTGAAGGGTTGTTTGTGAGGGGGAAGTCTGATCAAAGTGATATGCAGCAGGGTAAAGGTAGTGCGTGGTCAAAGTCACAAGGAAGAAGCAGCAGACTCAAGTGTTATATATGTCGGTCTGAGGAGCATTTGAAGAGGGGTTGTCCCAGGTATAATCACAAGAAATCTCAAGGTTTTGTCAGGAATAAAGATCATGTATCCGGTTCTGGAGCTGATGGGTATGACAATGCTGATGTTATGATGGCTATGAGTGCTGAAAAGTTATTGGACTGGATTATGGATTCAGGGGGCTCATATCACATGACATACATGAGAGAGTACTTGTTTGATTTTGAGGAGTATGACGGTGCTAATATACTGTTGGGTAATGGCAGGGAATGCCGTGTACGGGGGACATGTAAGGTACAAGTACAGATGAGGGATGGGCCAAGTTTCGTTTTGGACAACGTCAGGTATATTCTGGAATTAAGGCGAAACTTGATATCGCTGGGTACTCTTGAAAAAGAGGGTTTTACCATGAAGATGCAGTCGGGCAAGATCAAGGTTATAAAGGGTTCACTGGTGGTTTTATCAGGAACAAGGAAGACTAATTGCGTATATACCCTGGACGGTCAGGCAGTGACCGGGAAGACATTGAAGGGTAGGAAGCAGTTAGGAGAATCTCAGACTGGAAGGAAGATCAGGAAGGTAATTTTCTTGTGTCTTGTAATCAGAGGTCTACACAACAATGTATGAAGAGTGGGGTCGCCAAACATTTGGGTGTTGCAGGGATACAGCAGCAGACTGGATTGGTTGTGAAGACGAATATGACACTCTTGGCTAAGGTACATTGTTTTCTGATTCAGTCTGGTCTGTCCAAGGTTTTTTGGGTAGAGGATACAACCATGTCTACATATCTCATGAATAGGTCACCATCATCAGCGATTGGATTCAAGACGCCTATAGATATGTTAGGGTTTTTTGGTTGGCTTGCTAGTAATAAGCAAGGGATGCTTGAACCGGTTAAGGTCAAGTGCATATTCCTGGGATACCGTAAAGGTATAGTGGGTAATAAGCTTTGGAGGTTTGATGACGTTACTTCAAAGGTAGTGCTTTACAGGAATATGGATTTCAATGAGAGTAAGGAATACAAGAAAACTCTCATTGGTTCTGGTGTAGGTACGGGTTCAGTGCAGGTGTTGCAGGGAGTTGAGTTTGAGGTGGAACCGTTTGGGGATCATACATTTGAGGTGGAATCTCAAGGGAATGTCTGTCAGCTAGCTGGTTCACATGAAGTACAAACTCAGGATTTAATAGACTATCATTCAGCACGTGATAGGGAGCAACACTCAGCACGGGAACTATACAGGTATAGAGAAAACAGTAATGAGGCTGCTTTTGCAGTTGCTGCAGTGGAGAAGATATACGCACACAAGTCATTGACTTTCAATAATACAGTTGCTTGTGAGGTGATTTCCAAGTGGAAGACTGGATTGAAAGAAGAAATGGATACTCGGTCAGATGTGTGTGTGCTCAGCAACGGTTGCAGGAAAAGCAGTGACGACAGACACAACTATTACTGGGAGTATACACCAGGTATGTTCATACATCTATTTCTCTATATGGATAGTATGGTATTTTCTTGCGGATGCAAGGCTGAGATCTTGGTTACCAAGGGTTTGCTGGTTGAAGCAAAAGGAAATATACTTGGTATGGAGATCATCAGGGATCAGAGTGGTAATACTCTGAGGGGGTCACAGTCCAGGTTTCACAATGGTAAGTTGGTAAAGAATTTGTTGGAGGGACACTCCATACTGTCATTGGAGGGTAGTCTATCAGGGGACTGTGATGTGGAAAAGAATGGTAAGTGATCATATACATATGCGGTTGGAAGCCGGGAATATCAGATGGTCTGCACGAGACCTGACATAGCATTTGTAGATGTGGGTATGTTGGATAGGTCTGATCGTGGATTACAGACATACGTACAGGTTTTTGTGGATTTTGACTACGCTATGGGTAGATCGATCACTGTCATGGGTAGATCAATCACAAGGTACAGGTTTATGATACAAGGATGTGCAGGAAGCTCTGAAGCAATGATGCTGCACATGGAGGCTTTGTCAACAAATGAAGCGGCGTATATGACACTTACGGAGGCTGCAAAGGGGGCTATTTGGCTAAAGGGACTCTCGATAGAGTCAGGAGCTAAACTAATGTTAGTAGCGGTTATCGCTACTACTATGTGGATGAAGGCACACCCCTATCCGAGGTTCCAGTGCTGGTTGAAGCTACTGCGTATCGGAGTAGGCTAATATGGTACTAAGGTGGAAATTGTTAATATTTTAGTATCCATATTAGCAAGTATTACTAAGTATAGGGGGTCTTAGTGTTAATTAGCTATTGTATTTAGTCAAATATGATGGGTAGTCGGTCACAATGCATAGCCGACTATATATGTTATATATATAGGGTGATTAACATTGAGAGCATTAAAAAGAGTCTAGGTTTTCTCCTTTGTTGCAGCCGGTTTCAACTCCTTTAAGAGTTGGTTTACTTCCCCCCTCATCTCTATAATAAAGAGGTGAGGGGGGAGGGGTCATTGTATATCATTCTTTTCGTATTTAATCAATAAACGTATTTTTGGTTAAGTGTTAACTTGTGCAGGGTTTACTTTTCTGTCGATATAACAAACTGTTGGTGTGTGTTCGTCTTCGAGTATCGGGTAATCCGCTCTCTAGATTTCCAGGTTTGTTGTAGGTTTAAACAACAGTATTGATAACAAAAGTGATTCATATTGATTAGAGAAATCGACCCATATATATACTTATAGAATCGGTATGTCTGATCATACAAGACAACGATTCTATATAACTAAGCGACACAATCTTTCTAAACGTTGTAACCTAACATATAACCGTTTCTATTTTGGACCCAGCCCAATACGGTTTACAGATTCCTAACTAATTACAGAAACTTTAGTGTTTGGCCCATCTTGACCCATTACACTAAACACAAATACAGAACTTGTTTTACTAAAAACTAATTGATCATGAGATTAATTTCCAACATTCTCCCCCCTAAGCTTATGATCAATTAGTCTTCGATTCTTTACGAACGATGACGAAGTCATAAAATTCGTCCTTCTCTGCAACTGAGTTGTTCTCTGCAGCATCATTAACTTTGACATTCTTCCTTGAATCATCTTCTCTGGTGAATCCCAGACATCTTTCGTGTCCCTGGTTTCTTTGGTCCTCTGGGTGTTTGATCAAACCTGCCTCGCTGTTGAAAGTCAAACTCGTCTTGCCAATGATCGTCAATCCTGCCTTCTGCTAATGACAATCAATCCTGCTTCTCTGTTTCTGACAATCAAACCCACTTCCTGTTGTTGATCCTGATCAATTCTGCTTTGTTGTTAATAATCAATCCCGCCTTCTGCTAATGATCTCAATTCCACGACCAAACTTCTAAACCGTTGTTTTCTTATCAAATAATCTATGCACTAAATACTCAAAATAACAATCCCTGTTTTCAACCCGAAAACTATTGTTTTACAAATCCAAGAATAGTATTCTGGTTTTTTTCCCCGGTTGTAAGACAAATCCAAAAAACCAATTGCTTCAATTTACCAAGAAACAATACCCTAGTTTTTCCCCGGTTGTCTAACAAACCCAAACCACTATTCTTAACCCTTTTCCTAATTGTAATAATCTGAAATTCCTACACTAGATACCCAAAAACGAATTTAAAAGTGCCACTTATCTCACTGTTTGCTTTCCTTGATGAAATAGCAGCAGCAAAATAGAATTCTCCTCCTTAAGTTCTTTGAATGACAACCCAAGTTTTCTGGTCTGCCTTTTTTAAATCTGAACAGCAAAATCAATTTTCGTCCTTCTGTTCAAACTTCGAACAAACAGTTGTTCCCAGCCTTTAATTCGTTTTTTTTGCTTTGGATATCTCCGACTCCGTGATGATGATCCAATCACAACAAACCGCTGCCCTCTTCAATCAATCGGACTCCTGATCAATTGTTCCAAAAACGCAGCCTTCTTCAATTGATCTAACCCTAGGCTCTGATGCCAATTATTGTCCCAGATTATCTGGATCGAATGATAAAAACACACACACATGATTTGCACAATTGAAACAACACAATAATACTTTGTATTGATAACAAAAGTGATTCATATTGATTACAGAAATCGACCCATATATATACTTATAGAATCGATATGTCTGATCATACAAGACAACGATTCTATATAACTAAGCAACACAATCTTTCTAAATGTTGTAACCTAACATATAACCGTTTCTATTTTGGACCCATCCCAATACGGTTTATAGATTCCTAACTAATTACAGAAACTTTAGTGTTTTGCCCATCTTGACCCATTAGTAATGGGCCATTATACTAAACACAAATACAGAACTTGTTTTACTAAAAACTAATTGATCATGAGATTAATTTCCAACATCTAAATGTGTCTGGAAAAGCATTACAAGGAAATCGTCATCTGTGTGGAAATGTTACAGGTTTGAAACTTTGTGAAAGTCAAAAGCTGATGAAAAAAAAATAATCATTTTCATCATAAGCTCATCCTTGTTACTACGGTCCCACTTTTTGCGGCTCTTTTACTTGGTTTATTCATGTGTGGCCTCATTGCTTATCGATGTAGAAAGAGAAATTCTCCACAGATACCATCAGGCGAAGAAGGTGGCAAATTTTTCTCAATAACAAGTTTTGATGGACAGGCGATGTATGATGAAATCATCAAGGCAACAAATGATTTTGATGATGCATATTGTATTGGGATGGGAGGATATGGTACTGTGTATAAAGCTGTGTTACAACCCAACAATACAGTTGCTGTCAAGAAACTTCATTCATCATCTGAGAATGACGATCAAGGCTTCCTAAATGAGGTACAAGCATTAACAAACATAAGGCACATAAACATAGTTAAACTCTATGGATATTGCTTCCATGCTCGTCACTCATTTTTTATTTACAAATATCTGGAGAAGGGAAGTCTAAAATTGCTCTTTAGTAGCGATATCACAGCAAAGGAAATGGATTGGCTGAAAAGGGTAAGAATTGTTAGGGCTGTAGCGAATGGTTTGGCTTATATGCACCATGATTGCACACCACCTATAATTCATAGAGACATTTCTGCAGCTAATATCCTTCTCGATTCTGATTATGAGGCACATATCTCGGATTTTGGAACAGCAAAGCTTCTAAAGTTGGATTCATCCAATTGGTCTGCTGTTGTAGGCACCTATGGCTATGCTGCGCCAGGTAACTACCAATATTTTAAAGTTATATATACGTACTTATTCTCAAGTTTTAGATTGATCTATGTTACATTTAATCATGATCTGATATAACTTTTTTTTTTTTTTTTTTTTTTTTTTTTTTTTTGTATTCTCATGTTTCCTTCCATGTAGAACTTGCTTATGCGATGGTGGCGACAGAGAAATGCGATGTGTTTAGTTTTGGAGTTGTTGCACTAGAAGTGATTATGGGAAAGCATCCTGGAGAATTAATATCATGTCTACCAACATTGTCTACTGATGATCTATTGCTAGCCAATGTAGGAGATAGACGGATTCAGCCACCATATTCTCTAGTTGAGAAACTAGCTCATTCAATTTTGAAGGTCTCACGGGCATGTTTGAACTACAACCTACAGGAAAGGACAACAATGCGCCAAGTCAAAGATTTATTGTTAGTGGATGATCGAGTTTGGATAAAGATGCATGTATCGGTAACTTAATGCTTGATAGATTTTGTATGATGTGTAGTCATAAGTCATAAAGTTTAAGAAACTTTTTATGTTTTTTATCTTGTCCTGAATTACGCTATAGATTCTTATTAAATAATGAAATAATTTATATCAATGAAGATTACTACATTTCTAGAATAATGCAGTTATGTGTATTATGGATATTTTTGGTAATTTCTTTAAATTATTCCAGTTTTACAATTAAAAAATTACCAATGGGAAATATGTTTATCAGTTAGTAAAATTTATTCTTACTGATATCAAGAAATTAAGTAAACAGTGAGTGCACACAAAAGATATTCAAAGACGTCATATCACCAAACGATGGGAGTCTGTTAATTTGTCAAAAAAGATGTCATAGACTGGAGAAGAAAGTTAGCTAAAGGAAATTTGTCTGTCAAAAAAGATGACCTAAGGTATGAAGTAACTAATGTACAGTTGGTTTCAGATAGTGAAAAAGGTGAATAAGGTAGCAAGAAGTCTTGTACGAATATCTCCAAAAGGTGTAAATCGGTAGGAACACCCGGATCCCATGCATCTTTTGATGCCAACCGGACCCTTCCCCAAGGACTCGGCCCCATGCGATGAGCACATGTTCTCATTGACCTAATTAGTCGAGAGTTGGGATCTAACCCTAGGCCATTTTCTTCAATAGGTCCTCCTTGGACCAGTCAACTGAGCGTTTGCGGTGGGGGATTGGTATCATTGGACTTTAGTGTGAAGGAAGAGACTTGAACCCAGGTCTATTGACTCAAGCACAAGCACCCTTACCATTGGACTAAAGCTCCAATGAAGAGGGAAATGACAGAAGAGGGAAATGACAGGGAAACTGGAATGCTGACTATAACTTCACACTTCGAGACCTACAATTGGATGATTTAGTTGAAGTACGCGATCCAAAAAATGCACGAGTGATGGTGTCTAACTATTCATAGGGTATCTATTTCTCCTTTTTGTGCTTAGTGAAAACGACAGAGGTGGCAACATGGGCAGGTCAATTGAGTTTAGTAACGGGTCAAGACGGGTTAACTTCTTGGTACAGGTCCAATTGGTTTGCCAGAAACACCTTTGGTCCAAAATTTCATTAAATCTTATTAGAAATAATCAGTGTGATAACAAAATAGATATTCTTATCAACCAATGTTATTGAATACAGGGGCGCAGCTATTAAGGGGCGGGGGGCGGGGGGGGGGGGGGGGGCGCCCGACCCCTCAAAATTTTTTTTGCGATGTAGGGGGTATATAGTTTTTGTGTAGAAAAATTTCCGTATATTCGGTTTCGACCCCCCAAAAAAATAGCGTTAGGAAAAAAATAGCCTTAGGAAAAAAAATTTAGATCCCGACCCCCCACTGAAATCCTCCAAGCTTCGCCACTGATTGAATAAATTGTACACTATGTGAAATCTTCAACCCCTTTTGACCCGTTTTGTGACAACCGGTAATTTTTGAAACGTATCTAATACCGCATTATGTTTGCAAATGAGTAATTTATACCTGAGAAGTGTTTTGGATTTTATGTGATTGATATTGGGATATTATTATGTGAAATAGGAGATTTCCTCGTATGATGTGAGAATTTAGCACAACGCGTATCGGCACGAGTTTGACCTAATATACGTTTATTAAATGATTTATGTCATTTTACGAAAAATAGTTGTGTGAATACTCATTTTTATAGGAAAAATTATTTTTAACGCAATGGCGCAACTTTCGTGTCTTGATTTGCTTGTCAACTAGCCTAAATAGGTCCCGAACCCCAAATCCAGAAAAACTACACAAATGGTCCCAGGGATATATGTAACACCCCCAATTTCGTGATACGCAGCGGAAATTCAAGTTGGGTGTTACTCGACAGTACAACAGTTATAGTAATAGAAAACGATCTCTAATGGAGTCGTTTTAAAAGATTTATCATTAAATTTTATAAATATCAGAGTTTACAAAATGAGGTCCCCGTAGGTTTACAGTTTATTAAAATAAGTTTCGAATGATAATTAGCTTTTTATCAGTATCCGTGCCTCTCCATGCCATCCTCGCTCATTATGGACCTGAGATAAACATGCTAAAAGTGTCAACACAAAGGTTGGTGAGTTCATAGAGTTTTAGTATAAAATGTAAAGTATTTGAATAAAGATTTCCCAGCAAGGGCATAAAGAGTTTAGTTTAAGAGTAAAGTATTTGAATAAAGATTTCACAGCAAAGGCCTTGCAAATCCACTCAGTTGCAAATTCTGCCCATTCAAAACTTGCAACCTGTGTGTTTACAACCCATTGCTAAAATATAGAATAAGTATGACATGAATGTATACGATATATGTAAGCACTTAATGTAAAGCATAAAAGCAACTGAACCTCACGACTAGAATAAATAAGTATCATGAATAAACCGGATTATATTCACCAATGGCCATGAATCTGGGACCAAGGGTGGGGTTGTCAACCCGATAGTACTATTAATACCTCTCCAACACGTATAAGTATATGAATTCCAAGTTGTATTCACCCAAGGTCGCGTCATTTTGGACCCAAGGGTGGGGAACCACCATCCCAAATAGTACATGTCTCCCAAGGTCACGAGTCATGGACCCAAGGGTGGGGGTATTATCCCATAATAGTACTATCAATACCTCTCCAACGATTATGAATAGCATGCGTAAGAATAGATTTCCACATAAAAGCATATAAAGTATCATATCTAGAAAGTATAAAAGAGTAAACGTATCATAATTGTATAAGTATTTGAGTAATTGCATCACAAAGCAAAATCATGTAATTGACAAACGAGTAAAGAATTTTTAAGCATGTATCTCCCCCAAAAATAGTTCAAAATGTATAAAAGTAGGGGCTATGAAACTCACCTTAGCAATCTGGATGGAAAACAAAATGAAAGTAAGTTGATAAACGTCTCCGGACAAGTAACCTGGGTTGTTATGTCAAATTTCAGTAATCATTTCAGATGATTATATGTTTATTTGCTTTGTTTCGTTATTTACATCTTTCGTTCTTATGTTTCTGTTCTTTGTTTGTTTGTTATATCTTTTGTTCGTTCTTTCGTTCGTCAAGAAAATAAACGTATTACATTAGTATTAAGTCGGAAAAATAACAATAGAAATGATAAAAATAATGGTTATGAAAAGTTACGTTTTAATCCCTAAGGTTTGGTCAAATGACAGTTATACCCTGGACTTTTAGAAAATGACAGTTTCTACCCTTAAGTTTCCAAAAATGACATTTTCTACCTTGTTCATTTTTTATTTACAAAAATGACCCTTGAGTTAGAATATTCACAAAATCAGCCAATTTATTAACTTAAAAAAATCAAACACATGAAATATGATATGGGTAGAGATTTGAACGCAAATAACTTAACGAAAACGGGATCATTTTACGAGCTCTTTGTTTCTATGAAAAGTTAGCTGGGTCGTTTTTAGACATGTCAAATGTCATAATTTATGAAATTCGTTTGATGATCGAATAATATCTCAAAAGTCAGTTTGTCGAACCAGTTTTAGGAAAAATCTGGAAAATTAAGTTCTTAGACTAGCGATGGGATGATTTTTGAAAGTTAATAACTTTCTAACCATTCGATCATTTTGCAAAGTTCTTGTTTCTAAAATAACTTAGCTAACTCATCTTTAATATCCCAAAATCTTAGAATTTTTAGTGAAGGTCTAGGGGTCGAAAAACTGGTCGAAAGTTAGGCTGTTGATCGACTAATATTGAAAAATAATAACTGAAATCTAAAGTTTTATCTTTAGCGACATGAAGCAAACTTTGGAGCTTAATATCTTTTGACTCGATAAATCTTTTTACGTGATTCTTTCTTCTAAAACAAGTTTGAGGTTCGAAAACAAGGTTCAAAGTTGGGTGGTTGGTCGACTATTATTGAAAAAGAATTAACTGGAAATATCAACTTCTATTTGTAGCGATTTTGAACAACTTTCAAGACTCGATATCTCTTGACTCGATTGACCATATTAGTTGATTCTTTTTCCTAAAATTAGTTTGTTGGGTGAACTCTAGACCTACCGAAAATCAGAATTTATGGGGATTGTTTGGGTGTCGGTTTATAGCTCAAAAGTTAGGCCTGTGGGACTGATTTCCACTCGACTGGAACTCAGATAATAGGATCCGATTATTTTGTAGGTTTTTAAATGTTTTTAACTATGATCTTAGGTATGATATGATTATGTTTGTGATATTTTAACATGTTTCATTAATCTTTGATTCGTTTTAACAAATGTTCAAATAATTGAAGTGTGTTTGCTATTCTGATCGAACAGGCCAAGAAAAAGAAAAAGGAAACTTAAGTTTTTGATTATGTTTATTATTAATGAACATTAACTGATGTTTTTAATGATAGATAAAGTATATAAAACTGAATTTAAATAAAGTTAGTAGACTTACTTAAGTTTGGCTCGCTAGGGTTTTGGGACTCGAATGGGTTGTATCTTTAGCACTAGTGATTCCCTCCTCTTCTAAGCTTCTAGGGGTTTTATTTGGCTTCTGATTATGTACATAAGCAATTTATTTTTGGAATGTTTGGGCTGTTTAGTGGTGTTATCGAATTGGGGAATAAGGGTGAAGTTTCTAGCTGCTATTTATAGGAGTGGGAAACTAGGGTTTTTGTGGGAAGAGATAAGGGGACAAGGTCTTGAGACAAGGGCTGACAGAATTTGGAGAAGTATGCCACTTGGGTTAAGGAGGAGAAAGAATGAAGGGGATGATGTGTTCAAATTTCCAGCCAAGGGTTTTAACCAACCAATGAGGTGTGTTCTTGCTAATGAGGTATGACATGTGTATAGGCTTAGTGAAGAGAAGAGAGGAGAGGGTAAGATGTGTGTTTACAGCCAAGTTCAATGTATGTAGTGAAGGTTATTTTAGGAAAGTAATTTAGTTTGGTTGTAGTTGGTTTCGAACCAGGTTCTAGGAGGGAATTTCGAATGAGCTTTGGAGTGTGGTACTTTGTGCTTTAGAGGGTAGTATTTAAGGTCTAGGGATGGAAACTAATTTAGTTTAAGTGTTTTGGTTAATTAGAAAAATGTTTATAGTTATTACATATATATAAGTCGAAATATTAATGAAATAGAAAAGAGAATGATTTAGGCTTATGAGAGTTGTAAAGCATGCTTAATAGGATTGTACTATAATTTAAAGTATGAGGAAAATATAGTTTTTAACCATTTATTAATTTATAAAATTTATTTGTTAAGTTTTATTAAGTTAAAAGGTAAATAAATGAGATTTTTAATTCTTATGCATTAGGCACTTGTACTTTGGGTTAAAAGACTTGCAAAAATATTTAAGGAGTTTAGGAAAAATAATTTTTAAGAGTTATGCATGTATGGTTTGTAAATCATGCTTTAAAAATAATATAAATATGATTTTATTAAAGATTTTGTAAATAAATGATTTCATGCATAGAAGACTTGTATTCTAGCTTAAATAACTTGTAAACTTAATATTTTGTAAAAATATTGTATAAGTAAATTAGGGTTTGTGAAATGTATACATAAAATCACAGTTTTATGAAATTGGGGTTTTACCGGGAGTTAATATAGAATTAGGGTTTCTGGTGCTTTAGTAACTTGTACATTAACTCAGATGAGTTGTATTTTTATGTTCTGAGGTTTAGTTGTTCATATTTGGTGTTGTGATGAATTTTATGGTTTCCTAGAAACTCTATATAGATAATGAATGTTTTGTATTGTACTTTTGTTAAGGATTTATCGTAAAGTGGTAAATGGTACTTTGTAATGTTTTCATATAATGATGTTTATGAAATAAACATTAGATTCGTTAGGCAGGTCTGTGTGGGAGCACGTTTATCAGGGATGTGAGCAACGTCGCCTAAGATAGGGGATACAATCAATTAAAAAGAAAAAAAAATTATCCGTGGAAAAAGGATAATAATTCTGTAAAGTAAATAGGAAATTTTACGAGTGGTTACAATATAATTTAACCGCCGCCCCTATCCTTTGGAGTTTGACACTTTTGGTCCTTGTGGTTTATAGATCTATAAAAGGGTTGTTTTAGGGTTTTATAACCCTAGTACACTCATTTTATAACTCACCACTCTCTCTCAAACTTTCGACGACGTCATCATCGCCGTCCATTTATAGTCGCCGTTCAAGATCGAAGACCAAAGGTGTACGTTTGTGGGTTATAGCTAGAGGTCGCAAGCTAGGGTTTGTTTTCGGGTTGTTCGTATTCGTGCCACCATCTCTATCCCTCTCTTTCTCACTCATTTTTGGTATGTCGAATCTATAAAACTCATTTTATTTTTTGTTTGATTTAAAAACCGTGTATTAATAAGATGTAAATGTTTTCGTGTGGTGAAACCGGATTGAAATGGTGTTTGTTTATTTCGCATTGAAAACGGGTCGGGTTGACCTGGATTTGATTTTGGTTCTGCCTTTGGATTTGGGTTATGTTTATTTCTTGTTGATGTTGTTGTCGTTACTTTTGTTTTCACCCGTGAAGGGGTTGGTGATTGGATTTGTTATAGTTTGAATTTAAATTGGTTTGAAGTTAGTTTTGGTTAATCGTCTTGATTTGCTCGACTATGTTATATTAGATTTAAAAATCTTCTTGTTGTTGTGTTCGAATCGAGTGAGAACTACATAAGTGGTGTTTGGGTTGGTGTAATGGTTGTGCCACGACACCGTTGTGGTGTCAAGTGTGTTTGATTGTAAAATGAGTTGGCAAAGAGACGTGTTTGATTTATTGTTGTAAATAGAGTAAATTACACCGTTCGTCCTTGTGGTTTGCGTTGACTGAAGCCGTTCGTCCTTTGACCAACAAAATTACACCGTCCAACCTTAAGTGGCAAACGTTATGCGTCGTTTGTCCCTCCATCTAATGGGCCCACTAACGCTTGTTAAGTCTTGTTAACTTGAAGTCCCATGAGGGTATTCCCGTCATTTCCCAACACCCCAACTACCTCTTCTCCCACTTCATATCTTTGAATCTCATCCATCCTTAATTCTCTCTATTTTAAAAAAATAGTTCTAACATTTATATCATCCTCTTTATACAAAAACACCCAACTTTCTTCAGCCCAATTAACATCTTATTCAGCATCAAACAAAAACCCATAAAAGAACACCCTCTTTCTTACCATCAAACCCAATTTAAACCAATATATATATATATAAAAAACTCATTTTTTTTAAAATATTGATCGAAAAAATTAAAACCAATATATACAAAACCCCAAAACTATACACACCCATGTATATGAAGAACGGTGGTGGATCGGTGGCGGGTGTAAGTGTGGTGACGATTTTGGTTTTGAATTAGAAATATTGTTCTAGATTGTTAAATTGAAGCTTTTAGCATAAAGGAAATATTGTTCTTGAACAAAAACATGGATCAGATATGCTAACTAGTTGGATTCAGGTGATTTTATCCGGAAGGAGTGTATTATTTTAGCATTGATTAAAGATTTGAGAGAAGATAAATGAGTTTGAAGATTTGATTTATTTGAAACCGATGGGTTTGATGATGAATGTGTACTGAACAAGTATTTATTTATTTTTTTTTTATTTTTTTTTTAAATATCTTTGATTTTTGTCAGATATAATATGGATTTGAGAGAATATAAATGTGTAAGTTATGGTGGTTGGTAATTGGCTTTTGGTTCGGGTATTTTAGTTTGATGGTGAATGTGTAGATTATTATTATTATTATTATTATTATTATTATTATTATTATTATTATTATTATTATTATTATTATTATTATTATTATTATTATTATTATTATTATTATTATTATTTTATTTATTTATTTTTTATGAAAACATCACTTTATTAGAAACTCATAGGAGCTACAAAAAATTAGAGGGGAGCCAAGATACTAACTGGGAGCCGAGATATTATTATTATTATTATTATTATTATTATTATTATTATTATTATTATTATTATTATTATTATTATTATTATTATTATTTATTATTATTATTTATTATTATTATTATTATTATTATTATTATTATTATTATTATTATTAGGGGGGGGAGGGGGTGAATTTGGAAATGGTTGCTAAAAAGGGATGGCATGATTGATTGTTGGATATGAAGGTAGCGGTAGCCAGATAAATGTGGAAGAAAATGGTGGTTGGAGGCTATAGTTAGAAGATGAATTAACGAAAGAGATACGGTGAATGTGTTTTGATATCGTTAATGGGTTTTTGTAATGAGGAAGATAATTACTAATGAGGGTGATGGTGGTTTTTGTATTTATCGGAAAAAAGGTTGTTGGTCGTTTGAAATGATGGTCGATTATGACGGTGGCTTTTTTTTATGGGTTTGTGTAGATTATGATGGTGGGTTATTGGTTTTTGAACATGGTATTTTAATTTGATGATGAATGTGTAGATTTTGGTGGTGGGTGGTGAATGTAAAAATGGTTGTGGTGCTAAAATGGGATTGTGATGATTGGTTTTTGGATATAAAGGTGGTGGTAGCTGATATATCTGGAAGAAAATGATTGTGGGTGGCTATAGTTTGAAGATGAAGTTAAGGAAGGAGATGTAGTGGGTAAAATGACAATTATACCCTCATGTGCATTGTACGTGAGAGATATAACGAAAGTTAGTGAGGGTCTTTAAAGAGAAGGACAAACAACGCATAACGTTTGCCACTTAAGGTTGGACGGTGCAATTTTTTTGGTCAAAAGACGAACGGCTTCAGTCAACGCAAACCAAAAGGACGAACGGTGTAATTTACTCTTGTAAATATATGTTTTTGTCCATGTCGTGCGTTGTGTGGTCGAGTGGGGTTCAAAATTTAAAAAGGTAAAATAAAATGTGATGGTTTGTTTGTGTGTGTGAGGGTGCGTTTGGTGTGATAAGTGGGCCGAAGCCCACAACTGATAAGGTGTGTTTGGTTTTGAGTTATATAAATGCATTATGTGACGTTGCGTATTATTAACTTCTGCATTATTATACTTGCATTATATTTTGCGAATAATGAATACTTGTTAGCATTTAAATTATTCTATTTAGGAAGAGATGGTCATTTGCTATTTAGAATTAATGTGTCATGTATAATATGTATTAAGTTTAGTGGGCTTATAGCATTAGTATTTTTTGTAAAATTAAGCATATGTATAGTGCAAACATTAAGCCCACATTAGGTCCATATCTAAAGCCCACCAAGCCCATCTTGGTTGGCTGTGTTTCATTTAACCACGCACACACACACTGTCAAATGTGTGCCTCACTTTTACAATAGAAAAGAGTGTGTGTGTGTGTGTGTGTGTGTGTGTAGTTTCTCTCTAGTCTTTGTATTGTTTTCTTCTCAAGAATATAATCATTCGACTAGCAATATTTTCCCATATGATCCACCACATCTCTTGTTCTTAATATATGTTTGTGAGTGTCATCGTGATTGTGTTTTGTGTGATAAAGAAGGAAGTCGTGGTCTACAAGTGGTATACAAAGAGCAAGGTTTCAAGGTAGGATTTTGTAAAACTAGAGTTACCGAACCTTAAACAACAAACTAAAACTATATTAATACTACTCTAAACAATAACATGACACTCTAATAATAAAGAAGAATAGTAAAGATGAAAAGAGAAGATGATGCGTGTAATAAAACTCTAGTCGAATGCTTATATTGCCATAATAGAACTTAAAGAAAAATACAAAACACACACACTCTCTCACACCTTTACAAGACTTAGAGGCACACACAAATAGGTTGAGAGTGTGTGTATTTATAGTAGAGACATGGCCTTTGTTGCCCTAAAAGGCCTTGGGATGGGCTTGTGTTGGACTTGGGCTTTTGATCATTTATCTTAACATTTGCTTAACAAAGTCCAACACTAGCCCTTACAATGTTATTAGTTCTACGCGACACACACATAAATACATATACAAATGACCATCACTTTCTTTAAAATATAAAAGCTAACAATCTCCCCCTAAGGGATGGTCATTTCAATAATGCAATGGTGAATGGTCTTTTGTCTTCAACGTCTTTATCTTTGTGTGTCATTGTAGAATTATCTTTAATCAATGTTCCTTCATGCACAATGATCTTCAAAGTAATCGTCCTTTGGTGGATGTTCTTGTCTTGATCAGACTCTTCTCGTGATGATGCGTCGTGTCCTCTAACATATTCATACCTTTTCTCCTTATGCTACCAATCTCCTCATAATCTTTCATCATATGACATATGAACTTGTCCTTGACATCTTGATTAGCCTCTTGACTTTGTTGTTACACTAGGTCGTTAACTTGAACTCCTTGTCTTGAACTTTTAACACTTGAGCTTTGATGAGGAATGTTCTTCATAAGTATGAGTATGATGAGGTGAAGATGATTGATGAATGGGATGATGGTTAATGGATGTTTAGGGTAGCTGCATAAAACTGTTAGTAATAATCATCCAGCGCTTATGGGTTAGGACTTCGAGATCGTCAACAGCATAGTGTGTAGACTTTCTCTAATCTCCCCCAGGCCGTTCTGAACCGGATACCCCCGAGAGGGCTTACACGGACACACCGAAGTGCACCCACGATTCAGTGAGTCGCTAGAGATCACCCTACGACTGTAGACCGTTTGAAGCACGTAACCATCATGATGAAACTTGGCAAGATCTTTGGATCTCATTAAGACTCTTGTACACCTTGAGTCCTTTTTGGTGAACACAAGGGTATTCATATGGAAGTGTTCCTAACGAGATATTTTGATGAATCTCATGGCTCTAGACTCTATAATGTGCGTTTTAGTTTTAGTAGTTGGAGGCATGGAGCAGAGTGCCACCTTTTCAATATCAACACATCACGGAGTGAGAGGCCGATAGATTATACAGTTATCTCCTTGAGAAATGAAACAAATATCTTTTAAGAGATATATGAGTGGCTAGGAGGGGTGGTGCAACGTGTCACTGGGTCCATGACGTCTTGTCTTCAATTTCAATATCCCCTTAATGAGTACCGATAGCAGATGTATTGACCCGGTTTCTATCCTAAGTTTTCATGGAGGGCTATTTCTTTTCACCCTTTCATTCAACTTTTCTTTTTAATTCTTCAACCCCTTCTTTCCCTTTCTTATTTACTCCTTTTTTCAATCTTAACTAAGGACTTCTAATTCTAATCTATTGGAATTCTCCTTGGGTAGATCCCTCCGGCTCTGGCGGATCATAGGACGGTTTTCCCTAACCTTAGTCACCTTATAACACCATGACTATCCTAGATTTGCCATAAAACCATTTGAAAATCTCTCAAAGTGTTTATGAATAAACACATTTAGTTAGCACTTTGAGAGTTTTACATTCTTGAAATACTCCCCCTTCACATGTGCTCATGCATATTTAACTAAAATTGCACATGTTGGGTAGAGTTTACACATTTTAGAATAGATCGATTTTCAATGAACATAACCTTTGCGAGACACGCTTACATCACTAGTTAGACTAGCTTGAAATTATTACCCGTCCCGGTCATATTCAATGATCATCTCTCGAATTGGTACATTCTACTCAGACAAGTCCTTTGCGAGACACGCTTACATCACTGGAAAACCAGCTTGAAATTATTACCGTCCCGGACAAGTCTTTTCGATAACGGACATTAAGTTTCATCAATTCGAGGGTTAGAACTGAGTTTGTTTGTTGAGCATACTTTGAGATTCCACGAACTTTGATCACATTTTAATCACGTCCTCTCCCCTTATACTTTTTCTCCCCCTCAAAAATAGCATTTTAGAGATATTTTTTATTTTAACTTGATTAAAATGAAAGCGTTTTGGAGAGAGACGGAGTTTAGCATGAAGATGGAACATTTTGTATTTAATTTTATACTCCCCCTTAAATAAAGCATATTTTTTAAACATATGAGTTTTAAAAATCATTTAAGGGTAAATAGGGAGTTCTCTGGAGCACAGAATTTGAGAAAGATTTTGAAAAATCTTGATCATGTGCTCAAGGTTTGTTTTTGTTTTGCCATTAACAATGCGAGTCTTGATCAGAAATAATCAGAAGTCATCATTGTAGCGCGGGTCTCGTACTGAAATGCACCAAAGCCGTACAGAAGAAATTTTTTAGAACGACATGTTTTAGAATTTGTTTTAAATGAACTCTCGCTGAAGCATCTGTACATGCCCGTATCATTGTTGAATGACATTTCTAGGTACGTACAGAATATTGATTTATACAAGAGACATGTCGTGAGAAAAATATTTTTGAATTTTGTATTTTATATTTTTTATGTCTTTTTGAAATTTTATATTTTTATATTTTGTTTTTGTTGGTTTTTCAAATTTTGTATTTTGTTTTTCAAAAATATTTACATGCGAAGCTTTTGAAAATAAATTCAAGAAGATTCAAGAAGACTTTCTAACTCTACGGGAGTTAGGCTTCGCATACCAATTCGACGAACTAAGTATTCAAACCGCTCTGATGGGAGGGCTTTAGTAAATAGATCGGCAAGTTGGTATTCAGTCTTTACGAAAAATAATTCAATAGTACCCTCTTCGACGTGTTCCTTGATAAAGTGGTAGCGGACTCTAATATGCTTGGTCTTGGAGTGCTGAACTGGATTGCACGAGATGGCTATGGCACTTTTCGAGTCACAATACATAGGTATGTGGTCGAAAGAGTAGCCATAATCTGTGAATTGTGTCCTCATCCATAGAACTTGGGCACAACACGCAGATAGAGACACATACTCGGCTTCTGCGGTTGAAAGCGCTGTGCAGTCTTGTTTCCTTGATGACCAGCCTACTAGCTTCTCTCCCAGAAATTGTGCTCCTCCGGATGTACTTTTTGCAGTGACTTGGCAACCAGCATGATCGGCATCTGCAAAGGCTGTTAGATTGAACTCCGAATCCTTCGGATACCAAAGTCCCATGTTAATGGTTCTTCGAAGGTACCGAAAGATCCGTTTAACCTCTTTGAGGTGAAGTTCGGTAGGCCTTGCCTGAAACCGTGCTAATAAACAAACAGCAAATGGGTTTCCCATATAAGTCAGCACCAATTTTGGGTGAAGTGACCATTGGAGTACCAACAGAGTCACAATTTTCCATTCCATGTTTCTTTAAAATCTCAATTGTATATTTCGCTTGATTAATGAAAATACCATGATGGGATTGATGGATTTGAAGTCCAAGGAAGAATTTTAATTCGCCCATCATAGACATTTCAAATTTACTTTTCATGAGATTTGCAAAATGTTTTGAATGTTCAGGATTAGTGGACCCAAAGATTATGTCGTCCACGTAAATCTGAACAATCAAAATGTCATCATTAAACTTTTTGGTAAACAAGGTCGGGTCAATTGTTCCTTTGGAGAAATGATTTAACAGCAAGAAAGATGAGAGTTCATCGTACCATGCCCTTGGGGCTTGTTTTAGACCATAGATAGCCTTTTTGAGCTTGTAGACATAGTCGGGATGATCTTTGTCAACGAATCCATCTGGCTGACTCACGTACACCTCTTCCTTCAGAGTTCCATTCAGGAAAGCCGTCTTGATATCCATCTGAAAGACCGTGATGTTCTTGTGAGCCGCGTATGCTAAGAAAATCCTGATTGCTTCAAGTCTAGCTACTGGTGCGAATGACTCATCAAAATCGATTCCCTCTTCCTGTCTAAATCCCTTGGCCACGAGACGAGCTTTGTTTCGAATTACAGTCATCTCTTCATCCTTTTTGTTCTTCCATATCCACTTAAGATATATGACAAGTTTGTCCAGAGGTCTCGGCACTAAATCCCAAGTGTCATGAAGTCGATATTGGAGAAGTTCTTCCTGCATTGCTTCAATACATGCATCGTCTTACATTGCTTCCCGAATGTTCTTTGGCTCTTTAAGACTGTCTGAGCAGGCGAAGATGCACATATCACAATCGGTAGCGAGTTGTCTTCTCGTCTGTACTGGCCTAGAAGGTTCACCAATGACATGTTCTATTGGATGGTCTTTAGTCCACTTTAATGTTGAAGGGTACCTTGAATCTAACGAATGCATGTTTGATGGTTCATATAACCGAGAAGAAGATTCAGCAGATTCTGTAGCAAATGGGTTTTCAAATGGTTCTTCTTCTTCAAACACAGCATCGTTTTGGTATGGTTCTTCTTGATTTGGTGTTGTTTGGTTTTGCTCATCAACTGTTGGTAAAACAATTTCAATTACTGGAGTGACAGGAGTAGATGTAGATGATGTTGATGTTGAAGGAGTTGGTGCTTCAGCTTCGATTGTAGTAGATGCATCTTGTGGTGGTGGTGGTTGTTGTTGAGCGGGTGCAGCGGAACGTTGTTGTGATGTATCTATCGAAGCTCCACCATAGTATTCATCATACATAAACTCGAAGAAATTATCCAGTTCTTGATTTGTAGGTTTATCAATGTTAGTTGACTGAGCTCCTTGGGGTGTGAGTTCTGAACTGATGTGTCCAGAAGTTTGACTTGTGGTGCGGGTCCTAATCCGATACGATTAGAAGCCATCGGGTTAAGCGCGGGTTCTAAAGCGAGTCTCTCAGAAGCCATTTGTGAAATCTCATCAAATTTCACATTCATCGTCTCCATTACTCTTTTCGTTCTTCTATTATACACCCTGAATGCCCTCGAGTTATCTGAATAACCAATGAAGATACCAATATCACCCTTAGCCTTCAGCTTCCCCAGATCCTCTCTGTCATTTGTAGGATAGCAAAAAGCGCCAAATACATGAAGATAAGAGATATCGGGTTTTCTGTTGTTCACTAGTTCGTATGGGGTTTTATTGAATCTTGGATGGATTAGGGATCGGTTTTGAGTAAAACAGGCAGTGGAAACAGCATCAGCCCAAAAAAACAACGGTGCACAGGAATAAATCAGCATAGTGCGAGCAGCTTCCACAAGCGTTCTATTTCTTCTTTCAACTACTCAATTCTGCTGTGGAGTTCTGACTGCTGATGTCTGGTGAGTAATTCCAGTTTCTTCAAAATATGTTCGTAACTCCTGATTAGTAAATTTCGTGCCATTGTCAGTTCTTACAATCCTAACTGGAGCTTGAAGTAAGACTTGAATTCGCTTCAGAAAGGTGATGATGATTCCAGGTGCTTCGTCTTTTGATCTCAAAAACCATACCCATGTATATCTTGAGTAATCATCGACGATCACAAGAATATACTTCTTCCCTTTGATACTCTCAACTCTCATTGGGCCACATAAGTCCATGTGCAATAGATGTAACTTATCAACTGAATTGGGAATGGTTTTAGGTTTATAAGTTGCTCTTTTGCTTTTTCCTTGTTCACATGATGGACATAAGTGTTCTTTGGTGTATTTGAATTTAGGGAGACCGGTGACGATGTTGTCTTTGGCAAGATTGGTGATGGTGTCAAAGTTGAGATGGGAAAGGCGTCTGTGCCACAACCAGGACTTAGTATCGTCAGCTCTAGTCATAACACAAATAGGTGATGAAGAGGCCATTTGGTTTATGTCGATAGCATAGAGATTGAATCCACGATTTCTAGTTAAGAGATCATCACCAACCAAGTTCCTAACAAAACATGTATTTCTTCTGAATGCAACCTCTAAATCTGCATCACAAAATTGTCCGACTGAAAACAGGTTGTGTCCCAATCCTTCGACATAGTAAACTCGAGTGATCAAAAAATTCCCAAACTGTAGATCTCCATAACCCAGAATAGCTGCAACATGATCATTTCCAAACCGAACTGTTCCCATGAACTTCCATACAAAGTTGATCAGCAGCTTCAGATTCCCGGTCATGTGCTTGGAGCAACCCGAGTCGACGATCCAAAGACATATTTCGATAACCTGCCAATAACAGATGATTGTGTATTTGGAAACCGTTTATCATTTGGTTCCGTGGGGTTAGGGATAACAGAGGAAATACAATCATAGATGGTTTTTACTGGTTCTTCCTTAGCCATTTTTATTTTACCATTTTCTAGACTGAATTCTCTACCCGTTGGAATTCATAAGCACATCTTAAGATAGTTCCTAGGCAGCAGACTACTAGTGGTTTTCCTAGACTTTGCAATAAGTCTTTGAATGTATCTATTCTTAGCACTAGTTTCTGACGGAATATCTTTCTCAGCAGACTTATCATTCACATGCACAACATTAGAAACAATATCATCACACACATTTTTAGACAAAGATTTCTTGTTCATTAAACAAACTGGTTCATTACATGCACTAGAAATATAGCCTTTAACATTACATTCAGATGACAAATGTTTCTTCTTGGAAAGCGATAAAATCCTAGGGTGTTCTTCTACTTCTTCCGTTTTATTCTTGTTTTCACTCTTAGATGCAGTAGAGACTCTATTCCTTGTATTGCTCCTAAGCTTTGGTCTGCTGCTCTTAGAGGTACTTTCTACTCCTGTAGAAGGTAAGGCACACTCATTAGGATTTATCTTGTTGTCCTTTGAATTAGTGTTAGCTTCCCTAGTCTCGTTTGGATTTTCCTTAACACTTTTGTCTATCGCCCTATATGTTTTAGATGTAGAGGTAGATTCAATAGTGGTATTAATCCTATAAAGTCCAGGTGCTATCACATTTGGTGTTTCGACAACTACTTTCTCTTTTGCTTTTTCTTTGGGCAAGGGTGAAGGAGCACATTGTGAAATTGACATTTTTGGTTTTGCAATAATTTCTTCACCCTTCCCTTTTTGACTATCAAGCTGAGACTTCAAAAGATCAATTTGTTTTTGCATTTCTTTGTAAGAACGTTCATACGATAGTTTGTCATACTTGCATTCTTCCTTTTTCCGATCCAGTTGTTTAAAATATGTAACATTTTCATTTTCAAGTTTTGCAAACGCATTTTCATATTTTGAAACAATTTGGGAAGTCTCAGCTCGAAGTCTTTCATCATCTTCGACAGAATACATTTGATAAATAATGGACATAATATCAGTTGAAAGAGCTTCTTCAGAGAGTGCGTCATTTTGTTTTTCCAAAACTTTGATTTTTTCAATGTTTTCATTAGTTTCAAGTACTAAGGATGTGTGGTCCTTGAAAAATTCAGTTAATTCTTTGATAATTGCGTTCTCAACATGAATTGCTCTTGCATGTATGCCAGATACAATGGGAGTAATCTCTGTTTCGAATATCTTTTTCTGTTCAGTTTGAAAACATGAGAACCAATCATTGATTTTAGTATCAGTTTTGGTTGCCACAAAATCTTGAAGCATTTCAACTCTCCTTTTAAGATCAGCCAAAAGTATTCTAGCTTCACTTGAGGAAGTGTCGTTAGTGTACATTTGTTTGATGTTAGAAAGATGTTTTGAAACAACTTTAAACTTTGAGACAGCCACTGGTTTTTTGAAAAACAAAGGTGACTCCTTTTTAACAAGATGAACACCAGCAAGTTTGTTAGCTTCATTATAATCAATCGGTTTGATTTTGCTGTTCAACTGTTTCATTTTGTTTCGACTCTCTTTTGTAAGCTCAATCGTTTCATACGAATCATAACAAGTAGGTGGATCACGCACATCATTTATAAGATTACCATTATATAGCACATTCTGTTCTTTATGAGCTTTCTTGAGATAACAAGGGTTTTCACAACCGAGAGCCATTTTCTTTCTTGTATGTAAAATCGGGTTTGGATCGTTAATTATCAAATTGACTGTTTGTGCAAAATGACCCGTTTTTACAAGCAATTCTTTCAACTTTTTAATAGTTTCCTGTTTGTCAAGTACTTCATCAAGAAGTTCATCTTCTCATTTTGAAAACTTTGTATGCAACTCTTTCTTTTCTTTTTCAAGATCAGAACAAATTGATTTTTATTTAGAAAGTTGGTTGGTTAGATCATAAATTTCTGCTTTTAGGGATTTAATTTGCATGTTCAATTTAACATCAAGAGTGTCGAATTTGATTTGCAAATGTTTTTCCCTTGAAACAGAATCACTGTAACCAGTTTCAAGTTCTGACAGTCGTTTGTGGTGAAATTCAAAAGCTTTTTCGTACACCTTGTATCTCTCAAGCTCAGTGGTCAATTTTTCATTAGCGGCCTTAACATCGCTATTGATCTTTTTGACCTTTTCAATTTCTATACTACAATTTTGCAATAATGATTCAAATAAAGCATGTGTTTTCTCTTCAGTCTCAGTATGCTGTGACTCGAAGTCACCATTAGGATTCATATCTGGAGTAGCCAAAATAGTATTACTACAACTTGGGGAGTCCATATATGTATCATAAATGAGTGTAGGAGTCGCAGGATGCTGTTCTTGTTGAGGTGACATATCAGATATTTCATTATTGTGACATGTAGCATATGTAGGTACCTCAGATATCACATTAGCATCATAAGCAGGAGGTGCTTCAGAGTCCGTGTCATATTTAACTTCCTGAAGATTTGCCATGAATATGCAGTTGGCATCGATATCCTCCAAATCCTCTGCGTCATCCATCAGTGCCATGAAATCATGTTCCTCAGCACTCAACTGAAACCCTGCCTTGTCCTTCTGAGCTAAGAGCAAAGCTTTCTGAAAGTACTCGGGATCTTTCTTTTTTGGCTTGGAGGGACAGTTTCTTGCTATATGACCAGTACCCTGACAGTTAAAACATTTCAACACATTTCCTTGATTCATATTCCCAACATTCCCAGCAACTGGAGCAGCAACATTCCCAACCTGATTTCCCATATTCTGACCTCTTCTATTTCCAACAACTTGACCCATCTGATTCTGATTACCCATAAACTGACCTGTATTTTGATTTCCCATATACTGCCCTGTATTTTGATTACCCATCTGAGGAGCATATCCTTGTTGATTCCCATAACCTCCAACCATGTGTCCTTGTTGACCCATGTTGAAACCCGGTTGAGCAAACTGCCTGTAGCGAGTGTTCGATGCAATCCTTTGATTGTTGTTGGTAGGTGTGGAATAGCGTCCATGGACAACTCTTGATAGAAGGGTGAATGCTTGAGACAGTGCAGACATGTCATCATTAGGATTGTATGGTGATTCTGGGTATTGTTGTTGTGGAATGACTTGTTGTTCATGAGGATAGAATTGTTGTTGTGGGAAGATAGCAGTTTGTGGAGAGTATTCATGTGGCATGTAGTTCTGAGTGTGAGTTGGTGATGATGATGTGTTCACTGTTGAAGGTGATGGTGACTGAGCAAGTTATGCTAAAGGATCATGTTTTTTGGCAAGCATTTCTTTCCTAACCTCATCTGCCTCTTTCTGGTTTTGTTTCAAGAAATCATAGAGGTGATCATAATTCACTTCATGAAGGTTCTTTGTCTGATTAACAATTGTAACATATCGTCCCCATTCCTCTGGAAGGTTGTTAAAAACTTGATGTTTTGGACAATCTGTTTTGGTGTTAAGTTGTTCCTTATGAGCTCATTCACGATAGTGCAAAACCTTGTGTAGTAGATTTCAATTGGTTCAGCTGGAGTGGATGAAAATTTTTCCCATTCAGTTAGAAGCTTATTTTCAATGTCTTGATGACCAATTCCAGTTTCATGACATAGCCTCCTAACTCATTCCCACATATCATAAGCAGTTTCACAGCTGTCAACAGCACAAAAGATCTCTTGTGGTAAACCAAGTTGAATTAGGTGCATGGCTAAGTCATCTACTTCAATCTGTTTCCGATCCTCTTCTGTGTATTCTTCTTCTTTCTGATTACGACAAGATGGTGGAACAGGAGGATTTTGATTCGGATCACCAGCTTCTTGAATCTGACGAGGTTTGAAAGGACCATTCTTGATGGAGTGGATCAGAAGTTTGCCTTGTCCATTAGGTTTTGTTTTGAAGTAACGAAGCATACGGCTTGTCCATGGAAGATAACTACCTTTCTCTAGCATGGGAGGACGGTTTTCAGCACCAGCTGCATGGATGTCTTGTTGAGTAGTCATTGTTGTTGTTATATGATAAGGTTGATTGATTCAGGATCGTTGCAAAGAAATAGGTGTTGTGATTGTTGAAGATAAAGCTTTGATGATGTTGTTAATGATCTTTGAGTTTATAATTTAGATAAACAAAACAATTTAAATAAAGTTACAAAATTTGACTAGACAATAATTTAAACAAAAACAAAAGATTACAGAATCGAAAAAAGTTATGTAAATTAGAATTTAGATAAAATATCAATTTCTATAGAAATTTCAATTTGACCAGAATTTATAAAAATTATGGTAAAATTTCAATTTAGATAGAAATATCTAATTTTTATAAATTGATAATTTATATAAAACATCTAACACTCTTATACAAGAGAGTAGATATCCGATTGTCGAAGTATTTTCTACACTTATACAAGCGCAAAAATACCGAGTTCACTTTTGTTGTTGAAGAAATCACGATCGAAGCAAATTTATAAAAGTTATTTAAGTTGAACAAAGTTTATGTAAAGTGCAAGGGTCAAGACTGCCAAATGCGAAAGTTCCTTGTTGTCCGAGAAGTAATCGCGATAACCCTTTGTTGTCCGAGATCTGAATAGCGATAATTCTCCCGAGCGTCAATTGCGATAGAAACTTTGTGAAATGCGATAAACTGCCATGTCTCAACTGCGATAATTTCAGCTTGATGAACTGCGATAAACAACCAACTGCGATAAGGTCCAACTGCGATAATGTCCAACTGCGATAAGGTCCAACTGCGATAGGGTCCAACTGCGATAAAACCCTAACTTGTCGCTTTTTGAAATGCGACAAACCCTAACTTATCGCGATTGGGGCACTTCGAATCAACTTTCTTATACAAGAAAGTGGATTATCAAGGACGCTGTGGGACCCTTTTTATCAGATTTCTTGTACAAGAAATGATAAAAATGAATGAGAAGCAAGCAGATTCGAACTTTGGACCTTTGATGATGAACTTTTTATGCGCAACACTTCACAAACCCACGTTAAACTTACAAAAATCATGTCTTTTGCCCTTAAAATCACGTCTTTTGCCCTTAGAGAAAGTCTTCACACTATGTTGTTGACGATCTCGAAGTTCGAACCTATAAGTGCTGGACGATTTATTGCTAACTGTTTTATGCAGGTACTGACGAAAGTCCATCAACCATCATCATATGTCTTAACATCTTCACCTCCGCATACTCATACTTATGAAGATCATCCTCAACAAAGCTCAAGTGTAAAAGTTCAAGACAAAATGATCAAGTTAAATACAAAGTGTAACGACAAGGTCAAAAAGCAAATCAAGATGTCAAGAACAAGTTCACGTATCATGTGAGGAAGACATAAGTATGAAGCTCAAGAGGTATGAGTATGTTGGAGGATACGACGCTATAAACACATGAAGATGTTGATCAAGGCAAGAACAACCAAAAGACGTTTATTTTGAAGATCGCATAGCATGAAGGAACGAAGAAGCAAAACTATTCTACAACGACACACAAAGCACAAGACAATGAAGACGAATGACCAATTCACACGGAGCATCATTTGAATGACCACCCCTTAGGGGGAGATTGTTAGCATTTATAAAAAAGTGATGGTCATTTATCGTTGTAATATTTTTATTAAATGTGTCATTGTGTATTAAGTAGAATAGTCATTGGGCTTTTTAATCTAATAGGTTAATGTTTAGTTTAATGAAAATCCCAAGCCCATCCATCCTTGTTGAAAAAGTATAAATAGCACCACAACCTTCATTTGGAAGGTTGGGATGTGTGTGTGCTATTAGGGAATTGTAAGAAAGATTAGTGTGTAATAATATTTCTCTCTCTAGTTTCTCTCACTAGATTCAAGAACCACTTTTCTCTCTTCGATTCTCTAGTGATTTAGTGTGTATGATAGGATAGATTATTGGGAATAACATATTGTAAAATGAGTTGGCAAAGAGGCGTGTTTGATTTATTGTTGTAAATATAGTAAATTACACCGTTCATCCTTGTGGTTAGCGTTGACTGAAGCCGTTCGTCCTTTGACCAAAGAAATTGCACCTCCAACCTTAAGTGGCAAACGTTATGCGTCGTTTGTCCCTCCATCTAATGGGCCCCACTAACGCTTGGTAAGTCTTGTTAACTTGAAGTCCGTCATTTCCCAACACCCCAACTACCTCTTCACCCACTTCATATCTCTCAATCTCATCCATCCTTAATTCTCTCTCTTTTAAAAAAACAGTTCTAACATTTATATCATCCTCTTTATACAAAAACACCCAACTTTCTTCCACACAATTAACATCTTATTCATTTGAAACAGATGGGTTTGATGACGAATGTTTACAGAACAAATGTTTTTTTTTTTTTTTTTCTTTTTTCTTTTTTTTTTTTATATATCTTTGATTTTTGTTAGATATAATATGGATTTGAGAGAATATAAATGTGTAAATTATGGTGGTTGGTAATTGGCTTTTGGTTAAGGTATTTTAGTTTGATGGTGAATGTGTAGATTTTGTTATTATTATTATTATTATTATTATTATTATTATTATTATTATTATTATTATTATTATTATTATTATTATTATTATTTGGGGGGGGGGGGGGGGGGGGGTGAATTTGGAAATGGTTGTGGTGCTAAAATGGGATGGCATGATTGATTATTGGATATGAAGGTAGGGGTAGCCGGATATATGTGGAAGAAAATGGTGGTTGGAGGCTATAGTTAGAAGATGAATTAACGAAAGAGATGCGGTGAATGTGTTTGGATATGGTTAATGGGTTTTTCTAATGAGGGAGATAATAACTAATGAGGGTGATGGTGGTTTTTGGAGTTACCGGAAAAAAGGTTGTTGTTCGTTTGAAATGATGGTCGATTATGACGGTGGCTTTTGTTTATGGGTTTGTGTAGATTATGATGGTGGGTTATTGGTTTTTGAACATGGTATTTTAATTTGATGATGAATGTGTAGATTTTTGTGGTGGGTGGTGAATGTAAAAATGGTTGTGGTGCTAAAATGGGATGGTGATGATTGGTTTTTGGATATAAAGGTGGTGGTAGATGATATATGTGGAAGAAAATGATTGTGGGTGACTATAGTTTGAATATGAAGTTAAGGAAGGAGATGTAGTGGCTATATGTGAACGCATATTTTTTGATATGTTAAGTAACATAAATGTTGCGTTTTTCAAGTTCGGTGATGTTTATGTATATTTTTGTAATTTTACTGACTCAAATGTCATGTTTAATAACTTTAGTAACCCCAGTGAATAAAATGAAACTTCGTTACGCAATTTTTGAAAAGTTTAGTGACATCTTTATTTGTATCTTCTTTTTTTAGCTTCTATCTTGGAAGCATTTCGTGTTCTTTCCTTTCCCCTCATAGTTGGGGTGTTTCTAATATATCCTTGACTTTAAAAAAAAAGTATAAATTTGTCTATTCACAAATTTTGCTCTTTTCCCAGTTCCCTCATTCACACGTTCAAGCTGTGGCCATTAGCACATACAACCCTACACATCATTAACTCAAAGGACCATATATGCATATTACAACCACATATCGTCTGCTAAAGATATTGACACCTGAAGTAAAATATACTTAATGTTAGTCTATCATTTAATATTAGGGTGCGTTTGGAATCGGATTTGGATTTGGTGTTGGTTTGATTGAAAGTGGAATAAAAAATAAATAAATGATAACTTAAAATATTATTTTGTTTTAATAAGAAACATGTACCTTATTTAATTGTTTATATAGTTTTAACCCACATGAGTAAATAAATAGAGTTGATTACATAAATGGTCACTGTGGTTTGGCGGTTTTAACCCACAAGCATTGCCATGAAAGTCAATGATGGTGTCCTTATTCCAAACCAAATCGATAAAACATATTTTAAACACGAACTCGAAACAAAAATGATTGATTTTCCTTATCCTCGTCTAGTTATTCGCACAAGTGGGGAAGAGAAGCTTAGTAATTTTATGTTGCGGCAAATGGCATATAGCGAGCTCTATTTCACAACAAAATTATTCCCCAATTTTGGGGAAAATGATCTTATCGAAGCATTACTCACATATCAAGAAAGACGTAGACATCTATGATTTGTTACCGGATTGGACAAGTAGCTTAATTACTACAAACCAATCTTTCTAGTACCGTTTGTCACAATCGCTATCTCATAGTCTACAAGAGCGATAATCCGACTCAAAGCACTAGAGCATGTGTGGCCTTTGGCGACAAAGCCAAAGCCCAAAATGTCGTCACTAAGTGGGTGATCGAAGATGTATGTCTTGTGTTCTTGATTTCTCTATGATGTATTTATGTTTCGTGTTTGACACACTTTATTTCTATGGATTTTGGGATTTTTCTTTGTTACTGTCTTGTTTTAAACTAAATAAATAAACTAGGGGATTACTGTATTACAGTACTTTCTAGGTTTGATGGTGGTGGTTGTGTGGTGGTAGAGGGTGGTGGTGTTGGTTGTGTGGTGGTAGAGGAGGGTGGTGGTGGTGGCTATGTTTGTGATGTGATGTAATCCTTGCTTTTTCGGGAAACATTAAGGACAAAATTTGCAATTTACCCTTCTTCTTTTTTCTTTTTCAAAATCGACACCTATGCTTTTATACTTATTTTTTGCCAAACTTTTTTTTTAAGTTTGACAAAGAGGAGTTCAATCTTGACTTTCAATTAATGAGGGGCTCAATTTTAGCACATGACATAATAGTGCAATCCATTCAATTGCTCCAACCTATATTAGTTTTTCAAATTTTAGAAATCTCTTACTATTATAATAAGAGATTTAAACATTTGTAGATAATCCCAATTTCATAACTCGTCAAAGAATCGGTGGCAACTTTATAATGGTACCAATCCTCATTATATATGTATATATATATATATACTAAAAAGCAACGAACAGTGCCCCCAAAACATTGTAGCAAACAGTAGTCTCGCAATTTTCCGTTTAGACCCTGAGGTTATTGATCCATTGCAAATGTAGTCCTTAACGGCCGTTACTTAACAGTCGTGACTTAAATTTGCAACAGACCAACAACTTCAGGGGTTGTTTCTGTGCAAATATTGTACAAAAAAAGCCCCTCAGGTTAACTTTTAATTTCAATGTTAGTCCCTAAGGACTAACTTTGCAACATACTGACACTCTCAGGGACTAAAAAGAAAATATCAGCGCTACATTGCAAAATAGTGCAGAACAGTACCCATGAATAGTGCAGAACAGTGTTTACTATTCATCTCAAATTACGCAAATAGTCCCTCATATTATCTATAAATTTCAAAGTTAGTCCCTAAGGACTAACTTTGCAAAATGCTAATAACTTTAGGGACTTTTTACGTAAAAAATCATACTAATTTCAGAAATAATTTACGAAAATAGTACTTGCCGTAACCGATCTTTTGCATATTTAGTCCTTACTAGCAAAAATATTTTTTTGACAACCGTTTCTTTTCGAGTTTAGATTAAACAAAACAATCCCGCAGCAACGCGCGGGTATCCACTCGTTTAATCTAAAGCTATGTGTTTTGATCAACACACAAGAATGTTAATACATATTGAAACGTATCTTCGAGATTTGTTACCCTCTTTCCCAGATCATCAAGTTTGGTGTCCAACGTGCTTTCATCATCAGCAACAGCCTCCAAATACTCTCTGTAGTACGGCTTTTGCCTCAGCCATTCCAGAATCCGGTCTCTCATCCACGGTGCACAGTTCTTATAAGAACCATATTCATCATAAATTTCGTAGCCATATTCATTAAGAACTTCATTAAAGAGGAGCATCGACGATAAAATCTTTGACCACTCCTCTTCCGGCGTGTAACCATCCATTGTTATGTGTGTTTTGTGAGAATTAGTGATTTCGTTATTTGTATTTTGCCGGTTATTTGTATCCACGGTTAGGTTATATATAAGTAAAACCTTGGCGGGAAAAATTGGCGCCAGTACTTTTGGCGGGGCCAAAAGCTAGAAAATATTGGCGGGATAAAGTTACCTTGTAAGAGGGAAAATGCTGTCCCCGCCAAAAACCAGAAATGTGCATCTTAACTTTCGGCGGGGACATGTCCCCGCCGAAAGATAGAGCGGGAAAAAAACGCGGGAACAATTAAGCGCTCCAAGTTTGGTCAAACTTTGTCAAATATGTTAAAAACATGTCCCCGCCAAAGAGTAGCGTTGAATATTTAGTAAATGGTCAGCGAGACTTTGTGCCAGCTCAACAAAGTTTTTGTCGTTTAGTAACTTTCGGCGGAGACAGTGGCGTCCCCGCCGAAACCTTCGTCGCCCGTCCTCTCTTTTGTTGCAGTGCGTATGTACACGAGAATTATAATTAGTTCTTGTGGAATAGATAGAGATACTCACATAATTATAAGATTCCTAATAGATCGAGTATATATGTTTGAGATTGGTGTGCCATTTAATTTGCGTATTTTATAAGTCGGTTAATCTTTTCACAACGTCGTTTTTTGCATGGGCTTGAGTGTAATATATATAAGGTCTCTGTATTAGAATCATCAATACTTAAAGAAGCAAATCGTACAAAGAAAAAACAAAACCCTAATCATTAATCTTCGATCATAATATAACACTCAAATTTTACATTCGACATTCCCATGGCGGGCGAGGCATGCGTTTATCATCTAATCTTTTGTGTTAGTTTATTGGATTTCAAAATCTAACTAACTAGGTTTTTTATGTTTTGGTATCAGGTTACAATCATATGTATGGACACTTCTAGTTGGATGCAAAACAACAGATCACCTAGGTTTCTGGCTCAAGCCAAAGCTATATTGAACTTTATTGTAAAGAAAAAATCGACGTAATTTAACATCTATATATCATGCGCAACTTTTCAGTTTCTTTTATGTTGTTGAATTATTACTATACATAAATATTTTTGTTACAGTTTCATCCTGAGAATTGTGTCGGCATATTGGCAATGGGAGACGAAGTTTATAAATTGGTTGAACCTACTAGAGATCTTCAAAAGATCATGTGTAGCATTCATGGTTAGCTTCTATAATTAATCATCGCTAAATATATTGTGAATCATTAATTGTATGATGTATGTATAATTATCAAGGTCATTTGTTGCTCAGGTGCACGAGTAGACAATGATAGTATGAGCATATTAGATGCACTCGAGAGTGCTGATCAGTTTCTTGGAAACAATATGATGTATAAAAGGATTGTTGTGTTTGCCGGAGGGTACGTCTGTTCATTCAACCTTCTAAACAAGCATGTTTGTTCCCAAAAAAAATATTTATATGTTGTGTGCATGTGTTGCTTGGCTTTCAGTCCGGTATATTGGTTACGGCTGCGAATCATATGGACAATAGTCTCATTCTTCATGTTCCAGAAGATCAATTTTCTCTCCGTGACCACTTATCAAGGTTCATAATATACTTTTTTTGCTTAATTGGATCCATATTGGAAATGCTACTTTTTTTTTTTTGGCTTATATATGTATAATGTAAACATTTACTGTTAGGTCTCCAATTCTCTCTCGGAGACGGTGGGAGCAAAGCAGCAGTTCGCAGTCTATCAATGCAAGGCAAAAATGGCAAATTGACGTATTAACTAAAGAGAATGAAAACCTGAAACGAGAGTTAGAATTCTTCCATACTGAATTTTCTAAGTTTTTCCACAAGGTACAAGGCCGTGCTGCTCTGAACTGTTGATGTATGTCTGCTGCTGAACTGTTGATGATTATTCGGAACATTTGAATATATTTATGTTTTTCTATCACAAGAGAGATTGACCATGGTTGATTCATGACTTTTTGTGAGTACAAATTATTTGAGTAGCTAGTTTCTTAATGCTAACGAGACACGTTCATCTGAAATGAAAGGAATCAAAGAGTTACAAGTTGCTGCATCAAAATCAAATTTAATCATGAGTTTAAGGAATTCCTTAACTAATAATCTGAAACATCTGTATAAATGTAAATTTTTATTTGGTTTCATAGAATTACGAGAATATAGATTATAGATGCCCGAAAGTTACCAACTTACCGATCATCAGATAGTCCTTGAGGGGTGTTTAAACCCGTATTCTGTTTCACCTGTTTTATATTAATCCGTTACACTTGATCAACAATTTGACATCAAAATTTACCTTATTTATTTTGCATTTTACCAAAATATTTCAGGGTGCTAATCTAACAGAAGATGTGATTTAAAATGAAACTCAGTTCGAAATAAACAAACATTTCGTAGCGATTCTAAGAAAACACTATGAATAAGAGCTACTTCCTTTTGCAAAGAACCTCTCTAGAGTCCTCACATGTTTCCATCTTGCTTCGGGTCTTAAAGTCAGTTTCAAGAAAATTTACACAAATATTTCTACTTTTATAGACAACCCGAACCTCTTGTATTTGCTGCTGCAGTGTGTATTTACAACTATACCAAGGAAATACATTCCTAACACAATGCAACACTTTTTCTGTACATCTCATTCAGCAATTTTCCTGCAAACCCGACGGGTTGGGATGACCATGGTCAAAGTAAAGGAAATAATAACTCAAAAAAGTCAACGTGACCGTGACAATAACTTCAAAAAGTCTCCATAATCGCTCATACTACCACTCGAAAATCTCTTCATCTTTTCCCAAATCTGAAAACGTCTTCTAGGCCTCAATGGGCCTGAACTTGAGGTTATCCTATACGAATGTACATCTAGCCCAAGACCTGAAAACCCGCTCTCCACATCAAGTGGAGATTCATAGCTTGGATAGGTGGAATGCGATGGACCTGGGTCTAGGCCAGGGCCGTGGCCTGAGTTTGTCTGGCTCGTGGATCAAAATCCATGGAAATTAAATCCTCTTGGCTACATGTCCTTGATCCCAAGTCTCGTGTTTCTACACACTCGTTGCAGACCAATTTCAAGGCCTGAACCACTTCACCCATGAAGGGTCGGTGTGACACTTCGGGCTGCACACACGTTGATGCTATTGCTGCTACTTTAGCAATACTGTCGAATGGAACTTCAGGGGATAGTAATGGATCAATAAGCAATTTTAGACCTTTTGGTGTTGGGAGGAGGGGACGGGCCCAGGCGACAAGGTTTTCTTGGCCCGATGGCGTTGACATGTCAACGGGTTTTCTTCCTGTTAGGAGCTCAAGGAGTACCACTCCGTAGCTATATACGTCACTCTTTACAAGAAGATGGCCTGTCATTGCATACTCGGGAGCCACATGCCTGAATTCAAAAGAAAAGAAGTTTAAGAAAATTTGGACGCGGCGGGTTCCCTAACGGGCCAAGACATATAATCTGACTCATTTACAGAGAAAGAAAAGCGTACCCGAAAGTGCCCATGACACGTGTCGAAATATGTTGGTTTTCTTCATCTAAAGCGGAAGGAGCCAGACCAAAATCAGAAACTTTAGGAGTAAAGTCATGTTCCAGCAGAATGTTGCTAGACTTGAAGTCTCTATGTATGACGCTTGGGCTTGAATCTTCATGCAAGTAAGCTAACCCCCGAGCTGCACCCAAAGCAATCTTCAAGCGGGCCCCCCAATCCAGTGGTGCGACTTCCTTATCAATCCCTAATCAACCAAAATTTCACTCCAATTATAAACCATCTTCATTAAAAAAAAAAATTAAAGTCAAATATTTGACTTTTGAAAGTCAAACATTTCAATCCCTAACCATCCAAATTGTCACATGAAATAAAACCATCTTCATAAACAAAAAAGTAAAGCACAAAAAAGCCAAACATTTGACTTTTGAAAGTCAAACAATTGACTTTAGAAAGTCAAGCATTTCATACCATGAAGGTGAGATTCAACGCTTCCATTTGGGATTAGCTCATAAACCAAACACCGGTTTCTTCCTTCTGTACAAATGCCATGTAACCGAACCAAATTTCTATGGTGCAAGCGGCTAAGCATTTCAACTTCTGCCAAGAATTCCCGATCCCCTTGTTGATCATCATGTTTACGTACCTTGACAGCAACTTTAGTCCCATCTTCAAGGGTCCCGCTATAAACCCGCCCAAACCCACCCTCACCTAAAACACCCAACTCATTAAAGTTATCAGTTGCTTTTCCATATCACTTGAACTAAACGTCTTTGCAGATACTTTATAAGCTATATTAGACCGGAATTATAATGAAGCTGACTCGGGCCCACTTCCTATCGTTGATCCACCAACTCCTGATGACTTTGTGACGGATAGTAAAATAGCTGGTGGGGTGGATCCGGATGGAGACCCGTCCCTACGTTTAATTAGCAGAACCCAAACAGCAACAGAGACTAGAACCACAGCTACAACTGCTGATAAAACTATTATGGAAATTATGCCACCACTTAACCTATTGCTAGACTTTTGCTTACTGATATCCACGCCGAGGGGCTTTATGTCCCTACCGTTGTTTCCGTGACCATACGGTCCACCATTACCGTTGCGTGATGATGGCATAGGTGCGATGGAGGAAGACCTATCAATAACCAAATGATTATGATTATACGTAAATAGAACTTCAGTTTCACTTTCGACGTTGATCCTAGATGTATAGTAGATGTGACAATTTCAATCCATTTACTATAATTATGGGTTGAGTTGGTAGATGAGACTTAAAAAGCCTGTTTCAACCACTCCCACCCGTGAATAATTGTTGAAAAGGCCGGTTTCTGTTAGACCCGTTTCCCGGGTATTGGGACCCCACCCTAGATGAAGTTGACTCGAGCCTAAGTATGTTTGACTAAGAATATGTGGTTGAGTCTTTTAAGAGCATGTCTAATGAGGCTTAGATGCGGAACATCTAAAATGTAGATACGGAGCATCAGTAGATGCGGCGCATCTAAAAGATAGATGCGGCGTATCGACCTAAAAATAGAAAGAATGAGACTTGAGGGACCACTCTTGCCAAATGACCAAAGTTGCTACATAACTAAATATATCCAGGATATTCTAGATTTAGCTATCATTATTGAGGAATGAGGTTGGGAAGTCCGGTCTTTTAGAGAGAGAAGGAAGAGAGGGAAAATGATGAAGATGAAGGTACAATGAAGATTGATTGAAGATGACTACTCATTAGCATGATCCTTGTAAGTAAGTAACCTTTAATTAGTGTTAATTGATGATTTATGAATTAGGGTTTATAAACCTAATTTGGGAAAATGGGTAAATGATGGTTTTAAGATAATTGATGAGTTATAGTGATTATGAGGTAGGTTTGTGTGGGTTTAGTTAGTAAGAAAAAGGGTGTTCATCATATGATCAAAGTATGATCATATGGTGATCATATATGTTAAAGGGTGTGTTGATTGTTATAGTTTTTAGTTATGTGTTATTAAGCGTTTGTGAATGATGGTTATGAAGTAGGAAACATGATAATGATGATGATGATGACGACTAGTGCGATGATGATGATGGTGGTGAAATCATGATATGATAGTTAGCTTGGATTGAAGGTAAGTGACTCTCCCTAAAACATGTGTTGTATGTGTATTTATCATGTATGTATTTTGGTTGTAGAAGTGTATAAGTTCTTGGCTAGTATGGTTGTAAGCTAAGGTTGGATGGCTAGTGACTTGGGTAGGAGTATGTAGTTATTGGCTTTGGACAAATTAAGGTATGTTGTTGAATGTGATTGTGATGAATGAATGTGATTATGTTATAAGGTTATGAATGATATGAATGGTATGTAGTGGTTTAGAAGCTTATATGTGATTATGATGCTTATGTGAAAGTATGTGTATGATATATGTTTTATGTCGGGTTACTTACTAAGCGTAAGCTTACCCCTTTAGTTGTTAATGTTTTGTAGGTTCATGTGCGGTGGAATGAAGGTTATATGTGGTAGCTTAAGGATTTGGAAGCGGTTGGAGGATAGTGAACATTAGGAGCTAGGTAGAATACCGAGCTCGAGTCAAGGTTGTGCCCCCGAGAGTCTCTTTTATGAGTCGTTTATTGTATGTCAAAGTCGGGTAATGGTTTGAGGGTCTAACGATTCGTCAAGTGTGTTTTGAGTGCTTGTAGTGAATGATTAAGGGGCGTTTGGCTAATGTGTAAACGTACCCATTTTGAGTAGTAAACGGGTCAAGTGTTATTGGAACATGTTATATATGTAAAAGTAATGAATATGGTCAAGTTTGAGGTGTTGTGGAAGTTGTATGTGGCGTTTGTCATGAAATGGGTCAAAACGGGTTTTTGGTGTAAAACCCGTGATTTTATAAGTACTATTCCGGATGGTCAAACGAGAGATGTTTTTGTATGAAAATGATCTTACGGGTATAGTAATGAAATCTGGAAAGTTTCGTCAAGTTTCGAGTCCGGGAGGTCGGGTTTCTGAGCGGGCCTTGCGAAACTGCATAAATGGGACAGTAGGTCTGTCCAGAATTGCTGGGCAGAGTAGATACGGCGCATCTCCTTTTCTAGATACGGCGTATCAGGTGATACGGCGCATCTCCTTTGGAGATGCGGCGCATCTCCAGTAGTCCAGGATTGGCAGTTTACAAACATTCATATCTTTTAATCCGTAAGTCGTCACGGGTCGTGCAACCTATCGTTTCGAAGCTAATTGAGTCTAGTTTCAATTAAAAATAGTCTCAAGGGCTAAAAGTTTATAGATTTTTGTCAGTGGTCAAAAGAGTAAGCAGATGTCCGTTAAGGTGAGTCGATTCCTCGTAAAAAGTTTTAAATTTTGGTCTAAACGGGCACGGGGCGTTACAACTTGGTATCAGAGCTTCGGTTTAAGTGAATTAGGTTCTCTTTAGGATTGCCTAGACTTAAACCACTCGTAGACGTGTTGAGCTTAAGTTTAAGTAACGCCGGCTAATATTGTGAAAGTTATAGGATTTGAATGTTGAATTATGAATTAGATTATGTGCTAGCTATACGAGTTTAATGATGAGGATTTATGAATATGTTTTATGTAATCTAAGTGGTGAAGGACTTGATGTGTAAATGATAGGATTACCGTGCTCCTTGGGTTGTGTCGGTAATTATTATATGATTATGTGAATGCACACTATAGAAGTAATAAAGAACGTGTATAGAAAGTATAAGTAGTATGCTTGCTATAGAAAGACGAGAATAGAATGTCGTACTAGTGAGAAATTATAGGTGGGCATAAGAAGTTATATGAGAATGTGTTCATGGCAAAGACTTAGATGTTGAGTAAAGCGAATTGTCGAAATAAGAAATTGCAAAATATTAAAGAGACGTACGAGTAATGAATGATACCTAAAGCAGCTATTACATCGATTGCTAAAATAAAGAAGTAAGTACCTTAACGATAATAGACAAATGGTATGTCATAGACGTGTTCAGATGTTCTAAATCATAAATTGAGAATAGATTAACGAAGTGTAAACGTTTAGTGACGTTTATCTCTTATGAAAAGAATGATCGAGTGTAGGTTAAGAGTATGAATGAGATAAGTATGTACTAATGTGTTGTCGTTTTTATGTAAAGTGTTATTGTGGCATAGGCAAGGTGATTATGTATGCGAGTTATAATGTGATGTATAGACAAAGTGGAAAAAGTAAACTACAAGGGAACTTGAATTAAATGAGTCACGCCTAGAATTCTTGTTGTGATATGAAGTGTTATAAATGGGATAGATGAACGAGTTTTAAATTATAATGTAAGACCAATGTATGGTCTAGAAAATGATTCATGTTAAACGTTGGGACAAGTCATGTCAAGATTTAAGTGAGTCAATCGGGATGAAATAGGCAACATTAAAAGAATGAACATGTGTAAAATGGAGTAAGAGGATAATGCGAAGCTAACAAGAAAATGATAAGCGTAATGTGACAAACCGGATGAAATATAATATATATATATATATATATATATATATATATATATATATATATATATATGTACTCAAATGTGCGAGGGTATGAAAAAGACGAATATTACTAAGATGGTTTCGAGTAATGAAAAGTAATGGGTGAGTAACTAAAAGTGCGTAAACCAAGGGGAAAGGAATAAGAAAAAGTATAGTCTAAGAAGTACTTGAGCAATGAATAATACGTGAGCGTAGAATTAGTAAAGTAGAAGCGATTGATTTGTAATGACACGTAGTGAATGGTCTACCGTGCACTTTGATTTGTGCCGGTGATTACATTGTGATTAAACGAATATATAATTAAGTAACGGTAATAGGATATGAATAGGAACGATAACTGGTGTTAGAGATGAGATCAATAATTAACTCAAGGTGTTAACTTATGAATAATGAAACGTGATGACAAGAAGTGTACTAAATTATAATGTGTAATGATAAGATGAAATTGACACGCTAACTGTTAGCGGTTGTTGACATGAGAAAAACGAATAAGATTAAACAATGACGTTTTAAGTGTAAATAGTAATAATATTAAGCGTATTAAGGTAAAGTGCGAAAAGATAAGATGAAACTAGCGAATCAATGATTAAGTGTTTAAAGACTTGAAGATTAAAGAATGAGGATGGGGAATGATGGCATAAAATGTGACCAACATATGGTCTTATTATATTTAACGACTAAGGGCAAATGTTAAAGTGGTATAGAGACGGGGTAACAGTAAGGTAAAGTACTTGGGGTTAAGTTTTAACGTGAAGTGGCGATACGGAGTGTTGGTATTTAAAAGATGGAAACTTAACGAAACAATATGAACACTAAAAGCTAATTGCAATAAGTTAAGAATGAAAATGAGAAAGAGATGAGTAGGTAGGAGGATTGAGTATGTACATGAACGTGTAGCAAAGATAACGATGTTATGGTAATAGATAAGGAAAGCGAACATGACTTGACATATTGATTTATAAATGTCTAATAAAACAAAAGTTATAAAATGAGATTTAAGCAAAATGATATGGAAATGATGACCAGAAATGGATTTGCTCTAAATGCTTAGATAAGTAATGAGATGAGTTAAGTACGAAAGTCAAAATGTAATGAAATATTGTGTGGTAAACGTAACGAACTTATATAATGAAATGTGTATAAAGAAAGGGCAACGCTAATGAAGGTGTTATAATTAAATGGTCCACGAAGGGTGGATATGCGAAAAGCGAGATGAAATAATATCGCTTGAATACATAATTAATTTAAGAATTGAGATAAAGCATGAGAATAAGAATGCGACGAGTTAAGAATGTAAGAGAGAACAAGACGAGTATGTATGAGATAAAGACGTTGTCTTGAAATTATCATATTACGGCTAAGGCGATTAGCTGTAATCACTATAATGAATGCATGAGTTTCGGTTGGTAAAATGTGAGGAGTCTATATGTAAATGAGACGAATGGACTAAAATGTAAAGTAAGAATGTGAAAATGATTAATGAAGGCTAAAAATGCAAGAGGTAAAGTAAAGATGTGAAAATAACTAAAGCGGATTAAGAATGTAAGGAGTGTGTATGAGATAAAGGCGTTGTCTTGAAATTATTATATTACTGCTAAGGCGATTAGCAGTAATTACTATAATAAAAGAATGTAATAATGTGTGTGTGGTGCTTATGACTTGGATCCGTAGTTAAGGTGATAAAGTGTGAATGTAAAGATCCTTCGGGATGAATGTTAAATGTGGTATCCCTCGGGATGACCAAGTAAAGGAATGTTAAGGAATCCTTCGGGATGAATGTTAAAGATCCTTCGGGATGAAAAGTGTTGCCTTCACCGGCAAGGGGTTGCCTACGTCCATGGCATATAAAAGTATCCCCATGATAAATGTGATAATGTGAAGGATCCAAGTCTAAGAAGGGTAAAAATAATGTAATAAAAAGAAAATGATGAAATAATAAAAGTTAAAAAATTAGAAATAGGAGTAGTAGTGTTATGTCGGGAGTACATAACCATGAGTTTATATTTCTTGATTTACATCGATTGGGACGCCTCTCCATGTAAATGAAGAATTATAAACGAGTGGGCTATGTGTTGCCGACACGGCATGAGTAGGGTTAGAGAAGTAGAAAGCGGGAGTTTAGAGTTAGTTAGAAATGGTAAAGACTAAGGTGGGAGGATTAAGATTAGAGCACGTCCTGTAGCGAAAACTTATGAAAAACCTATGTTTTGAGTGTTAAGTTTAAGTTGACTAAACCAAGGAATTGTAATGTTGTTTCAAAAGGTTATGATACGTAATTGTGCAGTGGTGCGAAAAGGTGAGTAATGAAAATAGTTGATGATAAATGTCATGTGTAATGTAACGACAAATGTTAAAGTGTGATGCTGCAAAGCTAATTCATGTAATATTTCTATAAGCCTTAGAATGTAATCAAAATAGCGTGAAGAAAGGAGTAGAATAAATGAGGAAATTGTAGAGACGTAAAAGAAGTGATTAAGTAGTGTTGATAGGATGTGAAAGCATTAGCCAAATGTAATTATGAAAGGTCAAATAATACGAGTTCTTAAGTAGCAAATAGTCAAAGAACGAGGGTAGGGGATAAAACGAGTGAGATGGTGATGGAACGGTAATAGGGCGGATTGGAATAATGATTGGCGATAATTAGTAAGTTTTGTGTTATGTAAATTCTAAGCAAGGGTTTTATGGTATAAAAGTAAGCGGGGGTAATGTGGATTAGGGCATGTGATGCGTTACAGTATGCACAGAGTTGCGAGGTCACTTAAGTCATTGCACTAAATAAACTAAGAGTTAAGGGGCTAAGAATGAGAGGAGTTATGAGACTAAGTGTGGTTAGAATTAGAATGACAGATTTCGAGGACGAAATCTAAATAAGGGGGGTAGAATTGTTAGACCCGTTTCCCGGGTATTGGGACCCCACCCTAGATGAAGTTGACTCGAGCCTAAGTATGTTTGACTAAGAATATGTGGTTGAGTCTTTTAAGAGCATGTCTAATGAGGCTTAGATGCGGAGCATCTAAAATGTAGATACGGAGCATCAGTAGATGCGGCGCATCTAAAAGATAGATGCGGCGTATCGACCTAAAAATAGAAAGAATGAGACTTGAGGGACCACTCTTGCCAAATGACCAAAGTTGCTACATAACTAAGTATATCCAGGATATTCTAGATTTAACTATCATTATTGAGGTTGGGAAGTCCGGTCTTTTAGAGAGAGAAGGAAGAGAGGGAAAATGATGAAGATGAAGGTACAATGAAGATTGATTGAAGATGACTACCCATTAGCATGATCCTTGTAAGTAAGTAACCTTTAATTAGTGTTAATTGATGATTTATGAATTAGGGTTTATAAACCTAATTTGGGAAAATGGGTAAATGATGGTTTTAAGATAATTGATGAGTTATAGTGATTATGAGGTAGGTTTGTGTGGGTTTAGTTAGTAAGAAAAAGGGTGTTCATCATATGATCAAAGTATGATCATATGGTGATCATATATGTTAAAGGGTGTGTTGATTGTTATTGTTTTTAGTTATGTGTTATTAAGCGTTTGTGAATGATGGTTATGAAGAAGGAAACATGATAATGATGATGATGATGACGACTAGTGCGATGATGATGATGGTGGTGAAATCATGATATGATAGTTAGCTTGGATTGAAGGTAAGTGACTCTCCCTAAAACATGTGTTGTATGTGTATTTATCATGTATGTATTTTGGTTGTAGAAGTGTATAAGTTCTTGGCTAGTATGGTTGTAAGCTAAGGTTGGATGGCTAGTGACTTGGGTAGGAGTATGTAGTTATTGGCTTTGGACAAATTAAGGTATGTTGTTGAATGTGATTGTGATGAATGAATGTGATTATGTTATAAGGTTATGAATGATATGAATGGTATGTAGTGGTTTAGAAGCTTATATGTGATTATGATGCTTATGTGAAAGTATGTGTATGATATATGTTTTATGTCGGGTTACTTACTAAGCGTAAGCTTACCCCTTTAGTTGTTAATGTTTTGTAGGTTCATGTGCGGTGGAATGAAGGTTATATGTGGTAGCTTAAGGATTTGGAAGCGGTTGGAGGATAGTGAACATTAGGAGCTAGGTAGAATACCGAGCTCGAGTCAAGGTTGTGCCCCCGAGAGTCTCTTTTATGAGTCGTTTATTGTATGTCAAAGTCGGGTAATGGTTTGAGGGTCTAACGAGTCGTCAAGTGTGTTTTGAGTGCTTGTAGTGAATGATTAAGGGGCGTTTGGCTAATGTGTAAACGTACCCATTTTGAGTAGTAAACGGGTCAAGTGTTATTGGAACATGTTATATATGTAAAAGTAATGAATATGGTCAAGTTTAAGGTGTTGTGGAAGTTGTATGTGGCGTTTGTCATGAAATGGGTCAAAACGGGTTTTTGGTGTAAAACCTGTGATTTTATAAGTACTATTCCGGATGGTCAAACGAGAGATGTTTTTGTATGAAAATGATCTTACGGGTATAGTAATGAAATCTGGAAAGTTTCGTCAAGTTTCGAGTCCGGGAGGTCGGGTTTCTGAGCGGGCCTTGCGAAACTGCATAAATGGGACAGTAGGTCTGTCCAGAATTGCTGGGCAGAGTAGATACGGCGCATCTCCTTTTCTAGATACGGCGTATCAGGTGATACGGCGCATCTCCTTTGGAGATGCGGCGCATCTCCAGTAGTCCAGGATTGGCAGTTTTCAAACATTCATATCTTTTAATCCGTAAGTCGTCACGGGTCGTGCAACCTATCGTTTCGAAGCTAATTGAGTCTAGTTTCAATTAAAAATAGTCTCAAGGGCTAAAGGTTTATAGATTTTTGTCAGTGGTCAAAAGAGTAAGCAGATGTCCGTTAAGGTGAGTCGATTCCTCGTAAAAAGTTTTAAATTTTGGTCTAAACGGGCACGGGGCGTTACAGTTTCAACCCGAACCTGTTACCATGTTAGTTTCGACCCAGTTACATATTAATGAGTTTGGGTTGTAATTTATACATTCTGTCAAACTGTACGAAAACAAATATACATATCTAATAACAGAAACGGGTTAAATGGATAATAAAGTGTATTAGAGTCAACCCGACCGTTTCTACCAGTACTGAAAAACGGCTCATTTTAAACTGTTGCCCAAACCCTCCCGACCCGGCCATATCTCGATCTCTTAGTATAGAGGTAACTGGATACTTCGCGAACAAAACTTCATAATTGCCGAAAAGAGAGTACTTAATAGGCACTTGTTTCAGCCATAATCTTTGAGTAGTTACATACACGGTGAAGTTTTCAAATTATTCATCAATGTTAGGAATAATATAAACATAATACAAATTGCTTGGTATAAAATCGTAAGATTACAACAACATATTGAGGCCTGCAATTAGCAGTGTCCTTAAACAGAAATTCTTCCTATCTAGTACGAACTGTTTAGAGGATACAACAATCAAATCAAGTATGAAACTTGAATCTAGCGAATCGGCTATGTTACGATGATGGAAATGAATGATGTTTTTGTGTTTTTAATGATTCCAAAGTGAAAAATTCGACCTCTATATATAGGCACATGGTGACCCTTCAAAACAGTCACAATACCTCTTCAAATGGCCTTAGAGACACTTCTTTTCGTAACAGTCACAATGGTTCAGAATTAGCGACGCTTTAGCGATGACCTAGCGACAGAATAACCGTCGCTAACTACCACTGGTTCAAACAGTCGCGATGGTTCGCTCAATGATGCCTTTTTAATAGATCTAACCGTCACCATTGCAATTAGGCGCGTCTTTACCATAATGATGGTTAATTAGAGACGGTTTAGTGACTGAAAAACTGTCACTAATCTCTAATTCGTGGTAATCACTAAAAACAACAAAACCATAATTAGTAATGTTCCAACAATACCCTACATTTTCTAAAACATCAATAATACCCCACATTTGAATAGAAAATAAGACAATTACTTATTATTTTATTTCCATCAAATGTAATATGAGATGCATTAGATTAGGTGTCTTTTGGACTTGAACCTATCCTAGTGAATACATATCGGATCTACTTTGTGGATAGTGAACATAAGTCTTGAACTAGCCACGTTTTGTAGTAAATCGAGACAATAAGTATCACACATATCATATTTATGCAATAACAGATTCTTACCGTTGTGTTCATTTCGGTTGTGAACATATCCTTATTCATGAGAATTTTAGAGAACTTAGCCATCTGGTTCCCAAAGATGCGACCCCACATCAATCTCGTATAGGTAATGCCAATCAAGAATATTCCGTAGTATTCCACTTTGAAAATCCATTAGCATTATTAAGAATTAAAATTCAGCCCACAATCATCAACGGAAAAACACACACAAAAATCATCTTAGGAACGGGCATACCTGTGTGTTAGAACTTTTGAGTTTTCCTCAACTAGTTTTCCTATTGAACCTAGACCATGGGATCTCCAATTTTGCTAAGTTAGGTTTCCGCCGAGTAGTCACTCATTGTGTTGGCTTTAAGCCCACACCCCTCGATGTAAATATGACTTGTTCTCTACAAAGGCCTTTTGTCAAAGGATCTGCTATATTTTCCTTTGACTTAACGTAGTCGATGGAAATGATTCCATTTCTTAACAAGTCCTTTATCGTGTTGTGGCGATGTCTTATATGTCTTGACTTGCCGTTATAGATTTGATTCTTTGCTCTGGTAAGAGCAGCCATACTATCACAATGTATACACACAGCAGTCACAGGTTTTGGCCACAAGGGAATACCCTCTAGAAAGCTTCTAAGCCATTCTGCTTCTTCAGTAGCTTTGTCTAAGGCTACAAATTCTTCTTCCATAATTGATCTGGTATTCACAGTTTGCTTAGACGATTCCAAGTGTAAATACATAGCCACTTGTGGACTTTCCTTCATTATGGTTGGAAATCCAATTGGCATCACAAAATCCTTCTAATACAGGAGGATACTTAGTGTAATGTAACCCATAAGCCATTGTATGCTTAAGATATTGAAGCACTCTTACTAGTGCATCCCAATGATCTCTCCCAGGGTTGTGTGAATATCGACTAAGTCGACTTACACTATATGCCAAATCTGGTCGTGTACAGTTCATTATATACATCAAGCTTCCTAGTACTTGTGTATATCGTAACTGAGATATGTTTTGTCCTTCGTTCTTTTTGAGTTGAACCTTAGGATCAAGGGGAGTTACAACTGGTCTGTCATTATAATGCCCAAATTTCTTAAGGGTCTTCTCGATGTAATGAGATTGGGTAAGGATGTATCCATTGGAATTCTTTTGAATTCTTATGCCAAGAATAACATCAGCTTCTCCCATGTCTTTCATATCAAATGAAGAATGAAACATTTTCTTGGTTTGGTTTATAACATCCATATTTGTACCCATGATCAGCATATCATCCACATATAAACAAATAATGACAAATGTATTTTTGCATTGCTTAACATAAACACATTTATCACATTCATTAATTTGATAGCCGTTTGATAAGAGAGTGTTATCAAACTTCTCATGCCACTGCTTTGGAGCTTGTTTAAGGCCATAAAGAGATTTAACCAATTTACATACCTTCTGCTCTTGACCTTTGACAACAAACCCCTCGGGTTGTTGCATATAGATTTCTTCATCTAATTCACCATTTAAGAACACAGTCTTTACATCCATTTGATGTATAATCAGGTTGTGAATTGCTGCTATAGCCATTAACGTTCTTATAGAGGTTATCCTTGTAACCGGTGAATAAGTGTCAAAGAAATATTGACCTTCTTTTTGATGATATCCTTTGGCTACTAAACGAGCCTTATACTTTTCTATGGAACCATCTGGTCTTAGTTTCTTTCTGAAGATCCACTTTTGGCCTATTGGTTTGTGTCCCGAAGGTAGATCAACCAATTTCCATGTATTGTTATGAACAATTGAGTCTATTTCACTTTGAATAGCCTCTTTCCAATAAGGTGCTTCTGATGATTCCATAGCAGCCTTATATGTTTGTGGTTCTTCATTAACAATATAGGTCATATAATCTGGTCCAAAGTCTTTAGAGACTTTTGCACGCTTACTTCTTCTAGGTTCATCACTCTCTTGTTGAACCTCATAATTGTTGTCTCTTTGACCTTGAGACAATTGATCATCAAATACTCTTTTCCTTGGATTTGAGATTTTTTTATCTTTATCCTTATAAGGAAAGATATTTTCAAAGAAATATGCTTCAGCAGATTCTATAATTGTGTTGTTGCTTATGTCCTCAACATCGGATTTGTAAACCAGGAACCTATAAGCAGCACTATTCTTTGCTGGACCGAGATAAACACAATCAACTGTTTTTGGTCCAAGTTTGGTTCTCTTTGGTAAAGGTATTTGAACCTTTGCCAAATAACCCCACACTTTCATCCTTTTATAAGAAGGTTGTTTTCCTTTCCATAATTGATATGGAGTTTTGTCACTCTTCTTATGAGGAATTTTATTCAACACTATATTTGCAGCAAGACATGCTTCACCCCATAGACTATGAGGAGCCTATAAAGTAATTAACATTGAATTAATCATGTTCTTCAATGTTCTATTCTTACGTTCAGCCACGCCATTTTGTTGTGGGGTGTATGGGGCTGTTGTTTGGTGTACAATACCATAAGTAGAACAAAATTCAGCAAAGTCATTGGATTCATATTCTCCTCCTCTGTCAGACCTTAGAATTTTGATCTTTTTGTCTAGTTGATTTTCAACTTCTGCCTTATGTGTCTTAAACATATTCAAGGCTTAATCTTTGGTATTTATTAAGTACACATAACAAAAATTGCTGCAATCATCAATGAAAGTAATATAATAATTCTTTCCTCCTCTTGATGGTGTTGCTTTGAAATCACATAAATCTGTATGGATTAAACCAAGTATTTCATTTGATTTTTCTACAGATTTGTGTGAATGACTTGTGTATTTCGATTCAACACATATCTCACACTTGGATATTTCATCCATTGTGCATTAAGGCAACATGCCTAAGTTTATCATTCTTTGTAAGGAATGGAAATTAACATGGCCTAACCTAGAATGCCATAAGAAAGAAGGATCAATCATGTACACAGAAGCAATGCTAGTGCCCGCATTATTATTATTAATAACATTGTCATCAGTTACAACACTTAGTTTAAAGAGTCCCTGATCAAGGTAACCCTTTCCTGCATACACACCACCCTTGGTAATTACAAATTTATCTGATTCAAATACAAGTTTAAATCCCTTATTACTAAGAATAGGGCCAGAAATCAGATTCTTGGTGATGTTAGGCACATGCAACACGTTTGAGAGCACAAGATCTTTTCCAGAAGTCAACTTCAATTTGACTTTGCCTTTTCCTTCAATCTTTGAAGAAGTTCCATTCCCCATGAACATTGGTTCAGTTTCATTCACCTTTTGGTATGATACAAACGTCCTTCTTGAATTACATATGTGCTTTGTTGCACCAGTATCAAACCACCAATCAACATCATTCGTGGTTAAGAAGGCTTCAATTACTCCTGCAAATTCTGTTGGAGATTCCACATGGTTTGCTTGGTTGGAATTTCCTCCTCCATGTATTTTCTTGTGGCGACAATCCTTGGCTTTATGACCAGGTTTCTCACAGACCCAACAATGATGAACTTTTCAGGTTTTTCAACATGCGGTTTCTGCATCGCTTGATCCATCTTTGAAATTTCTGTTTAAGATTGTTAGGAATAATATAAACATAATACAAATTGCTTTGTATAAAATCGTAAGATTACAACAACAGATTGAGGCCTGCAATTAGCAGTGTCCTTAAACAGAAATTCGTCCTATCTAGTACGAATTGTTTAGAGGATACAACAATCAAATCAAGTATGAAACTTGAATCTAGCGAATCGGCTATGTTACGATGATGGAAATGAATGATGTTTTTGTGTTTTTGATGATTCCAAAGTGAAAAATTCGTCCTCTATATATAGGTACATGGTGACCCTTCAAAATAGTTACAATACCTCTTCAAATGGTCTTAGAGACAATTCTTTTCGTAACAGTCAAAATGGTTCAGAATTAGCGACGCTTTAGCGACGACCTAGCGACAGAATAACCGTCGCTAACTGCCACTGGTTCAAACAGTCGCGATGGTTCGCTCAATGATGCCTTTTTAATATATCTAACCGTCACCATTGCGATTAGGCGCGTCTTTACCATAATGATGGTTAATTAGAGACGGTTTAGTGACTGAAAAACTGTCACTAATCACTAATTCGTGGTAATCACTAAAAACAACAAAACCATAATTAGTAATGTTCCAACAATCAAAGGATAGCAAGTTAATCATAACGACCGTCTTTTCTAAATCTTGGTTTTCTTCATTTGCTCCCATAATTCGAACTTGAATTGATTTCATGAAAAGTCCGGTAGCCATTTCAAAGGCCAACATGCATTGGCGAAACACACTTGCATGGTGTACCAGGTGGGGTATTCGTTAACGACTCCACACACATTATGTAAAAGTCAAATTGTATGGATTTTCTAAAAGTTGGCGATCCAAAAAAGTGCACGAATCTTGGTGTCTCTAACTATTTATAGGTATCTAATTTCTCCTTGCTGTGGTTAATGAAAACGATAGAGGTGGCAACATAGGCTGGTCTATTAGGTTTAGCAACATGGTACGGGTCCAATTGGTTTGCCATATATAAACAACTTTGGTGCATAATTTCGTTAAATCTTATTATAAATAATCGGTGTGACACGTATGACAATAAAATACATATTCTTATCAACCAATGTTATTGAATAAATTGTACACCATGTGAAACCTTCAACCCCTTTGGACCTGTTTTCTTTAGCTAACTTTTTTTATTGTACTCGTTTGACCCGTTAGAGATTAAAAATGGGGAAATTCTTTGAAAAAACATCATACTTGCTACAAATATGTGTTTCGCATACCGAACAAAAATAATTGACATTTTGACTATCAAACTTGACATTTTAGTCTACCTGTGAGTACTAAAGACAAAACAAATTCTGTAATGACCATTTTACCCTTGATTTTTTGAAAATTGCATCCACCGTCCATAGGCTAAATTACATAACTGGTCCCTGTCCCTACGCCAAATTGCGTCCAACGTCCCTATTTTTTTTCGGATTTTTTTTTTCCAATTTTTTTTTCGAATTTTTTTCTGAAATGTTTTTTCGAAATTATTTTTTTTCTGAAATTATTTTTTTTAGAAATTTTTTTTCATGAAATAATTTTTTTAGAAAAATTATATTTTTTTTGAAATTATTTTATTTTCCATTTATTTTTTCAGAAATAATTTTTTAGAAACTTTTAACGAATCTATTTTTTTTTTAGAAATTTTTTGCTCAAATAATGTTTATCCATTTACTTTTTCTGAAATAATTTTTTTAGAAACTTTTTTCGAAAAAAAATTTTAGAAAATTTTTTTAGAAAATTTTTTCTGGAATAATTTTTTTAGAAAAATAATTTTTTTCTAAATTAATTTTTTTTCCATTTTTTTTTCTGAAATCATTTTTTTCGAAAAAAAATTCTAAAAAAAAGTTTTCTAAAAATATAATTTCGAAAAAACATTTTAGAAAAAAAAATTGAAAAAAAAAATAATTGGAAAAAAATTCGAAAAAAAATATCGACGTTGGGCGCAATTTAGCGTAGGGACAGGGACCATTTATGTAATTTAGCGTAAGGACGGTGGATGCAATTTTCGCAAACCCACAGGGATCATTTACGTAACTTGGAAGGGTAAAATGGTCATAATACTTAAAAGAGACAAAAGGGACGAGTATGATAGCCAAAATGTCAATTATTTTTGTTCGGTACGCGAAGCACACATTTGTAGCAAGTATGATGCTTTTTCAAAGAATTTGTCCGATTAAAAATATCCCACATTGACTCATTCATACATAACTGGGTCAGAATTTGCACGCCTATAAAACTATATGGGAATGTATTTTTAAGATAAACTATAGACGGCAAAGAAGACCCTTGTTTTGTACTAGTGAAACTTGTGACCATTTGTTTTGTATTAGTGATTAAAAAATTGCTATCACTCTCTAGGGATTTTCTTTTGTTAGATTATTTCGTCTCCGGTCTATGCCATCTATTTTTTAAAGTTAACGTATTTAAAAATTGCTAAATAATCAATTTTGATGTTATATGACAAGTATACTTGGTGAAAATAGAAGGTCGCAATTTTGTTTTATAAAAGTGTGCGGTAAGTTAGTTGCAATGAAATTTTAGTGTGCAAGAAAAAATAAAAAATGTTAAACCTCAGAAAAAGTTTGTAGAGAATGCTCAATTGAAAAGTGAAACTTGTGATTCTCGGTTCCTAAAAAAAGCCAAAACAATAAGTAAATACTTCAAGAAAGATTTACACGAGTAAATCATTTTTAAAATTGTCATCTAATTAAGCGATCACTTGAATATGAAATTGCAATTGGTGATGTCATAAATAGATAAATATTTCTTGATTACTATATGGATTTCAAAGGGTTGGCATGCTCCATATTTCTGCACTTCTTTTAGACTTTTTTTGGCACAATGTATCATTAGTGGTTTTTGAAATTTATTTTAGAAAACATTAAAAATTTTATGCTCCAATTAGAAGAAAGCACTCATATACCATGTTGCCAATAAAGTTTGAGTTAAGTGGGTAGGTACGGGGAGGTCGTTTATTAGCACTAAAAAAAGAAAAGAACATGCCCGTATTATTCACGGTTTAAAATATTATGCTCCAATTAGAAGAAAGCACTTTGGAAGGAAAATATGACACCACCTAAAATTTAATTTCTAAGAATTGGAAAATAATTTATGAGAAAAGGGTAGCTCAAGTATAAATAAAGACATACGAACTTTCACTTTATAGAAAAAAAACATGCAAAAGCAGCAATGGCTTCTTCAAAGTTCTTACTTTTATCTCTAGCTCTACTACTCATTGCTCTCTCATTTGTACCAAACTTTACTTCTGCTTCTTTGAAGGAAGCAAATGCTCTTCAAAAATGGAAAGCAACCCTTAAAATCCCAAACAACTCCCAAATTGTATCTTCTTGGACACCCCTTCCAACGAATACTAGTGCACCCGCTCCGTGCCCTTCTTGGTTTGGAATTTCTTGCAATGCAGATAGGAACATTAACAAGTTGAAGTTCTCTATGTTTGAGTTAAAAGGTACGCTTCACCAGTTCCCGTTCTCTATTCTAGGCAACCTTACCCATTTTAATCTTAGTTTAAACAACTTCTTTGGTCCCATCCCACCAGAAAAACAGACGAAAGCACGTATGAAAACGTACCAAAACGGGTGACAACGTATAGAAACACTCAAAAACGTAAGAAAAACGGGCGAAAACGTATAAAAATGGACGAAAACATGTAAAAACGGGCGAAAATGTATAAAAACGTAAGAAAAATGGGCGAAAACGTATAAAAGACGAAAACGTAGCGAAACGGGCGAAAAAGTATAAAAACGGACAAAAACGTAAGAAAACGGACGAGCTACCTAAGAAAACCAAATTTTTATTTAATTATAAACGACTGTTAGTATAAAGGACTAACGTTGCAAACGATTGTTTGGTTAATAGACTAACGTTGCCACTTGACAATTGAGAGCTAACGGAGAAGATGACGACAACTAGCGATAAGGACGAACGCTGTGCAATAGTTTCAACATAGGGATCAATTATGACAGAAAAAAACAGGGACTCAATTAGGGATTTACCCCAAACCACAGGGACGAACCATGTAATTTACTCTTATATTTATTAAAGCATATATTTTTATTTTAAATTTAAATAGGTGGTCTAATGGAAAAGACAGTCTTACCCTCGTGTGCAATGCATGTGGGGGACTTTAACGGTCAAATTTAACGTCCGTTTGGCAAAGGACCGTGGGTGTTAAGGGTTTCGGTGTTACGGACTATTTGCTTAAAAAACGTCATTGGACCATACGCGAAAGTCAACGCAAACCACAAGGACGATCTGTGTAATTTACTCTTGTTTTAAAGAAATGTTGTAGTAGATATTTACAACTTATTTGAGAGGTCAGGTAAAGATGATGATTTGCTTGAACAATAAAAAAGAGGTCAAACAAGATCAAGTTGGCCACTCTTAATTAATTAGTGGTTTAATCGACTTGTAAAGACAACACATTATGTCCCCTGCATATATTTCTTATACCTTAAATGATCATGAACTTACATAGATACATAGACACCGATATGAAACACACGCAAATAAATATATTCGGTTTAGATAAATAAGAATTATCCGTGCCATCGTCTTCACTTATAAGAGATTGCTTCAACTGGGAATTGTAACGATCAAGAAATTTACAAAAAATAGACTGCTAAAAATGTTGGTTGACGTCTTCAGTATAATGGACTTGAAATAAAAAGAGTAAATTGCAAAAATCGTCCTTGTGGTTTGGTCAAATTGCACGTTTGGTCCCTGTAATTCATTAAGTACAAAAATGGTCCGGATTTGGCACTGTTTCATTCACTTTTGGTCATTCATCATTGCAAAAATCGTGCTTGTGGTTTGACCAAATTGCACGTTTCTTCCTTGTGGTTCAATGTTGAAGGACCAAAAGTGAATGAAACAGTGCCAAATCCGGACCATTTTTGCACTTAATGAATTACAGGAACCAAACGTGCAATTTGACCAAACCACAAGGACGATTTTTGCAATTTACTCAAATAAAAAAAAAGTTGAAAACAAATTTTGAGAATATCAATTATGTAGTTGCAAACAGTAAGAAGGATATACACCATTTGCCTCAAAACTGAACTTTCGTAACAACAAAGTGATAACTAACAATGATGCCCTTTGGACACGAGAGAAAAAAATAGATATAGTGTCACTCTAAAGGAAAGTATGCCATAGTATCATAACTGCATGATACTTCATTTTTTCATTAGGTTTTAGTATCTTGTACCTAATGTTTTTACTTCGCACTTTTTGCCTCTGTGTAATGCTTTCAAGCTCGTGCTTCCATCCTAACAACGTTGCAGCATTCTCTGACTTTTCATTGGTTATTAAATACGTCAACCTTCATTTACTTGATCAATTTGATTTCTCACGGAACGTGATTTTATGGATACCAGGCGCTCGTTCTTTCCCTATTCTTGATCAATTTGATTTCTCACGGAACGTGATTTTACAGGCACTTTTCTTCTTTACGCCTAAACATAAATACAACAAAAAGTATCAGATAAACAGATGACATCAATTGAGAATTTACCATGAAGACTATATAAATAACTTTTATAAAATATCAATCAATCATTGGTCCAAAAAAACTCTATATGTTCAAATGTTCAATGCTTACTAACATTGGACTGTTACACTAGCTTATATTATGCTATGTCGCTATGAAGTTTTGAGGCCTTAACACTACACGTCCTAAACAACGCTATCCATGTGTCCAACTAATTAATACTCATGGTAAAGGTTCAACATGGATGAATAATTGCTATTCTTTACTAGGAATTTCATCAAGCACCCTACGAGCAATAAAGTTAATGGTGATTAATAACATACAAATGATAATCCGCTAAACCTGTACTTTGTGAACTCACATTAGCAATCAAACTCAACAAATAAAAAATAAAATTAGTAGATGCAGTAAATCTATACTTTGTGAACTCACATTAGCAATCAAACTCAACAAATAAAAAATCAAATAAGTAGATGCAGTAAATCATATCTTCAACGACTTTACTGCCTATGAGTAACGTCATATCTTCAAAACTAAATAAAAAGATATTTCAATCAACTGGAATTTGATTACCGTATGGATTTGAAAGGATTGGCATGCCCCATATTTCTGCACTTCTTTTAGACTTTTTTGGCACAACGTATCATTAGTGGTTTTGGAAATTTATTTTAGAACACATTTAAAGTTTTATGCTCCAATTAGAAAAAAGCACTCATATGCCATATTTCTGCACTTCTTTAGACTTTGTTGTTGATTAAAAAAAAAAGAAGAAGAAGAAGAAGAACATGCCCGTTCTTCACGGTTTAAAATTTTATGCTCCAATTAGAAGAAAGCACTTTGGAAGGAAAATATGACACCACCTAAAATTTCTCAAGTAATCCAGTCTTGTGGAAAAATATGACACCACCCACTGTAATATTTAATTTCTGAGAAATGGAAATTGATTTATGAGAAAAGGGTAGCTCAAGTATAAATAGAGACATACAAACCTTCACTTTATAGAAAGAAAAAAAACATGCAAAAGCAAGCAATGGCTTCTTCAAACTTCTTACTTTTATCTCTAGCTCTACTACTCATTGCTCTCTCATTTGTACCAAACTTTACTTCTGCTTCTTTGGAGGAAGCAAATGCTCTTCTAAAATGGAAAGCAAGCCTTAAAATCCCAAACAACTCCCAAATTGTATCTTCTTGGACACCCCTTCCAACGAATACAAGTGCACCCGCTTCATGCCCTTCTTGGTTTGGAATTGCTTGCAACGCTGATGGGAACATTTACTGGTTGAACCTCTCGACGTATGAGATAAAAGGTACGCTTCACCAGTTCCCGTTCTCTATTCTAGGCAACCTTACCCATTTTAATCTTAGTGTAAACAGCTTCTTTGGTCCCATCCCACCAGAAATTGGACTCCTGTCCAAACTTGTCCATCTTGATTTTTCAACCAATCAGTTCTCTGGTGTAATTCCACCTACCATTGGTAAACTAAGCCAGTTTACCATTTTGCCTCTTTACAGAAACAATTTAACTGGTTCAATTCCTTCATCATTGGGTGATTTGACGTCTTTGAATATCCTTTATCTGTACACAAATCAACTTTCTGGACCCATTCCAATTGAATTGGGGAATTTGAAGTCTCTAACAGATTTAAAATTGGGCAATAATCAACTCAATGGTTCAATTCCTTCATCGTTGGGTGATTTGAAGTCTTTGAAACTCCTTTATTTGAGGCAAAATCAACTCTCTGGACCCATTCCAATTGAATTAGGGAATTTGAAGTCTCTAACTGAATTGGCCTTGAGCATAAATCAACTCAATGGTTCAATTCCTTCATCATTGGGTGATTTGAAGTCTTTGAATCTCCTTAATTTGTGGGGAAATCAACTCTCTCGACCCATTCCAATTGAATTAGGGAATTTGAATTCTCTAACTGAATTATATTTGAGCCAAAATCAACTCAATGGTTCAATTCCTTCATCGTTGGGTGGTTTGAAGTCTTTGAATATCCTTTATTTGTGGCAAAATCAGCTCTCTAGACACATTCCAATTGAATTAGGGAATTTGAAGTCTCTAACTGGATTAGATTTGAGCGAAAATCAACTCAATGGTTCAATTCCTTCATCATTGGGTGATATGAAGTCTTTGAATCTCCTTAAATTTTGGGGAAATCAACTCTCTGGACCCATTCCAATTGAATTAGGCAACAAATGATTTTGATGATGCATACTGTATTGGGATTGGAGGATACGGTACTGTGTATAAAGCTGTGTTGCAACCCAACAATTTAGTAGCTGTGAAGAAACTTCATTCATCATCTGAGGGTGACGATCATATAGGCTTCCTAAATGAGGTACGAGCATTGACAAACATAAGGCACAGAAACATAGTTAAACTCTATGGATACTGCTTCCATGCTCGTCACTCATTTTTAATTTACGAATATCTTGAGAAGGGAAGTCTAAATTCACTCTTAAGTAGCGATATCACAGCAAAGGAAATGGATTGGCTGAAAAGGGTAAGAATTGTTAACATTTTTCAGCCAATCAGTTTTCTGGTGTAATTCCACCTACCATTGGTAAACTAAGCCAGTTAACATTTTTGCATTTTTCCGAAAATGATTTAACTGGTTCAATCCCACAAGAATTGGGGAATATGAAGTCTCTCACTGCATTAGATTTGAACAAAAATCAACTCAATGGTTCAATTCCTTCATCGTTGGGTGATTTGAAGTCTTTGAATATCCTTCATCTGTACGGAAATCAACTTTCTGGACCCATTCCAATTGAATTGCGGTATATGAAGTCTCTAACTGAATTAGATTTGAACAAAAATCAACTCAATGGTTCAATTCCTTCATCGTTGGGTGATTTGAAGTCTTTGAATATCCTTCATCTGTACGGAAATCAACTTTCGATCAGGACCCATTCCAATTGAATTGCGGTATATGAAGTCTCTAACTGAATTAGATTTGAGCCAAAATCAACTCAATGGTTCAATTCCTTCATGGTTAAAAAACCTGAGAAGCCTTCAGATTCTATTTCTCCGTGTAAACAAGTTATCCGGTCCTATACCAATAGGAATCGGAAGTCTACAATTGTTACAGCTACAGCTGGACACAAATCAATTCTCTGGCCAATTGCCTGATGATTTGTGCCAAGGGGGAAAGCTTCAAAGATTATCTGTAAGTGATAATCAACTCTCTGGTCCTATTCCAAGAGGGCTATGGAATTGCTCCACCTTAACAAGAGCAAGGTTTGAATTTAATCAGTTCCGTGGAGATATATCAAATAGTTTTGGTGTCTACCCAAGCTTAAATTTCTTTGACGTGAGTCATAATAAATTTTATGGGCAACTATCTCATAACTGGGGTAAATGCAAGAATTTGACTACATTAATGATGGGATTTAACAACATCAGTGGTAGATTACCACCGGAGTTTGGAAATTCAATTCAAGTGCTTGATCTTTCTTCTAATCACTTGGTTGGTCAAATTCCAAAGGAGTTTGGGGAGATGAAAAGTCTGTTAAATTTAAACTTGAGCGATAACAACCTTTCAGGTGTTATACCTCAAGAGCTTGGATCACTGCATGGCCTCCTTACTCTTGACCTATCCAAAAATAGGTTAAACGGGTCATTACAAAGATATATTGGTGATTGGGTACAAATCAATCGCATATATCTTAGTAATAACAAGCTCAGCGGAAAGATCCCATCGGAGATCGGTAAATTAAGTCAACTCAATGTTCTTGATTTATCTTGGAATTCACTCACACAAGAGATACCATCGGAAATTGGAAGTTTAAAAAGTCTAGTAATGATGAATCTTTCTCACAATAAGCTATATGGTACAATTCCTAATGGTTTCAGTAACTTGCCAAGAGGGATTGACGTAGACCTGTCTTACAATGAGCTCACTTGCCAAGAGGGATTGCCAAGTTACAGGTTTGAAACTTTGTGAAAGTCAAAAGATAATGAAGAAAAATAATCATTTTCATCATAAGCTCATCCTTGTAACTGTGGTCCCACTTTTTGCGGCTCTTTTACTTGGTTTATTCATGTGTGGCCTCATTGCTTATCGACGTAGAAAGAGAACTTCTCCACAGATACCATCAGGCGAAGAAGGTGGCAATTTTTTCTCAATAACAAGTTTTGATGGACAGGCGATGTATGATGAAATCATCAAGGCAACAAATGATTTTGATGATGCATATTGTATTGGGATGGGAGGATACGGTACTGTGTATAAAGCTGAGTTACAACCCAACAATTTAGTAGCTGTGAAGAAACTTCATTCATCATCTGAGAATGACGATCATATAGGCTTCCTAAATGAGGTACGAGCATTAACAAACATAAGGCACAGAAACATAGTTAAACTCTATGGATATTGCTTCCATGCTCGTCACTCATTTTTGATTTACGAATATCTTGAGAAGGGAAGTCTAAAATCGCTCTTAAGTAGCGATATCACAGCAAAGGAAATGGATTGGCTGAAAAGGGTAAGAATTGTTAGGGCTGTAGCGAATGGTTTGGCTTATATGCACCATGATTGCACACCACCTATAATTCATAGAGACATTTCTGTAGCTAATATCCTTCTTGATTCTGATTATGAGGCACATATCTCGGATTTTGGAACAGCGAAGCTTCTAAAGATGGATTCATCGAATTGGACTGCGGTTATAGGCACCTATGGCTATATTGCGCCAGGTAACTACCATATATTTTAATGTTATCTATAAATACTACTTCTTCTCAAGTTTCAGATTTATCTATGTTACATTTAATCATGATCTGAATTCTGACATAACAATTTTTTTGTATTCTCATGTTTCCTTCCATGTAGAGCTTGCTTATACGATGGTGGCAACAGAGAAATGCGATATGTATAGTTTTGGAGTTGTTGCACTAGAAGTGATTATGGGAAAGCATCCTGGAGATCTTATATCATGTCTACCAACATTGTCTACTGATGATCTATTGCTAGCCAATGTAGGAGATAGACGGATTCCGCCACCATATTCTCTAGTTGAGAAACTAGCTCATTCAATTTTGAAGGTCTCACGGGCATGTTTGAACTACAACCCACAGGAAAGGCCAACAATGCGCCAAGTCAAAGATTTATTGTCAGTGGATGATCGAGTTTGGATGAAGATGCATGTATCGGTAACTTAATGCTTGATCGATTTTGTATGATGTGTAGTCATAAGTCATAAAGTTTAAGAAACTTTTTATGTTTTTTATCTTGTCCTGAATTACGCTGTAGATTGTTATTAAATAAGGAAATAATTTATATCAATGAAGATTGCTACCTTTCTAGAATAATGCAGTTATGTGTATTATGGATATTTTTGGTAATTTCTTTAAATTATTCCAGTTTTACAATTAAAAAATTACCAATGGGAAATTTGTTTATCAGTTAGTAAAATTTATTGTTACTTATATCAAGAAATTAAGTAAACAGTGAGTGCACACAAAAGATATTCATAGACGTCATATCACCCAATGATGGAAGTCTGTTAATTTGTCAAAAAAGATGGCATAGACCGGAGAAGAAAGTTAGCTAAAGGAAATTTGTCTGTCAAAAAAGATGACATAAGGTATGAAGTAACTAACGTACAGTTGGTTTCAGATAGTGAAAAAGGTGAATAAGGTAGCAAGAAGTCTTGTACGAATATCTCCAAAAGGTGTAAATCGGTGGGAACCCCCTCATCCCATGCATCTTTTGATGCCAACCGGACCCTTCCCCAAGGACCCGGCCCCATGCGATGAGCACATGTTCTCATTGACCTAATTAGTCGGGAGTTGGGATCTAACCCTAGGCCATTTTCTTCAATAGGTCCTCCTTGGACCGGTCAATTGAGCGTTTGCGTTGGGGGATTGGTATCATTGGACTTTAGTGTCAAGGAAGAGACTTGAACCCAGGTCTATTGACTCAAGCACAAGGACCCTTACCATTGGACTAAAGCTCCAATGAAGAGGGAAATGACAGGAAAACTGGAATGCTGACTATAACTTCAAACTTCGAGACCTACTATTGCATGTAACGTAGGCTTAGCGGTTCTAGAACCATCAATGATTGGTGAACCAGCAGATCCATTTACAACTCCTTTGGAAATATTACCTGAATGATATTTCTTTCCGGTATTTCAAATACTTCGTACGGTACCCAACAAATAATTGGGTGTTCTTTTAATGGTTTCAGTACCCGTGGGATTATTAATAGTGCCCTTTTTAGAGATTGTTAATAAATTCCAAATTGCTTTTCGTCGTCCAGTAGCGACAACCGTATTTTTGATTGGTACCGTAGTGGCCCTTTGGTTGGGTATTGGTGCAACATTACCTATTGATAAATCCCTAACTTTAGGGCTTTTTTGTTAATTGATTCAATTGTGAAATAAAATATCATGATGTATGTATCTAGGGACTAAATTAAAGAGTAAATTACACGGATCAGTTTTGACCGTTAAAAGTTCATCATCTATAATTGTCATTTCACTTCTCTTTATATCTTTTTCTCACATCCTTTCCCACCTCTTCTCTCTGTACTATTCTTTTCTCACATCCTGCCCACCTTTCTTTATCTTACACAGGGAAAATAGTTTTAATGGTTTTGAAAATTTTCAATTTTTTTTAATAAACATCTTCGTTATTCAAGTATATAATACTATACAAATAGAGAAAATGAGATTTTGCGGCCTTTTATAATCTCTTATATTTTAAAAAGAGAAATGCTAAAACGACAAAAAAATTACCAAAAAGCTTTCACACAATGATGTGTAATAAAATGATAAGAGTGAGGATCCTCTCAAGTTGTCTATAACTTGATTGGTCGTGTTAAAAAACTAATAGCCATTAGATTAAAGAGTTAATTTCATAAATCGTCCATGTAATTGATACACAATTGCACATTTCTTCCTTAACTCTCAATAAGTACACCGGTCGTCCCTATGGTTTTCCATTTTGGATTGACTGGTCCTGATGCGTTCCATCGAAGCTTTAAATTTATAAACAAGAATAACCGATTAACTAGGAACACATTCGGGCAAGTATACCCTTGTCATATGTAGTATTGGGGTTGGTAAGTCAAGTTCGTCCCAAGAGACTTGGTTGCACTCAAGTGTCGTTTGTTTGTTTAAGCAAGTAACAAGTTGATGGTTATGATTGTTACGGATCAAACCAACAAGAAAAGCAATATAAGAACAATCACACAAAGAACATACATGTTTGAACAAATGATCACATGGATATTAGGATGGTTAGTTTGGAAAACATATTATCAAAAGTAATCCTTACGACCTTTAGAACCAATAATAATTTAGTGTTTTATAAATCAAATATATATAAGCCTCAATCAAATGGTCATGTCATGAGCCTTATGCCTATAACAGGAAAGAATCCTTTCGAACTTTAGACTTTGATGTTATTAATTCGTGAAGTTCCATTTACTTGAAAAATGATTAGAACACATATTCAAAAGATGTCTTTCGACCCTTAATCTAAATTAAACTTTCACTTGTTATGTTTATTAAGTTTCTCATAAAATCGTCACAAAGTACAAGACCAAAACATTCGTCGACTAATGAATTGAAATCAACCACTATTGAGAACCCTTTTGACATTTAGACTCAACAATGATTAATCAAGACAATAAACAAGACAAGTTCCAATTTAACCAAATATGATGTTAAGTCAACTCAATATTCTTGATTTATCTTGGAATTCACTCACACAAGAGATACCATCGGAAATTGGAAGTTTACAAATTCTAGTAATGATGAATCTTTCTCACGATAAGCTATATGGTACAATTCCTAATGGTTTCAGTAACTTGCCAAGAGGGATTGATGTAGACCTGTCTTACAATGAGCTCACATGTTCGGTTCCCCCTTATGCTGTCTTTCTGAATGTGTCTGGAGAAGCATTACAAGGAAATCGTCGTCTGTGTGGAAATGTTACAGGTTTGAAACTTTGTGAAAGTCAAAAGATAATGAAGAAAAATAATCATTTTCATCATAAGCTCATCCTTGTAACTATGGTCCCACTTTTTGCGGCTCTTTTACTTGGTTTATTCATGTGTCGCCTCATTGCTTATCGACGTAGAAAGAGAACTTCTCCACAGATACCATCAGGCGAAGAAGGTGGCAATTTTTTCTCAATAACAAGTTTTGATGGACACGCGATGTATGATGAAATCATCAAGGTAATAAATGATTTTGATGATGCATATTGTATTGGGATGGGAGGATACGGTACTGTGTATAAAGCTGAGTTACAACCCAACAATTTAGTAGTTGTGAAGAAACTTCATTCATCATCTGAGAATGACGATCATATAGGCTTCCTAAATGAGGTACGAGCATTAACAAACATAAGGCACAGAAACATAGTTAAACTCTAAGGATATTACTTCCATGCTCGTCACTCATTTTTAATTTACGAATATCTTGAGAAGGGAAGTCTAAAATCGCTCTTAAGTAGCGATATCACCGCAAAGGAAATGGATTGGCTGAAAAGGGTAAGAATTGTTAGGGCTGTAGCGAATGGTTTGGCTTATATGCACCATGATTGCACACCACCTATAATTCATAGAGACATTTCTGGAGATAATATCCTTCTCGATTCTGATTATGAGGCACATATCTCGGATTTTGGAACAGCGATGCTTCTAAAGATGGATGTATCGAATTGGACTGCGGTTGTACGTAGGCACCTATGGCTATATTGCGCCAGGTAACTACCATATATTTTAAAGTTATCTATAAATACTACTTCTTCTCAAGTTTCAGATTTATCTATGTTACATTTAATCATTGATAACTTATACTAATCGAACCTTAAACAACAAACTAAACTTTATATTAAGTCCTACTCTAACCTATACGTGACACTCTTAGATCAATAAAGAAGAAAGTAAAGATGAATAAGAGATGGGACGTGTGACTGTTAAACCATAGTCGTATGCTTCATAAACCATAAGAGAACAAAAGGAAACAAAACCCACACACACACTCTCACACCTTTACAAGACTAAGAGGCACACTAAATGAGTGTGAGAGTGTGGTATTTATAGAGTAGTGACCGGCCATTGTTGCCCTAAATGGACTGGAGGTGGGCTTATGTTAGACTTGGGCTTTTGGTGTCTTTCTTGAACTTTTATAATCAAAGTCCAACACAACCCTTACAATACTTGAATAATCCTACTCGACACACTATTTAAAATACATAGGAATGACCATCACTTTCTAAAAATATAAAAGCTAACAATCTCCCCCTAAGGGATGGTCATTTCAATAATGCTCTAGTGAACGGTCTTTTGTCTTCAACGTCTTAAACTTTGTGAGTCATTGTAGAATAATCTTCAATCAATGTTCCTTCATGCACTATGATCTTCAAAGTAATCGTCCTTTGGTGGATGTTCTTGCCTTGATCAAAATCTTCTCGTGATGATGCTTCGTGTCCTCCAACATACTCATACCTCTTCTCCTTATGCTAACAATCTCCTCATAATCTTTCATCATATGACATATGAACTTGTCCTTGACATCTTGATTAGCCTCTTGACTTTGTTGTTACACTTGGTCGTTAACTTGATCTCCTTGTCTTGAACTTTTAACACATGAGCTTTGATGAGGAATATTCTTCATAAGTATGAGTAGGCTGAGGTGAAGATGCTTGATGTATGGGATGATGGTTAATGGATGTTTAAGTGTAGCTGCATAAAACTGTTAGTAATAATCATCCAGCGCTTACGGGTTAGGACTTCGAGATCGTCAACAGCATAGTGTGTAGACTTTCTCTAATCTTCCCCAGGCCGTTCTGAACCGGATACCCCCAAGAGGGCTTACACGGACACACCGAAGTGCACCCACGATTCAGTGAGTCTCTAGAGATCACCCTACGACTGTAGACCGTTTGAAGCATAGAAACCATTATGTGGCAAGATCCTAAGATCTCATTAAGACTCATGTACACCTTGTGTCCTTTTTGGTGAACACGGGTGAATTATCTGGAAAGTGTTCCTAAGAGATTTTTGATGAATCTCATGGCTCTAGACTCTATAATGTGCGTTTTAGTTTTAGTAGTCGGAGGCATGGAGCAGAGTGCCACCTTTTCAATATCAACACATCTCGGAGTGAGAGGCCGATAGATTATGTAGTGTTCTCCGTGAGAAATGAAACAAATATCTTTTAAGAGACTATCCTAGATTTGCCATAAAACCTTTGAAAAAATCTCTCAAAGTGTTTATGAGGAAACACATTTGGTTAACACTTCGAGAGTTTTGCAATTTTGAAATACTCCCCCTTCACATGTGCTCATACATTTTAACCAAAACTTGCACATGTTGGGTAGAGTTCGCACATTTTTGAATTGATCGATTTTCAATGAACATGGCCTTCGTGATACACGCTTACATCACTAGTTAGACTAGCTTGAAATTATTACCCGTCCCTGTCATATTCAATGATCATCTCTCGAATTGGTACATTCTACTCAGACAAGTCCTTTGCGAGACACGTTTACATCAATGGATAACCAGCTTGAAATTATTACCCGTCCTGGACAAGTCTTTTCGATTACGGACATTTAAATTTCGTCAATTCGAGGGTTTATGCTGAGTCTATCTGGTGAGCATACTTTGAGATTCCACGAACTTTGATCACATTTTAATCACGTCCTCTCCCCCTCAAAAATAGCATTGATATTTTTGATATCAACGGATTAAAATGAAAGTGTTTTGGAGAGAGACGGATTTTAGCATGAAAATGGAACATTTTGCATTTTAAATTTTATACTCCCCCTTTAATAAAGCATAGTATTTAAACATTTGAGTTTAAAAATCATTTAAGGGTATAGAGGGAGTTTGTACTTTTGAAGAATCTTGAGCACAGAATTTGGAGAAAGATTTTGAAAAATATTTTTGAAAAATCTTTATCATGTGCTCAAGGATTCTTTGATTTTGTTTGCCATTAACAATGCGAGTCCTGATTAGATATAATCAGAAGTCATCATTGTAGCGAGGGTTTCGTACTGAAATGCACGAAAGCCGTGAAGAAGAAAATTTTGAGAACGACATGTTTTAGAAAATGTTTAAATGAACTCTCGCTCAAGCATCTGTACATGCCCGTATCATTGTTGAATGACATTTCTAGGTACGTACAGAATATTGATTTATACAAGAGACATGTCGTGAGAAGAATATTTTTGATTTTTGTATTTTATATTTTTTATGCCTTTTTGAAATTTTATATTTTTATATTTTGTTTTTGTTGATTTTTCAAATTTTGTATTTTGTTTTTCAAAAAATATTTACATGCGAAGCTTCATGAGATGATTCAAGAAGATTCGAGAAGACTTTCTAACTCTTCGGGAGTTAGGCTTCGCATTCCAATTCGACGAACTAAGTATTCATACCGCTCTTTTGGGAGGGCTTTAGTAAATAGATCGGCGAGTTGGTATTCAGTCTTCACGAAAAATAATTCAATAGTACCCTCTTCGACGTGTTCCTTGATAAAGTGGTAGCGGACTCTAATATGCTTGGTCTTGGAGTGCTGAACAGGATTGCACGAGATGGCTATGGCACTTTTCGAGTCACAATACATAGGTATGTGGTCGAAAGAGTAGCCATAATCTGTGAGTTGTGTCCTCATCCATAGAACTTGGGCACAACACGCAGATAGAGACACATACTCTGCTTCTGCGGTTGAAAGCGCTGTGCAGTCTTGTTTCCTTGATGACCAGCCTACTAGCTTCTCTCCCAGAAATTGTGCTCCTCTGGATGTACTTTTTGCAGTGACTTGGCATCCAGCATGATCGGCATCTGCAAAGGCTGTAAGTTTAAACTCCGAATCCTTCGGATACCAAAGTCCCATGTTAATGGTTCTTCGAATGTACCGGAAGATCCGTTTAACCTCTTTGAGGTGAAGTTCGGTAGGCCTTGCCTGAAACCGTGCTAATAAACATACAGCAAAATGTATATCGGGTCGGCTAGCAGTTAAGTACATGAGAGACCCAATCATGCTCCGATATTTCTTCGGATCAATGGGTTTCCCATATAAGTCAGCACCAATTTTAGGTGAGGTGACCATTGGAGTACCAACAAAGTCACAATTTTCCATTCCATGTTTCTTTAAAATCTCAATTGTATATTTCGCTTGATTAATGAAAATACCGTGATGGGATTGTTGGATTTGAAGTCCAAGGAAGAATTTTAATTCACCCATCATAGACATTTCAAATTTACTTTTCATGAGATTTGCAAAAAGTTTTGAATGTTTCGGATTAGTGGACCCAAAGATTATGTCGTCCAAGTAAATCTGAACAATCAAAATGCCATCTTTAAACTTTTTGGTAAACAAGGTCGGGTCAATTGTTCCTTTGGTGAAATGATTCAAAAGCAAGAAAGATGATAATTCGTCGTACCACGCCCTTGGGGCTTGTTTCAAACCATAGATAGCCTTCTTGAGCTTGTAGACGTAGTCAGGATAATGTTTGTCAATGAATCCATCAGGCTGACTCACGTACACCTCTTCCTTCAGAGTTCCATTCAAGAAAGCCGTCTTGATATCCATCTGATAGACCGTGATGTTCTTGTGAGCCGCGTATGCTAAAAAAATCCTGACTGCCTCAAGTCTAGCTACTGGCGTGAACGATTCATCAAAATCTATTCCCTCTTCCTGTCTGAGTCCCTTGGCCACAAGAGGAGCTTTGTTGCGAATTACAGTCATCTCTTCATCCTTTTTGTTCTTCCATATCCATTTAAGATCAATGACAAGTTTGTCGAGAGGTCTTGGCACTAAATCCCAAGTGTCATGAAGTTGATATTGGAGAAGTTCTTCCTGCATTGCTTCAATCCATGCATCATCTGACATTGCTTCCCGAATGTTCTTTGGCTCTTTTAAACTGACTGTGCAGGCGAAGATGCACATATCACAATCGGTGGCAAGTTGTCTTCTCGTCTGTATTGGCCTTGAAGGTTCACCAATGACATTTTATATTGGATGGTCTTTAGTCCACTTTAACGTTGAAGGGTACCTTGGATCTAACGAATGCGTGTTTTTTGGTTCATGTAACCGAGAAGAAGATTCAGCAAATTCCGTAGCAAATGGGTTTTCAAATGGTTCTTCTTCTTCTAACACAGCATCGTTTTGGTATTGTTCTTCTTGATTTGGTGTTGTTTGGGTTTGCTCATCAACTCTTGGTAAAACAATCTCAATTACTGGAGTGGCAGGAGTAGATGTAGATGATGTTGACGTGGAAGGAGTTGGTGCTTCAGCTTCGATTGTAGTAGATGCATCTTGAAGTGGTGATGGTGGTTGTTGTTGAGCGGGTGCAGCGGAACGTTGTTGTGATGTATCTATCGAAGCTCCACCATAGTACTCATCATACATAAACTCGAAGAAATTATCCAGTTCTTGATTTGTCGGTTTATCAGTTGAAGTTAACTGAGCTCCGTGAGGTATGAGTCCTGAACTGATATGTCCAGAAGTTTGACTTTGTTGTGCGGGTCCTAATCTGATACGATTAGAAGCCATCGGGTTAAGCGTGGGTTCTAGAGCGAGTCTCTCAGAAGCCATTTGTGAAATCTCATCAAATTTCACATTTATCGTCTCCATTACTCTTTTCGTTCTTCTATTATACACCCTAAATGCCCTCGAGTTATCAGAATAACCAATGAAGATACCAATATCACCCTTAGCCTTCAGCTTCCCCAGATCCTCTCTGTCATTTGTAGGATAGCACAAAACACCAAATACATGAAGATAAGAGATATCGGGTTTTCTGTTGTTTACCAATTCATAGGGGGTTTTATTGAATCTTGGATGGATTAGGGATCGGTTTTGAGTAAAACAGGCAGTGGAAACAGCATCATCCCATAAAAACAACGGTGCACAGGAATAAATCAGCATAGTGTGAGCAGCTTCCACAAGCGTTCTATTTCTTCTTTCAACTGTCCGACTGAAAACAGGCTGTGTCCTAATCCTTCGACATAGTAAACTCGAGTGATTAAAAAGTTCCCAAACTGTAGATCTCCATAACCCAGAATAGTTGCTACATGATCATTTCCAAACCGAACTGTTCCCATGAACTTCCATACAAAGTTGATCAGCAGCTTCAGATTCCCGGTCACGTGCTTGGAGCAACTCGAGTCGATGATCCAAAGACATATTTCGATAACCTGCCAATAACAGATGATTGTGCATTTGGAAACCATTTATCATTTGGTTCCATGGGGTTAGGGATAACAGGCGAAATACAATCATAAACAGTTTTTACTGGTTCTTCCTTAGCCATTTTTATTCTACCATTTTCTAGACTGAATTCTCTACCCGTTGGAATCCATACGCACATCTTAAGATAGTTCCTAGGCAGCAGACTACTAGTGGTTCTCCTAGACTTTGCAATAAGTCTTTGAATGTATCTAGTCTTAGCAGTAGTTCCTGAAGGAACATCTTTCTTAGCAGGCTTATCATTTTCATTCACAACATTAGAAACAATATCATCACACACATTTTCAGACAAAGATTTCTTGTTCATTAAACAAACAGGTTCATTATAGGCACTAGAAATATTGTCTTTAACATTACATTCAGATGAAAAATGTTTCTTCTTGGAAAGCGATAAAATCCTAGGGTCTTCTTCTACTTCTTTCGTTTTATTCTTGGTTTCACTCTTAGAAGCAGGCGCGACTCTATTCCTTGTATTGCTCCTAGGCTTTGGTTTGCTGCTCTTAGAGGTACTTTCTACTCCTGTAGAAGGTAAGGCACACTCATTAGGATTTATCTTGTTGTCCTTTGAATCAGTGTTAGCTTTCCTAGTTTCTTTTGGATTTTCCTTAACACTTTTGTCTATCGCCCTATATGTTTTAGATGTAGAGGTAGATGCAATAGTGGTACTAATCCTATAAAGTCCAGGTGCTATCACATTTGGTGTTTCGACAACTACATTCTCTTTTCCTTTTTCTTTGGGCAAGGGTGAAAGAGCACATTGTGAAATTGACATTTTTGGTTTTTGATGGATGCATTATGTGTCGTTGCGGTTTAGCAGTATTAATGCCTACTCAAGTTTTAAATTTATATTTAGCCGACTTATCAATAACACACACACTTAACGAGCAGTGTACCCGGTCAGTATGAATATAATGGTAAGTAGAGTGTCGATCACTAAGAGTAGAACGTATTATCTAGTTATTCTTATCAGTATTTTAATATCCTAAGTTAGCTATACAACCTAATCTAACGCAAGGGGGTTCAGCCTGAGAGACTGGCACAGTTTGGTTATAATTAAGTAGAAAACTAAACTAATGAGCACGAATCAGCGATTAGCACACACGTACACAGATAGATACTCGAGACAATAAGAAGACCTGTCCTGATAATTAAATAGCTTGTCACTTGTTTTATTGCTAGTTTTATATGAAGTGTATATAATTAAACCTTTCTCGTTGGCTCTAATCTTATCGGCGAGTAAACCCTTAATGATTACTTATGTCTATCCTATTTATTTAAGCGTCTCTAATAAACAGGCGAGGAAGGGGCATGGCGACCCAAGCAAGACTCAGCTAGACACAGAGGTTATCAATGCACTAATAAAAGTCACCAAAGACATCAACATATAAACTTTAATTAATGGGAAAGCAATATTAAAGGGAGTGCATGATCTTCCGTAGTCACATGACACAAGCCCATCAATCATGATGAATTAAAGCGTACTAATAAAATAAAACAAAACTACTTAATGAATTGAATACATGCAGGACCTTCTTACAGCTCTTGTATCTTCGTTTAGGTGTGTCTTGTGCTGCTTGGTCGTCTGAATTCGGCTCTAGGGTTATGCAAAAAGTCTCCGAGAGCTCTTAAATTCGTCTGTCCTTGGGGTATTTATAGTTTATGTCTGAGGGATCGATGCGGCGCATTGACTTAACTTCGCGTGGGGTCCAAGATTAATATATTCAGGAATATTCGTACACCGTCTTCAGATGCGGCTTAACTTGATCTTTGTATGCGGCGCATGTACTTTAGCTGTCTTGGATTGTAACTTGTGAAATCTTGATAGTGATACGCCGTATGTTAGAAGTATATTGCGGCGTATCTGGAGTAGAACGAGCTTGATCTTCTGGATTTCAGTAGGCTTTTGACATCTTACTTGTTTTGCTTCATAATTAGTCCAAAATCGCCAAGTTTCACATAATGCTTGTTTTTACCTGAGAATCACTAAAGTAAACATTAATGTATCAATTCTCATATATAATATATTAAAACAAGTCAAATAAATAGGATAAATGATGATAATAAAATGTACTTATTTGAGTTCATCAAATATCCCCCCATTTGAACTTTACTTGTCCCCAAGTAAACCTTAAAATTAATCACATGAAAATGTATCCTAAAAGATATTAGGATTTATTTTTATATTTAAGCACGTATTCGTTTTGTCATAATCACACAACCAAACACTTAACGAAGTAGAAACCAAAATAATTTTTAATGTAAAACAATTCTAAATCGATTAGTTGCTTAGTCGTGACGAATATTCTATCATAGGCTTGGCAAGTATACGCATCTCCCCCACTAAAGCCAAGGAGTAACAAGTCTAAAGCGGTAAAAAGGGTTTGTTGGTTAAGGGTTAATCATCCTTTTTAATCTCTATCGATCTCACATTCCAGAAAAGGCGACAAAATTACAAATACATGATCGAATCCACGACCACGATACTTGCAATTGCTCAATTCCTTAACTCGAATAGGCTAAAGATAGGACCAAGTAATCTTCACCAATAATATTATATCAAAAAGGGCGACAAAATCATAAATACATAGCCGAATCCAAGACTACGATACTTAAGATTGCTCAAATCCCTAATCTCAATAAATCAAAGGTTTGGATGAAGAATGATATAGGGTATGGATAATATTTGGGATACAAATTGGTGTAAAATATAAAATAAACAAAACAGATAAATTAAAATCCTAAGTGTGGTTAATTACTTTCCCAACCATCCCATGAATAAGACTCATATCATTGAATAACTCACGCTTTAACACTTGAAACACACGCTTTAGGTAGACACAAATTATACTCAACTAAATCTCAATCAAAGAATAACCTTAGTTGGCGTTCCCATAACGGCCAACTCCCATTCAATCCATAAATATAATATACAACAAATAGTGGTGATATCTCCCACTTAATACAAAACTTTACATAAGTTGGTTAAAACAAACTTCCAACTTTTCCTTTTTTCTTTTTCTTTTCTATATATATATATATATATATATATATATATATATATATATATATATAATATAATATATATATATATATATATATATATATATATATATATTTTTTTTTTTTTTTTTGACATCAACATATATGTGTAAAATTTCACAACTTTTCTATCACTATTTTTCCGGATAATTTTTCCATACTCTTCATACTTTCAGAAATAACTGTAATAGTGAAAGTAGCAAACACACGAAAAATAAACTAAAAGTTATACAATATTTACTTTTATACCAATTGCATTGTGCAATTTCCCGACCTAACCAAAGATAATGAATTACGCACGCGAACACAGGTAATGTAAGGAAACACACTTTGCCTAAAGCAATTAACCACGGATTTTAATCTACAGGGTAGGCTAAGGTGTAAGGGTGTATCAAAACATTATAACAAAGGTGTAAGAAACGAAAGGAATGGCTCTGAGGGTTTTTCTAGGGGTATCTTACTCTAAAAGTCAGAGTAACAAAGGGTTTATACGGGGGTTAACTAACCAGTGTAGTTAGTTAATATCACATAACATATAAAGGCTATTTGGGTGTAATCCTAGAAATTTACCAATTTAGACAAGTCACTCCAATTATATAGATAATACATATTATGGTGGTCTCGAATAGTATACAAGCCAAGTTCTAAAGTTTACAAGTTACCAGCACACTAAATTTTAATATTTTTGAAAGAATAGAGTTATGTGTGCGGTTATGTAATTTAGACTTTAAACAAAAACATGCTAAAAAATTTTAAATTTTGATATATTAAGCGCATTTTAAGCATATTTTGAAAAAGTTTAGGACAAGTAAGTGTTCTAATTCTCCATCCCCCCACTTAAGTTAAACAACGTCCTCGTTGTTTGTATCAAAGGTTAAAAACTGGAAAATAAAAGAATTAGAACAGAAAAACTCCCCTGAGATTTGCTCGGTATGATCCTCCATTATTCGTATAAGAGCAAAAATCAACTTTCTTGTGGATGAGAACGTTTAAACTTTGCATCCATAAAAATGCAGGAATCTATAATACCATTTAGACTTAACACACCTGAGTTAAGAAGGTTCAAACTTGCATAATACATTAGTAGTTAGGAAAAATAAAACCTAAAAAATCAAACTGTAAATCATCAGGTCAGTCGATACGCCGTATCTTATGGAAGAAGATACGCCGTATCGAGCCTGGAATAAATACGAATCAGAATAAAAGATGCGTCGTATCCTTAACCAGGGATGCGCCGCATTAAATAAACTGACAGAAAGTTTTAAAGTCAAAAATAAAAATGCAGAAAATGAAATAAGATATGACCAGTGCAGGTGAAGCGTCGTATTCTATGATGGAGATGCGCCGCATCTTCTGCAGGTCTGACAGACTCGACACAGAACAAAAAAGTAAAAAAAAAAAAAAAAATTCCATCGGGTTGTCTCCCGGTCAGCACTTGTCTTTATTCCAGAGTCTTCAAGTTAGACTCACGTTCAGCTCCTTATTTTGTTCTTGTTACGTGCCATCCTTCTTCTTTCATCCGAAAGATGTTACCGTATAGCTCCGCAACATTTTCTTCCATTCGACTTAATCTAATATATTCTTTGGTCTTCGTCGCAACATATTCCTCATATGGTCCCAAAGAGTATTAGAAGAGAAATTAATGAATTTAGAAACGAATATAAAGAATAAAAATGGCTGATATCTGCGGACGATGCGCCGTATCCAGAAAGTTGGATACGCCGTATCTTATTACGTTAAAATTTAATCAGACTTTTATTCAGAAAACAGATACACCGCTTATGAATTAGAATGCGCCGTATCAAGTTTAAATTATCAAAAATAGATTATATTTATTAAAATTAAATGCGTCGTATTAACAAAAGCTAATGCGCCGTATTTCCTTTACGTTTCAAAATACAAGATTTTTGATTTAGTAGATGCGCCGTATCGATAAAGATCGATGCGTCGCTTCTGTTTAATAATTCGAAAAACTGTTTTTAATTTAAATAGAAAATATGCCGTATCTGTTAAAACAGATGCGTCGCATGGCGTTAGGGTTTAGAAAAATTTCTTATTAAAAACAGAATACGCCGTATCTTGGGGAAAGATGCGTCGTACTCGAATTTATTAAACGGGTTGTATTTTATAAAAACTAAACGCAATACGCCGTATCTGTGAAAACAGATGCGCCGTATCGTTTGTATCAGCACAATACAACGATAGCAGAATGCAGAAAAATAGAAAAAAGAAAAACAAAAATAAAAACAAACAAAAAGAAACAAAAATTACAGAAAACAAACAAAACAGAAAATATGCAAATTATACAATGAATGCAATCTATCTAATATATAACAGGGTTAGTGGTTAGAATCTAAAAAAAATAACTAAAAAGAAAAACCTAATTAAAATACTAATCAAATTAACAGATAATAACAATTCACTCCCTGACAGCGGCGCCAAAAACTTGATGGATGCGTTATGTGTCGTTGCGGTTTAGCAGTATTAATGCCTACTCAAGTTTTAAATTTATATTTAGCCGACTTATCAATAACACACACACTTAACGAGCAGTGTACCCGGTCAGTATGAATATAATGGTAAGTAGAGTGTCGATCACTAAGAGTGGAACGTATTATCTAGTTATTCTAATCAGTATTTTAATATCCTAAGTTAGCTATACAACCTAATCTAACGCAAGGGGGTTCAGCCTGAGAGACTGGCACGGTTTGGTTATAATTAAGTAGAAAACTAAACTAATGAGCACGAATCAGCGATTAGCACACACGTACACAGATAGATACTCGAGACAATAAGAAGACCTGTCCTGATAATTAAATAGGTTGTCACTTGTTTTATTGCTAGTTTTATATGAAGTGTATATAAATAAACCTTTCTCGTTGGCTCTAATCTTATCGGCGAGTAAACCCTTAACGATTACTTATGTCTATCCTATTTATTTAAGCGTCTCTAATAAACAGGCGAGGAAGGGGCATGGCGACCCAAGCAAGACTCAGCTAGACACAGAGGTTATCAATGCACTAATAAAAGTCACCAAAGACATCAACATATAAACTTTAATTAATGGGAAAGCAATATTAAAGGGAGTGCATGATCTTCCGTAGTCACATTACACAAGCCCATCAATCATGATGAATTAAAGCGTACTAATACAATAAAACAAAACTACTTAATGAATTGAATACATGCAGGACCTTCTTACAGCTCTTGTATCTTCGTTTAGGTGTGTCTTGTGCTGCTTGGTCGTCTGAATTCGGCTCTAGGGTTATGCAAAAAGTCTCCGAGAGCTCTTAAATTCGTCTGTCCTTGGGGTATTTATAGTTTATGTCTGAGGGATCGATGCGGCGCATTGAGTTCTTAGATGCGGCGCATTGACTTAACTTCGCGTGGGGTCCAAGATTAATATATTCAGGAATATTCGTACACCGTCTTCAGATGCGGCTTAACTTGATCTCTGTATGCGGCGCATGTACTTTAGCTGTCTTGGATTGTAACTTGTGAAATCTTGATAGTGATACGCTGTATGTTAGAAGTATATTGCGGCGTATCTGGAGTAGAACGAGCTTGATCTTCTGGATTTCAGTAGGCTTTTGACATCTTACTTGTTTTGCTCCATAATTAGTCCAAAATCGCCAAGTTTCACATAATGCTTGTTTTTACCTGAGAATCACTAAAGTAAACATTAATGTATCAATTCTCATATATAATATATTAAAACAAGTCAAATAAATAGGATAAATGATGATAATAAAATGTACTTATTTGAGTTCATCAGTTTTGCATTAATTTCTTCACCCTTCCCTTTTTGACATTCAAGCTGAGACTTCAAAAGATCAATTTGTTTTTGCATTTCTATGTAAGAACGGTCATACGACAGTTTGTCATACTTGCATTCTTCCTTTTTTCGATCCAGTTGTTTAAAATATGTAACATTTTCTTTTTCAAGCTTTGCAAATGCATTTTCATATTTTGAAACAATTTGGGAAGTCTCGGCTCGAATTCTTTCATCATCCTCAACAGAATACATTTGATAAATAATGGACATAATATCAGTTGAAAGAGCTTCTTCAGAGAGTGCGTCATTTTGTTTTTCCAAAACTTTGATTTTTTCAATGTTTTCATTAGCTTCAAGTACCAAGGATGTGTGGTCCTTGACAAATTCAGTTACTTCTTTGATAATTGTGTTCTCAACATGAATTGCTCTCGCATGTATGGCAGATACAATGGGAGTAATCTCTGTTTCGAACATCTTTTTCTGTTCAGTTTGAAAACTTGAAAACCAATCGTTTATTTTAGCATCAGTTTTGGTTGCCACAACAGTTTGAAGCATTTCAACTCTCCTTTTAAGATCGGCCAAAAGTATTCTAGCTTCACTTGTGTGACAAGTGTTGTTAGTGTACATTTGTTCGATGTTAGAAAGGTGTTTTGAAACAACTTTTCTTTTTGGGACAGCCACTGGTTTTTTGAAAAACATTGGTGACTCTTTTTTAACAAGATGAACTCCAGCAAGTTTGTTAGCTTCATTATAATCGATTGGTTGGATTTCTCTTTTCAATTGTCTCAATTTGTTTCGACTCCCTTTCGTAAGCTTAATTGTTTCATGCGAATCATAACAAGCAGGTGGATCATGTACATCATTTATAAGATTACCATTGTATAGCACATTCTGTTCTTTCTGAGCTTTCTTGAGATAACAAGGGTTTTCACATCCGAGAGCCATTTTCTTTCTTGTATGTAAAATCGGGTTTGGATCGTTAATTATCATGTTAATCGTTTGTGTAGAATGACCCATTTTTACAAGCAATTCTTCCAACTTTTTAATAGTTTCCTGTTTGTCAAGTACTTCATCAAGAAGTTCATCTTCTCATTTTGAAAACTTTTTATGCAACTCTTTCTTTTCTTTTTCAAGATCAGAACAAGTTTATTTTTGTTTAGAAAGTTGGTTGGTTAGATCAGAAATTTCTGCTTTTAAGGATTTAATTTGCATGTTCAATTTAACATCATGAGTGTCGTATTTGATTTGCAAATGTTTCTCCCTCAAAACATAATCACTGTAACCAGTTTCAAGTTCTGACAGTCGTTTGTGGTGAAATTCAAAAGCTTTTTCGTTTACCTTGTATCTCTCAAGCTCAGTGGTCAATTTTTCATTAGCGGCCTTAACATCGCTATTGATCTTTTTGACTTTTCAATTTCAATACCACAATTTTGCAATAATGATTCAAATAAAGCACGAGTTTCCTCTTCAGTCTCAGTATGCTGTGACTCGAAGTCACCATTAGGATTCATATCTGGAGTAGCCAAATTAGTATTACTACAACTTGGGGAGTCCATATATGTATCATAAGTGAGAGTAGGAGTCGCAGGATGCTGTTCTTGTTGAGGTGACATATCAAACATTTCATTATTGTGACATGTAGCATATGTAGGTACCTCAGATATCACATTAGCATCATAAGCAGGAGGTGCTTCAGAATCCGTATCATATTTAACCTCCTGAAGATTTGCCATGAAGATGTAGTTGGCATCGATATCCTCCAAATCCTCTGTGTCATCCATCAGTGCCATGCAATCATGTTCCTCAGCACTCAACTGAAACCCTGCCTTGTCCTTCTGAGCAAAGAGCAAAGCTTTCTGAAGGTACTCGGGATCTTTCTTTTTTGGCTTGGAGGGACAGTTTCTTACCATATGACCAGTACCCTGACAGTTAAAACATTTCAACACATTTCCTTGATTCATATTCCCAACATTCCCAGCAACTGGAGCAACAACATTCCCAAACTGATTCCCCATATTCTGACCTCTTCTGTTTCCAACAACTTGACTCATCTGATTCTGATTAGCCATAAACTGACCCATCTGATTGCCTGCATACAGCCCTTGATTACCCATCTGAGGAGCATATCCCTGTTGATTCCCATAACCTCTAACCATTTGACCTTGTTGACCCATGTTAAAACCCGGTTGAGCAATCTGCCTGTTGCGAGTGTTTGATGAGATCCTTTGATTGTTGTTGGTAGGTGTGGAATAACGTCCTTGGACACCTCTTGATAGAAGGGTGAATGCTTGAGACAAAGCAGTCATGTCATCATTAGGATGGTATTGCTGTTGTGGAATGACTTGTTGTTCTTGAGGATAGAATTGTTGTTGTGGGAAGATAGCAGTTTGTGGAGTGTATTCATGTGGCATGTAGTTCTGAGTGGGAGTTTGTTAGCTTTAGTTTTTATAATTTAAAGTGATGGTCATTCACTTAGTTAAGAACTTTGTATAAAGTGGGCTTATGTGAGCTTAAGTATTTGTAAAAGCCCAATCCAAGCTCTAAAGCCCACGAAGCCCACACAAGGCCCATTAGGGAAATAGCCTTGTAGTATTTAAAGCTCAAATACTTCTCATTTGAGAAGTGGTTCACTGTGCGATATATGTGAAATACAAAGAAAGCTTAAACATCTATATATCTTCCTAAATACATTCGATCCATATACACCTTTGTCCCATCTCATCTCTTGTGTTTAACGCCTACATATTGTGTGATAAAGAGTGATTATCGACTACAACAAGTAAGAAGTTTTCATTCAAAGTTTATCAAACCAAACTTCTTAATCTTAAGCAAAATTTTATTCAACTATTCTTCAAAAGGTGTTTCAAATCTTTTCAAAAATTTTGCTTAAGATTTTTCAAATTGTTACTCCCCACTTGCTTCAAAGTTTACAAAAATGTCATAGACAATGCAAGTTCTGAGGGGGAGTATTTCAGAAACAAATTTGTTCCAAAAAGTTCATGCATATCAGTTTCTCCCTATTAGCTTTCAAAAAACAATGATTTTAATCAAACGGTATCAAAAATACCATCGAAATGCTATTTTTGAGGGGGAGAAATGGGATTAAAATGTGATCATGGTTCGAATCTCAAAGGAGCTCATCAGAAAGACTCAGATTAACCATCGAATTGATGAAACTCAAATGTCAAATCGAAAAGACATGTCCTGGACGGGTAATAATTTCAAGCTGAATTTATTCAGTGATGCAAGCGTGTCTCGCAAAGGACTTGTCTGAGTAGAATGTACCGATTTGAGAGATGATCATTGAATATGACTGGGACGGGTAATAATTTCAAGCTAGTCTAACTAGTGATGTAAGCGTGTCTCGCGAAGGTCATGTTCATTGAAAATTGATCATTTCAAATGTGCGAACTCTACCCAACATGTGCTATTTATTTCAAAAATGCATGAGCACATGTGAAGGGGGAGTGTTACAAAAACGCAAAACTCTCAATGTGATCTAAATGTGTTTTCTCATAAACATGTTGAGAGATTTTCAAATGGTCTTATGGCAAGTGATCAACAAATCTAGGATAATCATGGTGTAATAAGGTGATTATGGTTAGGTAATGTCTAATGATCCGCCAGAACCGGAGGGATCTACCCAAGGACAATTCCAATAGCTTAGAATTAGAAGTCCTTAGGTATGATTGAAAAAATGAGCAAAATGAGAAAGGAGAAAGAAGGGGTTGAAGAATGAAAAAGAAAAGTTTAATGAAAGGGTGAAAAGAAATAGCCCTCCATGAAAACTTAGGAAAGATACCGGGTCAATACATATGCTATCGGTACTCACTAAGGTGATACTGATATTGAAGACAAGACGTCATGGACCCAGTGACGCGGTGCACAAACCCCTCCCAGCCACTCAGATATCTCTTAAAAGATATTTGTTTCATTTCTCACGGAGATCAATGCATAATCTATCGACCTCTCACTCCGAGATGAGTTGATATTGAAAAGGTGGCACTCTGCTCCATGCCTCCGACATCTAAAACCAAAACGTACATAATTGAGTCTAGAGCCATGAGATTCATCAAAAGATCTCTTAGGAACACTTCAAATAAAATACACTTGTGTTCACCAAAAAGAACATAAGTTGTAAGTGTCATAATGAGATCTGAACCTGGAAGAGCTGGACGATTTTTTGCTAACTGTTTTATGCAGGTACTGAAAAAAGTCCATCGATCATCGTATGTCTCAAAATCTACAGTGGAAGAAAAGATGCTGTAAATACATGAAGATGTTGATCAAGGCAAAGAACAATCAAAAGACGATACGATGAAGATCACAATGCATGAAGGAACAAAGAATCACGAAGTTCAAGATGCTGAAGTATAAAGATCTAATCACGTAGTGCATCTTTTGAATGACCATCCCTTAGGGGAAGATTGTTAGCTTTAGTTTTTATAATTTAAAGTGATGGTCATTCACTTAGTTAAGAACTTTGTATAAAGTGGGCTTATGTGAGCTTAAGTATTTGTAAAAGCCCAATCCAAGCTCTAAAGCCCACACAAGGCCCATTAGGGAAATAGCCTTGTAGTATATAAAGCTCAAATACTTCTCATTTGAGAAGTGGTTCACTGTGTGATATATGTGAAATACAAAGAAAGCTTAAACATCTATCTATCTTCCTAAATACATTCGATCCATATACACCTTTGTCCCATCTCATCTCTTGTATTTAACGCCTACATATTGTGTGATAAAGAGTGATTATCGACTACAACAGAGTTGATGACGATGGTGTGTTCACTATTGAAGGTGATGGTGACTGAGCAATCAATGCTAAAGGATCATGTTTTTTGGCAAGCATTTCTTTCCTAACTTCATCTGCCTCTTTCTGGTTTTGTTTCAAGAAATCATAGAGCTGATCATAATTCACTTTATGAAGGTTCTTTGTCTGATTAACAATCGTAACATATCGTCCCCATACCTCTAGAAGGTTGTTTAGGAATTTGATGTTCTGGACAATCTGTTTTGGTGTTAAATTAGTCCTGATGAGCTCATTCATGAGAGTGCAAAACCTTGTGTAGTAGATTTCAATTGGTTCAGCTGGAGTGGATGAAAACTTCTCCCATTCAGTTAGAAGCTTGTTTTCAATGTCTTGTTGACCAATTTCAGTTTCATGACATAGCCTCCTAACTCGTTCCCACATGTCGTAAGCAGTTTCACAGCTGTCAACAGCACAAAAGATCTCTTGTGGTAAACCAAGTTGAATTAGGTGCATGGCTAAGTCATCTGCTTCAATCTGTTTCCAATCCTCTTCTGTGTACTCTTCTTCTTTCTGAGTACGAAAGGATGGTGGAAGGGGAGGGTTTTGATTTGGATCACCAGCTTCCTGAATCTGATGAGGTTTGAATGGACCATTCTTGATGGAGTTGATCAGGGGTTTGCCTTGTCCATTAGGTTTTGTTTTCAAGTAACGAAGCATACGGCTTGTCCATGGAAGATAACTGCCTTTCTCTAGCATGGGAGGACAGTTTTCAGCACCAGCTGCATGGATGTCTTGTTGAGTAGTCATTGTTGTTGTTGTATGATAAGGTTGATTGATTCAGGATCGTTGCAAAGAAATAGGTGTTGTGATTGTTGAAGGTAAAACTTTGATGATGTTGTTGATGATCTTTGAGTTTACAATTTAGATAAACAAAACAAATTAAATAAAGTTACTAAATTTGACTAGACTATAATTTAGACAAAATCAAAAGTTTACAATTTCGACAAAAGTTATGTAAATTATAATTTAGATAAAATTTGAATTTCTATAGAAATTTCAATTTGACCAAAATTTATATAAATTATGGTAAAATTTCAATTTAGATAGAAATATATAATTTATATAAATTGATAATTTATATAAAATGATCTAACACTCTTATACAAGAGAGTAGATATGCAATTGTCAAAGTATTTTCTACACTTATACAAGCGCAAAAATACCGAGTTCACTTTTGATGTTGAAGAAATCACAATCGATGCAAATTTATAAAAGTTATTTAAGTTGAACAATGTTTATGTAAAGTGCAAGGGTTAATTCTGCCAAATCCGGAAGTTCACAAAAGCTGTAGCAAATGCGAGGGGCTGAATCTGCCAAAGTCTGAAAGTTCAGTTCTGTCCGATATATGATTTGCGATAACCCTTTGTTGTCCGATATCAGATTGGTGATAATATGCCCGAGAAGTGATTTGCGATAACCTTGCGGAACTTCAATTGCGATAAAACAGTTTGAGGGAATTGCGATGAATAGCTCAGTAGAAATTGCGATAAGTTCAGCTCTTTGAATTGCGATAAAAAAAAGCCAAGATCCAAATGCGATAAACCCTAAGTTATCGCAAATGGGTGCTGTGAATCAACTTTCTTATACAAGAAAGTAGATTATCCAATGACGATGTGGGGCCCTTTTTATCAACTTTCTTGTACAAGAAATGATAAAAAGTGATGTTTAGCAAGCAGATTCGAAGTGAGGACCTTTGTGGATGAACTTTTCACGATCAACACTTCACAAACCCACATCAAACTCACAAAAAATCACGTCTTTTGCCCTTAAACACACGATCAACACAAAAAGCTAGAGTCTTTTTTATCCAATACGCATAAATACCCCAAAAGCTTCAACCTTTTTAACTTGGCATCACGTAAAAACCAAAAAACTTCAAGCTTTTTATGAATAAACACACTAGATGATGCGTAAATAACAAAAAGCTACAAACTTTTGATGAAAAACCCACGTTAAACTCAAAGAACAAACACAACTAATACCTAAATCTATGTTTGGCGAATGATACCACTTGATAACCTATACTAATCGAACCTTAAACAACAAACTAAACTATATATTAAGTCCTACTCTAACCTATACGTGACACTCTTAGATCAATAAAGAAGAAAGTAAAGATGAATAAGAGATGAGACGTGTGACTGTTAAACCATAGTCGAATGCTTCATAAACCATAAGAGAACAAAAGGAAACAAAACACACACACACACTCTCACACCTTTACAAGACTAAGAGGCAAACAAAATGAGTGTGAGAGTGTGGTATTTATAGAGTAGTGACCGGCCATTGTTTCCCTAAATGGCCTTGAGGTGGGCTTGTGTTGGACTTGGGCTTTTGGTGTCTTTCTTGAACTTTTATAATCAAAGTCCAACACAACCCTTACAATACTTGAATAATCCTACTCGACACACTAGTTAAAATACATAGGAATGACCATCACTTTCTAAAAATATAAAATCTAACAATCATGATCTGAATTCTGACATAACAATTTTTTTGTATTCTCATGTTTCCTTCCATGTAGAGCTTGCTTATACGATGGTGGCAACAGAGAAATGCGATGTGTATAGTTTTGGAGTTGTTGCACTAGAAGTGAATATGGGAAAGCATCCTGGAGATCATATATCATGTCTACCAACATTGTCTACTGATGATCTATTGCTAGCCAATGTAGGAGATAGACGGATTCCGCCACCATATTCTCTAGTTGAGAAACTAGCTCATTCAATTTTGAAGGTCTCACGGGCATGTTTGAACTACAACCCACAGGAAAGGCCAACAATGCGCCAAGTCAAAGATTTATTGTCAGTGGATGATCGAGTTTGGATGAAGATGCATGTATCGATAACTTAATGCTTGATCGATTTTGTATGATGTGTAGTCATAAGTCATAAAGTTTAAGAAACTTTTTATGTTTTTTATCTTGTCCTGAATTACGCTATAGATTGTTATTAAATAAGGAAATAATTTATATCAATGAAGATTGCTACCTTTCTAGAATAATGCAGTTATGTGTATTATGGATATTTTTGGTAATTTCTTTAAATTATTCCAGTTTTACAATTAAAAAATTACCAATGGGAAATTTGTTTATCAGTTAGTAAAATTTATTCTTACTCATATCAAGAAATTAAGTAAACAGTGAGTACACACAAAAGATATTCAAAGACGTCATATCACCCAACGATGGAAGTCTGTTAATTTGTCAAAAAAGATGGCATAGACTGGAGAAGAAAGTTAGCTAAAGGAAATTTGTCTGTCAAAAAAGATGACCTAAGGTATGAAGTAACTAATGTACAGTTGGTTTCAGATAGTCAAAAAGGTGAATAAGGTAGCAAGAAGTCTTGTACGAATATCTCCAAAAGGTGTAAATCGGTGGGAACACCCTGATCCCATGCATCTTTTGATGCCAACCGGACCCTTCCCCGAGGTCCCGACCCCATGCGATGAACACATGTTCTCATTGACCTAATTAGTCGGGAGTTGGGATCTAACCCTAGGCCATTTTCTTCAATAGGTCCTCCTTGGACTGGTCAATTGGGAATTTGCGGTGGGGGATTGGTATCATTAGACTTTAGTGTCAAGGAAGAGACTTGAACCCAGGTCTATTGACTCAAGAACAAGCACCCTTACCATTGGACTAAAGCTCCAATGAAGAGGGAAATGACAGGAAAACTGGAATGCTGACTATAACTTCATACTTCGAGACCTACAATTGGATGATTTAGTTGAAGTAGGCGATCCAAAAAACGCACGAGTCATGGTGTCTAACTATTCATAGGGCATCTAATTTCCCCCTTTTGTGCATAGTGAAAACGACTGAGGTGGCAATATGGGCAGGTCGATTGGGTTTAGTAACGGGTCAAGACGGGTTAACTTCTTGGTACAGGTCCAATTGGTTTGCCAGAAACACCTTTGGTCCAAAATTTCATTAAATCTTATTAGAAATAATCAGTGTGATAACAAAATAGATATTCTTATCAACCAATGTTATTGAATAAATTGTACACTATGTGAAATCTTCAACCCCGTTTGACCCGTTTTGTGACAACCGGTAATTTTCGAAACGTATCTTGTACCGCATTATGTTTGCAAATGAGTATTTTATACGTGAGAAGTTTTTTGAATTTTATGTGATTGATATTGGGATATTATTATGTGAAATAAGAGATTTCCTCGTATGATGTGAGAATTTAGCACAACGCGTATCGGCACGAGTTTGACCTAATATACGTTTATTAAATGATTTATGTCATTTTACGAAAAATAGTCGTGTGAATACTCATTTTTATCGGAAAAATTATTTTGAACGCAATGGCGCAACTTACGTGTCTTGATTTGATCGTCAACTAGCCTAAATAGGTCCCGAACCCCAAATCCAGAAAAACTACACAAATGGTCCCTGGGAGATAATTTAACCGCCGCCCCAATCCTTTGGAGTTTGATACTTTTGGTACTTGTGGTTTATAGATCTATAAAAGGGTTGTTTTAGGGTTTCATAACCCTAGTACACTCATTTTATAACTGTTAGCATTTAATTTATGCTATTTAGGAAGTGATGGTCATTTGCTATTTAGAACCAAAGTGTTATGTATAATATGTAGTTTGTAGTTTAAAAGTGGGCTAGTAGTATTAGTTTAGTTTGTAGTCCAAGTGTATATGTGTAATACTTATTCTAGCCCACACATGGTCCAAGTTAAAGCCCATCTATTGCAATAGATGTGGCTGTCGATTCATATAAGCCATACACACTCTCACATTATCTTTTATGCCTCTAACTGTGAAAGAGAGTGTGTGTGTGTTTTACATTGTTCTTTGTATATTTTCTTCTCCAAGCTAATATACATTCGACTAGAGTTTTACCATATGATCCACTCCACTTCTCTTGTTCTTAATATGTGTTTGTGAGTCATCATAGCATCTTGTGTCGAGTTCTTGTGTGATAAAGGTGGTTCGGTTAATCTTCAAGAGAGAAGTCGACCTCTACAAGTGGTTTCAAGAGCCTAACTTCAAGGTAGGATTATCTTTATTTTTGTTTGATCCTAAAGATTAAAACACCCTTTGTTATTTTTCTTTCACTAGAAAACTTATAACTTGTGTTTTTATTCTATTTGATCCACAAAGATTAAGGTTAAGTTGTGTTTGTTTTGTGATATATCGACTTGGGCTGTGAAAGTTCACTAGTTCTTCAATCATATCTTGGCTTGGAAGATCAAACTTTTGTGTTTGTTCTTAGTTCTTTATAGATCGACATTCATAAAAGATCTTGTATAAGATTTTTTGTGGATAGGATTGTGTAAGATAGTGAATTATTGATTGATAGAAGTTAGTAGAGTTGGTGATAAGTTGGTAAGTAGGTAAATAAAAGTACTTCAAGAAGTATGGGTGTGTCAGTGGGTTAGTAAGGGAAGAGGACAAAAAGTTGGTGAAAAGCTGCAAATTATCGAAATTCCCTTCAGCAGTCATTTTATCGCAATTCCAAAAAAACCAACGAATTAACGCAATTCAGATTTTCTATCGGAATTGGAGGCTGAAAGATCTTATCGCAATTCAAAGTTGGCAGAATTATCGCAATTCAAATTGCGATAAAATTATCGCAATTGGGGATTGAGCAGAATTATCGCAAATCAACCTTTCAGCTTTGTCCGAGATCTTTTGCCAATTGCGATATCGGACACAACAGCAATTCAGATATCGGACACAACTAGAATTCAGAATTGGCAGATTTAGTCCTCGTCCTTTTCAGCAGCCTTCAAGAAGTTTCAGAAGTGACAGAATTGGCCCTCGTACTTGTGTAAAACGATTTCAAAGTTAAATAACTTTTAAGGATTTGATTCGAACGTAATTTCGTCAACTCAAAAGTGAACTCGGTATTTTCTCCCTTGTATAAGAGTGTAAAATACTTCGACAAACGGATATCTACCCTCTTGTATAAGAGTGTTAGATTTTATATAAATTAGATATATTTCTATCTAAATTGACATTTTGCCATAATTTATATAAATTGTGGTCAAATTGAAATTTCTATAGAAATTGTCATTTTATCTAAATTGTAATTTACATAACTTTGTCGAAATTGTAAACTTTTGACTTTGTCTTAATTATACTCTAATCAAATTTTGTAACTTTATTTAAATTTGTTTCGTTCAACTAAACTTACAACTTCAACGATCATCAACAACAAACCAAGGCTTCACAACAACAACCAAGTTCAACCTTCAACAACAACATCTCCTATTTTGTTGCAAAGATCCTCAATCCACTTTATCATACAACATTGTAAAGATGACTACACAACAAGACATTCATGCCGCAGGTTCAGAAAACCGTCCTCCAATGTTGGAAAAAGGTGGTTACCTTCCATGGACGAGTCGTATGCTTCGATACATGAGAACCAAGCCTCAAGGTCAAGGTAGACTCTTGATTAACTCCGTCGAGAAAGGTCCATTCAAGCCTCGTCAGATTCAAGTCACAGCTGGGAATCCTGATGCAACACCTCCAATTGAAGCAACCTTCCGGACAAAAACGGAAGAGGAATACACATTGGCAGATTGGAAGCAAATTGAAGCAGATGACTTGGCAATGCATTTAATCCAACTTGGTTTACCACAAGAAATATTCTGTGCTGTAGACAGTTGTGAAACTGCTCATGCTATGTGGGAACGAGTCAAAAGACTCTGTTATGGTACAGACATTGGTAAACAAGACATGGAAAACAAGCTTCTGAATGAATGGGAGAAGTTCATATCCACACCAGCTGAACAGATTGAATCTTACTACACACGGTTTTATACTCTAATGAATAAGTTGATCAGAAACAATTTGGCACCTAAACAAATTGTTCAAAACATCAAGTTCATCAACAACCTACCAGAGGAATGGGACGATATGTCACTATTGTCAACCAAACAAAGAACCTTCACGAGGTGAACTATGATCAGCTCTATGACTTCCTAAAACAAAACCAAGTAGAGGCGAATGAAGTCAGAAAAGAGAAACAAGCAAAACAATAAGATCCTCTTGCACTCATAGTCCAATCACCTACACCTGCAACAGTAAATGCACAACCTTCATCATCTTCATCCCAACAATTCATGCAACAACAATACAATCCTCAAACACCGTTCTACCCACAACAACAACAGGTAATCCCACAACAACAATACCCGCAACACCAAGAACCCGATCTTAATGATCAAGATGAGTCAACTGCTGCTTTGACTCAAGCTTTTGCTTACCTAACAAAAGCATTCCAAGGACGCTACTCCACACCCACCAACAACAATCAACGAATCTCATCGAACACTCGCAACAAGCAAATTGCACAGCCGTGTTTCAACATGGGACAGCAAGGACAGATGGTTGGGGGATATGGGAATCAGCAGGGATATGCTCCAAGATATCAGATGGGTAATCAGAATGCAGGGCAGTATGTTGGTAATCAGATGGGCCAGTATGCAGGGAATCAGATGGGTACAGCTGTTGGTAATCAAAGGGTACAGAATGCTGGGAATCAGTTTGGGAATGTTTCTCAGGGAGCTGGGAATATGAATCAGGGAAATGTGATGAAATGCTTCAACTGTCAGGGTATTGGTCACATGGCTAGGAACTGTCCTGACAAGCCGAAAAAGAGGGATCCAGCTTATCTGCAGAAAGCATTAATGTTGGCACAGAAGGAAACGGCTGGGTTACAGTTGAGTGCAGAAGAGAATGACTTCATGGCTCTTATGGATGATGCAGAAGATCTCGAGGACATCGACGCAAACTGCATTTTCATGGAAAATCTCCAGGAGGCTAAGTACGACACAGATTCTGAAGCTCCTCCTGTTTTTGACACCAATGCGGTTTCTGAGGTACAACCATATGCTACATGTCACAATAATGAAATGTTTGATATGTCACCTCAAAATGAACAGCATCCTACGACTCCTAATCTCATTTATGATACATACATGGACGAACCAAGTTGTAGCAATACTAATTTGGTAACTCCAGATATGGATCCTAATGGAGGCTTCGAGTCACAGCATACTGAGAATGCTGAGGAAACACGTGCTTTATTTGAATCATTATTGCATAATTGTAGTATTGAAATTGAAAAGGTCAAAAAGATCAATCGCGATGTTAAGGCCGCGAATGTAAACTTGACCACTGAGCTTGAGAGTTATAAGGAAAATGCAAGAGCTTTTGATTTTAATAACAAACGACAGTCAGAACTTGAACTTAGTTTAAGAGATTCAGAGTTAAGAGGAAAACATTTTCAAATCAAATTTGACACTCTCGATGTTAATTTGAACATGCAAATCAGATCTTTAAACAAAGAAATTTCTGAATTAACTAACCAGCTTTCTAAACAAAAGACAACTTATTCCAATCTTGAAAAAGAAAAGAATGAGTTGAATGAAAGGTTTTCAAAACGTGAAAAAGATCTTCTTAAAGAGATCTGTTGGTCCACGAATACACCTTGATAGATCTTATGAGTCGGTTAAGATCAATAGAATGTTTATGTAAACACAAACAAACTAATAGAAACTCTGACAATAAGATTAATGTTTACGCGGAATATAAACACTAAAATTGAAAGAAGAATTACTAAAAACTCTTGATCCTCTATGGATCTTTGATTCACTAGAGAAAATGTTTTTCGAATGAGTTATTACAAAAGTGAAACCGTATGTTTCTTTTATAACATAAGAAACCCTAATACGGCCCATTACTAAGAAGATATGCCAAATCACTTCCTAATATATCTCATGCATATCCTTATCATCTAATAATACTGAAACAAAATGAACACGACCAGACCTAACAAAGAAGGTCAACCAGACCTAATATAGAAGGTCAACCAGACCTAATATACTATACCAGATCTAATTATAACTACAAGACCTAACTGTTACATTACAAGACCTAACTCGAACACGATCGGCAGCAACCAGAATATCTGTCATCTTCAGTCCTTCTTGTTTTGTAATAATCAAATCATAATTCCCAACAATCTTCCCCTATTTGATATTACAAAACTGTCTTCAATGCTTCCCCTTGAACAATGCTTCCCCTTGAACATGCTACCATAAATAATAACCTGCAACACTCATTACTCCTCCCCTAAACTTATGGTTGACCTAGTGGATCGGCAAACTAGGTTAACCTCAAGTTTCCTGAACGTGATAGAGCTTTAACTTCTCAGGCTCGAGGACTGCGACTTAGCAGCAGCAATAATTAGTAACCAGCAGCAACTTCTATAGTTCAGCAGGAATAGGAAATCTTCTTCAAAACATATAAGCTGGTCACCATGACATTCACGTGAGCTTGACTGCTACTTATGACAATATGTACATCAAATCACTTTAAGTTTCATACTATTCTCATCACATCCAGGTGTGTTAACTCCTGTGAGAGGTGAATCATTGAAATTTAAGGGATATGATGTCTCTTTACCAATAGCCATCACTACTGGAGTAGCCAAAAGTTTTGGTGTTTAAGACCATGGTACATTGATAACCATATGATTTTAAGTAAATCATCAACTATAAACGGATTTGAGTTGTCTTTACCTGTAGCCGTTTGCTCAGGACTAGCCAATTCTTAGGTTGAAGATAACCTTTGGTGAATTGATAACCAAATATGGTATTCCAACTGCCTTTACCACAAGCCATATACATGTGGGCTAGCCAATTCTTTGGAAACCCCAAAAGGAGTAAAATCCATGGCGAATTGAAAACCATTCAACTCTTAGTAATTAAACATCGGTGAGTTGAGTACCCTATAGCTTTGAGCAAGCTATTACAGCTTCCAACGGATTTGATCATCACACCAGAGCCGTACCCTTATGATGAGTCAACTCTTTCTTGTTGGTTAGACATGGTGAGTGGATTACCATTTATTGTGTGGTTAAAAACCAACACTAAACCTGCACAAAAGTTAGTAGACAAAAAGAAAGAAAATAAACATAAAAGAAAATAAAGAAAGAAAAATGATTTTTTTTTTTTTTTTTTTTAATAATAATAATAATAATAATCTAATTACGATAAGAAAGAAAAGGATTTTTTTTTTTTTTTAACTCTATAATCTGAAGCAACCAGCAGAAATGATGTTACTGGCAGCCAGACTTAATCACCAACAGCAGCCAGACTTAAAACCATGTGATAGCAGACCTATTAAGTCTGGTAAATAGACTTAACCAAAACCAGACCTAAAAGTCCACGTGACTTCAATACCAACCAATCAATGCTCATAAAACAGTACGAGAATAAATTAGCTCTTCACTTGCAAATGCACATTAGTCCCACAACTGATCTTTCATTTATCAAAACAATATTCAACCCATGCCTCCATTTGACCAATCAAAATCAGTCTTTCATGTGCACTAGACGCCAACATCATCAATTGACCATTAATTCGATTAAGCCCCACATCAGTACGAGACAAAAGCCATATCATTACTTTTGACTGATGTAATTCATGCCTTACGTGTTCCTTCAATTATCACCAACCAATGATAATCATTTAACCCAGTAGGTGACAAATTAGCCAATAACCTTGTACGTTGACCAAATAATATTTGATTGACCATGACAGACATTTGCAGAATACATTCAACAATCGACATCAGCCCCAAAAGTTTGACCAAATGATTTCTCATCCAATCAATTAAATATAAGAGGCCACAAACTCAACAGCTGCATTATTTTTGTTAGTGAACACAGAACAAACCAAAAAGAAATAATGTTAGTTTGCACAAAATATACAACAATAAACCTCCCCTTAAGCTTATACCTCCCCTCAAACACAGCAATGAGGACATCCATCATTTTTCTTGGATTCCTTTTTCAAATAATAATCATTTTGTCGCCAAGACCAACCTGTTGAGGGCTTAACACCAGTATCCCATCTTGTTCCCCGCATATACCTTGGGTCATAATAACCAGGCCAAAAACCATTCTAAAAGTAAGTGCTAGTGGGTATGTAGAATGGTCTAGCAACATGTCTTTTCCAATTGGGTCTGCTGGTTTTATGTGTTGCTTGTGGAACATATGGGGGAATATCATTAACATTGGTCCACATTGGTCTAGATCTCTTTTGGTAAGCACACACACCCATTCTCTTCTCATGAAAATCACAATCCTTAATGAGATGAGACTTACTACCACACACAAAACAAGTTTTCTTCTTAACATTACCAGCCTTTTTATTAAAACAACCATTCTTATTACAAGAAGTCCTAGAATTGTATGTATTCTTATCAGATTTATTACAAGAGAAACTAGGTAAATCTTGAACAACAATGGGTTTTTGTTTGTGTGCCCTAACTTTGGATTCAATCTCATCTTTACTCATGGATGTGGAAACACTAGAAGTAGAAGTAAAGGAGGTAGACTCAGTTGAGATGGACTCTGAGCTTTTAAAAACACTAGGAGCAGAGACATTGACCTTGGAAGACTTGTCACTTGAATCACATGAAACAAAGTCTTTAGACTCTGGTTCTGAGGACTTGACACTTGTGGAACAAGAGACAAAGTCATCAGGTTCAGGCAAGTCATTTGACTTTTTGCCATAAGTCATGTGTGATTCATCCAAGTCTAATTCAAGGGCTGTGTGCATAGGAACAGGCTTAAACACTCCTCTTATAGGAGGAGGAACAGCATTCATTCCTCCTTCTTTGACAAACTTAACAGGAATTTGATAGTCTACAGGTTCAGGGTTAAAAGTACTATACTCATTAGGGTCATAAACTTGATCTGGCCCTATATAATCTCCAAACCCTAAACCAATTTTAGATCTTATTGACATAGAACTATCAATTAACTTGTTTAGGTTTTTAGATGTATCTTTCCATTTATCAAACCTAGCCAAGGTATCATCAAGCTTAGTCTGTAAGTCCTGGTTTTCTAATTTGACCTTAGCATTTTGAGACTCAAAATATTTAAGCTCATCGGTAGAGATTTGTAAATCTCTTTCCAACACCCTAATTTTCTCTTCATATGCTAACTGATTTGCTTTGTGCCAGTCTTTTTGTTTTTCCAAAGTTTTAAGAGCATTTTTATAAGCTTTAACTTCAACAAACAATTTATTATACTCAGGTTCTATTTCATCATATTCTTTCTTAAGTAGAGCATATAAATCATGACAACCAAAAAGACAATTTTGTACCTGAGATGGGAAACCCATCAAACCAGATTCCTCAGTCGCAGAGATCATGAACTCCGGGAACTCCTGCTTGAGCATAGACTTTCTCATCTTCTTGGACTTATCATTCCCTCTAAACTTAGCTTTTACAGCAAGCCAGATTTCCCTAGCATCAAGCAGGTGATGAAAATCACCCACGTGATCTTCTCCGATAGCCCTAAGCAAAAGTTCTCTTGCCTTCTTCTCCCTTAGTACAGCAACCTGCTCCTCAGCTGATTCAGGTGGAAGTATGATAATGTTCCCCTTCTGATCTTTACCAATCCTCTTCTTGCTATTCCCATTAAGAATAACTTTCCACAGGTTCTGATCTCTGTTGGAGATCTATTGTTCCACCTTCATAGCCCATTTCTCATAATCATCTATTTTGGATGAGGTCATTGTATGAGAGTTTAAGATTCAGAAAAGGTTTTTTTTTTTTTTTTTTTTTTTTTTTGAAATAAATTGCAGAACTGCTCACTCACCAGAATTATTCCCCACAGACTGATGAAACACAAATCACCAATAATCTTGGAAAAGTAACCCAAAATTAAAGCAAAAACAGCAGCAATTCAATATTCAAATGTTGACCAAATTAAATGACCACTACTCGAATCACTTTTGCAAAACACGACAAAAGAACTCCACACGCCACCAGAACAAATGATCCACGTCACCAGACTTAATACAAAAGTCAAACCCGGATTAACAACCACTTGACCAATGAAATCGTGTAGCCCCACAATACAACAGCAAGCGACAAAACCACTTGACCAATTCAATTCAATTCCAAAAGCTGATCCACAGTATAAACCGACCCCACTTACTTGAATTAAATAGAGAATCAGTAGTCTGATAAATGAAAGAATTAACTTTTTGACCACCGACCACAATTAATTATACTCACCGGATCAGTACGAGAATCAACTAATTAAATGAGTACGAGGTTTTTAATTTTAGAGCCGCCAATCAGATCTGTTAAAAAATAATACGAATACCTCCAAACAATAATTACCAGATCTGCTACTGTACGAATTTCTTCAAAACCGTTCTTCTTCGATAATTCTTGCACCAAAATTGCTCTTCTTTCACAGAGTCTCTAACCCGCTCTGATACCACTTGTTGGTCCACGAATACACCTTGATAGATCTTATGAGTCGGTTAAGATCAATAGAATGTTTATGTAAACACAAACAAACTAATAGAAACTCTGACAATAAGATTAATGTTTACGCGGAATATAAACACTAAAATTGAAAGAAGAATTACTAAAAACTCTTGATCCTCTATGGATCTTTGATTCACTAGAGAAAATGTTTTTCGAATGAGTTATTACAAAAGTGAAACCGTATGTTTCTTTTATAACATAAGAAACCCTAATACGGCCCATTACTAAGAAGATATGCCATATCACTTCCTAATATATCTCATGCATATCCTTATGATCTAATAATACTGAAACAAAATGAACACGACCAGACCTAACAAAGAAGGTCAACCAGACCTAATATAGAAGGTCAACCAGACCTAATATACTATACCAGATCTAATTATAACTACAAGACCTAACTGTTACATTACAAGACCTAACTCGAACACGATCGGCAGCAACCAGAATATCTGTCATCTTCAGTCCTTCTTGTTTTGTAATAATCAAATCATAATTCCCAACAAGATCACTGAAAAAAAGGAAACCATTGCAAAGTTGGAAGATTTGCTTGTAAAAATGGTTCATTCTACACAAAAAATTCATTTGTTAATTAACGATCCAAACCCTGTTTTACAAACAATGAAGAAAGTGGCTATCGGTTATGAAAATCCTTATTATCTCAAGAAAGCTCTGAAAGAACAGAATGTGTTATATAATGGTAGTGTGCTAAATGATAAACATGATCCTATAGAGGTTCATGATTCTGATGAAACGATAGAGCTTGCTCAGCAGAGTAGAATTAAAATGAGACAAATGAACCCAGAAATTAAAAAAAATAGACTATAACCAGCTTAACATAGACTATGGCGTTCATTTAGTTCCAAGAGAGTCACCAATGTTTTTTAAAAGACCAGTGGTTATCTCAAAACGTAAAGTTGTTTCAAAACATCTGCCTAACATCGAACAAATGGCATCTAAAAACACTTGTGAAACAAGTGCAGCTAGACTATATTTGGTTGATCATAAACAGAGAATTGAAACACTTCAACGTATTGTGGCATCCAAAACAAACAGTAACAACAAAGACTGGTTTTCAAGTTTTCATACTGAACTAAAAGGAATGTTTGACAATGACATTAATCCACATATTGCTGCAATCTATGCGGTTGTTCAAAATGTGGAACACAATCTTTTGAAAGAGTCAGCAGAATTCGTTAAGGACCACAAATCCTTAGTGAAGGAAGCTAATGAATACTTGGAACGCATAACGATTTTGGAAAAACAAAATGACTCTCTCTCTCCTTCGAAGCTCTATCAACTGATATTATGTCTATTATTTACCAAACATATTCTGTTGAGGATGATGAAAGACTTCGGTCTGAGACTTCTGAAATTGTTTAAAAATATGAAAAGGCACTTGCCAAGATTGAAAAACAAAATGTCACATATTTTAAACAACTTGATCGGAAAAAGGAAGAATGCAAGTATGACAAATTGTCGTATGAGTGTTCTTACCATAACATGCAAAAACAAATTGATCTTTTGAAATCTCAGCTTGAAAGTCAAAATGGGATGGGTGAGGAATCTAAGGGTAGAACAACAAATATGTCTAAGTCACCACCCTTGCCCAAGGAAAGTGAAAAATCAACAAGAGGGAAAGCTGTTGTCGAAAACTCAAAAGTAATAGCACCTGGCCTTTATAGGATTAGTCCCACTACTGCGTCTGCCTCTTCATCTAGAACATATAGGGCGATAGACAAAAGTAAGAAGGATAATCCAAACGATTCTAGGAATGCAACAACAACATCTAAGGACAACAACATAAATTCTAATGAGTGTGCCTTACCTTCTACAGGATTAGAAAGAACTCTAGGAGCAAAAGACAGTCTAGGAGCATTAACAAGAAACCTAGTGTCTCGCCTGTTTCTGAGAGTGCATGCAAGAAAGTAGAAGAACACCATAGGACTTTACCGCTTTCCAAGAAGAAACATGTATCATCTAGTTGTAATGTTAACACTCCTTTTTCTAATGCATGTAATGATTCTGATTGTTTAATGCAAAAGAAATCTTTGTCTAAAAATGTTTGTGATGATAATGTTTCTAATAATGTGAAAAAGAATGATATGCCTGAACAGAAAAAGAATCCTTTAGTAACTAAGGCTAAGTCTAGATATATTCGAAGACTTATTGCAAAAGCTAGGAAAACCACTAACAGCCTATTACCTAAGGATCACATCAAGTTTTGTGAATGGAAACCAACGGGTAGAAAGTTTGCACTTAAGAATGGCACATTAGAAATAGTTCCCAATGAATCAACGGAAACCATGTCTAAGTGTAATACACTTGTTACTTCTAACCCCTTGGAACCAAATGTTAAACGGTTTCCATATACAAAATCATCTGTTCTTTGCAGGTCATTGAAATTTGTCTTTGGATCGTCGACTCAGGTTGCTCCAAGCACATGACCGGGAATCTGAAGCTGCTGATCAATTTTGTGTGGCAGTTCATGGGGACTGTACGGTTTGGGAATGATCAGGTAGCAGCTATTATAGGTTATGGAGATCTTCGGTTTGGAAATTACTTGATCACTCGGGTTTACTATGTCGAAGGATTTGGACACAATCTGTTCTCAGTCGGACAGTTTTGTGATGCAGATTTAGAGGTTGCTTTTAGGAGAAACACTTGCTTTGTTAGAAATTTGGTTGGAAATGATCTCTTAATTGGGAATCGTGGCACCAATCTCTATGCAATTGACATAAATCAAATGGCCTCTTCATCTCCAATTTGTCTCATGACCAGGGCAGGCGAAACAAAATCCTGGTTGTGGCATAGACGTTTGTCCCATCTGAACTTTGACACAATCAACAAGCTTGCCAAAAACAACATCGTATCCGGTCTTCCAAAGGTTAAATACACCAAAGAACACCTATGTCCATCCTGTGAGCAAGGAAAGAGCAAAAGAGCAACATTCAAACCCAAACCCGTACCTAGTTCGGTTGATAGGTTGCATTTGCTGCACATGGACTTATGTGGCCCAATGAGAGTTCAAAGCATAAATGGGAAAAAGTATATCCTTGTAATGTTTGACGACTATTCAAGATATACATGGGTAAAGTTTTTGAGATCAAAAGACGAAGCACCAGGCACCATCATCACCTTTCTGAAGCGTATTCAAGTTCTACTTCAAGCTCCAGTTAGGATAGTAAGAACGGACAATGGCACGGAATTTGTAAATCAGGAGTTAATAACATTCTTTGAAGAAACTGGTATTACACACCAGACATCAGCTGTCAGAACTCCACAGCAGAATGGGGTAGTTGAAAGAAGAAACAGAACTCTTGTGGAAGCTGCTCGCACAATGCTGATTTATTCCAGTGCACCGTTATTCTTATGGGCTGATACTGTTTCCACTGCTTGTTTTACTCAAAACCAATCCCTAATCCATCCAAGATTCAATAAAACCCCATATGAACTTGTCAACAACCGCAAACCCGATATCTCTTACCTACATGTATTTGGTGCTTTGTGTTATCCAACAAATGACAGAGAAGATCTGGGAAAGTTGAAAGCTAAGCGGGATATTGGAATCTTCATAGGTTATTCGGAAAACTCGAGGGCATTCAGGGTGTATAACAGGAGAACAAAAAAGATCATGGAGACGATGAATGTGAAATTTGATGAAATTTCACAAATGGCTTCTGAGAGACTCGCTCTAGAACCCGCGCTTAACCCGATGACTTCCGGACATATCAGTTCGGGACTCGCACTTCAAGGAGCTCAATCAATTCATAACGAACAACCCACAAATCAAGAACTGGATAATTTCTTCGAGTTTATGTATGATGAATACTTTGATGGCGCTTCAAAAAATGCATCTAACCAACATTCCGCTGAACCCACTCAACATCAACAACCACCACCACCACCACTAAATCCAGATGCATCCACAACATTCGAAGCTGGCGCACCAACTCCCTCCACATCATCAACATCTACTCCACTAACTTCAGTAATTGAAATTATTCTACCAAGAATTGATGAGCAAGAACAAAATCATGCGGTGTTAGATGAAGAAATCTTTGAAAACCCGTTTGGAACGGAATCTGCTGAATCATCTTCCAGATCACATGAACCATCTAACACACATTCGTTCAGTCCAAGGTACCCTTCAACATTACAGTGGACAAAAGACCACCCAATAGAACAAGTTATTGGTGAACCCTCAAGACCAATTCAGACGAGAAAACAACTAAACACCGATTGCGACATGTGCATCTATGTGTGCTTAGTCAGTCTCATAGAACCTAAGAACATTCGGGAAGCAATGGCAGATAATGCCTGGATTGAAGCGATGCAGGAATAACTTCTTCAATTACAAATCCATGACACCTAGGATTTAGTTCCAAGACCTATTGACAAACTAGTCATTGATCTTATGTGGTTATGGAAAAATAAAAAGGATAAAGAAATTACTGTAATTCGCAACAAAGATCATCCATCAGTGCCATGAAGTCATTCTCCTCTGCACTTAACTGTAACCCGACAGTTTCCTTTTGTGCCAACATCAATGCTTTCTGCAGATAAGTTGGATCTTTCTTTTCCGGCTTGGTGGGACAGTTCATTTCCATGTGACCAGTTCCTTGACAGTTAAAACACTTCAACGCATTCCCTTGTTTAATATTCCCAACATTCCCAGCAACTAGAGCAGCAACATTCCCAAACTGATTACCCATATTCTGACCCCTCTGATTTCCAACAACTTGACCCAACTGATTCTTATTACCCATCTGAAACCCTGTGGCATATCCTTGTTGATTCCCATAAACTCCAACCATTTGTCCTTGATGACCCATGTTGAAACTCGGCTGAGCAATCTGCCTGTTGCGATTGTTCGATGAGATTCTTTGATTGTTTTTGGTAGGTGTGGAATAGCGTCATTGGAATGCTTTTGACATGAGAGCAAATGCATGTGTCAGCAATAGCTTCATCCTGGTCAGTGACTTCAGATTCTTGGAATGGTGGATACTGTTGTTGTGGAATGACCTGTTGTTCTTGTTGGTAGAATGGTCGTTGTGGGATATATTGTTGTTGCGTGATGTTCTGAGTGGAAGATGATGATGGTTGTGTATTCACTATTGTAGGTTGATAACGCTTAAATCTAACATGTTTTTAGGTGCGTTATTGCTAGTTTTGTGCATCATATTTGGTTATATTTGCATGTATTTGTTGCTAAATGATGAAAAAGTGTGTATGCAAGTAAATATAGCCAAGTACAGGAAAAGTGGAGGAAAACACGAAGAAATGAAGAGATTATGCACATAAGGAGAATTACGAGAAAGAAACCACATGATACTTCAAAGAGTTTATTAGACCAAGACTTCTATGCTTAATATATTAAGAAAAGATCAAGTTCTATGAAGGAAATCAATGGTACAGCGAAGGATCAAGCACGTAACGAGAAATGAATAAAAGAAAATAAAAGTGCATGGCAGGATCATCCATCCAATCGGATGCTGCCCGCATCCGATTCGGATGGAGTGAAGTTGGAAACACCGAGAGCTCCAACCGATCAGTAGGAGCCAAATACCGATCGGTTGGCCAACACTGAAGTTACAAAGTTGCATTAAATGGTGAATTTAAGCCCCATAATCATTGAGGCTTATCATTTCTCAGCAGTTAAATCATATGGGACGTTTTTACTTGGATAAGAAGGGTTTCCTCACTTATTTAAGGAACCCTTGGTTAATTTACAAAGAGAGTTCTTTTGGGGAAGTGACATAACCTAAGAAAGCTACACCACTATTATTATTATTGCCCGAAAGCTTGTAGTTGCTGTGAAAACGTCCAGGAGATCTTGAGTTCGAGTCTCAAGAGTTGCGTCCGTGTGTGGAGTTGTTTACTTGTGATAATAGGCGATTGGAGGAGTGTGGATTGCTATAGTTCCACAATTCTAGTTCTTGTAATTCCTTTATAGGTATTTCTTGTTGAGTTATCATGAACTACTTTTACTTTTACTATATGATGAATGAAAGTTTGGTTAATTATTTGTGTTTGGTTATGATTGTTATGGAGTAATTTAGTTATACTTGTGTGTGGATGATGTGACAATTGTTGGAGTAATCTTATCATAGTGATGCATGAAAACATATCTTGTTTTATGAGTTTGTTGAGATAAAATCTAATCTTGCTTAATTGGTTGGTAAAAACAATTTCAAAGATTCACAAGGCCGAAAGGAGTTTTCTTTATGTTTTTATTCCAAAAAGTTAGTGCACGAATTAGTATGGATTGTGGTGTGTGACAAGCAACACCTTTACTCATTAAAATGGATTTGGAAACGATTTCATCACGAAAAAGGCCGAAAGGATTCGTAGGAATTCTTGAGATAAGACATGCTTTCAAACAACAAAAAGGACTTAATAGAATTATCGTAATAGTTAATAATGGCCGAAAGGAGTTAACTAGGAGATTGAATTCTTAGATATGATTTCTCATGACAAAAACCATAGATTGTGAATCATTCATTTTAAGTTGTGCATCATTACAAGTAACACCCAACTTGATTGGTTACTCTAAATAATTGTCATAGAAACTACACACAAGTATATTAGTTTTTGATTGATTGAACCTTGCTTGTTTGTTTTTAATTTGCTTCAAATTGGATTGACACTCCATTTTGCTAAAACTTATTTACTAAACCTCAACCCCAATTCCCTTGGGACGATCTCGACTTACCCACCTTTACTACCACGGACGAGTATACTTGCTCGTATTTGTGATTAGAGAATTGGATAAATCGTGTTTATAAATTTTAAAACCTGAACACAACGACACGCACATCAAGTTTTTGGCGCCGCTGCCGGGGAATTGTTAAGATTTTCTTGGTAGTTGGGCTTAGTAGTCTAAGTTTTTTTTTTTTTTTTTAAAAAGGTTAAAAAGTTAAAAAAAAAAAAAAAAAAAAAAAAAAAAAAAAAGAAAAAAAAAAAAAAAAAAAAAAATTTGGTTCGGACCAATAGAATCGGATGGATTTCCATCCGATCGGTTGGTGATCTCGTTAATATTTTTTTTGTTTTGTAACTTTTGTTATTTTTCAGTTTTTATGATTCATTAATGTTATGTTTAATTAGTAGAGTAATTAGATTAATTAATTTAGGGTATTAGAAAGTTTTATTATGTTTAATGTTAGTTAATTTATTAATTTTAATGTTTGGTAGTTTTATAGTTTTTATTGAATGAGTTATAATTAGTTTTTATGTTCATTAGTTCATTAGTTAAAAGTTAATTAGATAATTTAATGCTTGATAATTAATTAGGATTATATTAATTAGTTCTAGTTAAATTATTCTTATTTTTAGTTTCTAAAAAAAAAAAAAAAAATTTTCGATCGAACCGATCGGAGGCCGCCCGCATCCGATTCGGTTGGTGAGATTTCATCTTTTGCAGTTTACCCATCCGATCGGATGGAAGGTGATACCGATCGGATGGTTGCCTCGGTAAAAGTTTTTATGATTTTTTATTTTTAGTTGTTTTGATGTTTTGATGATTTGAAGTTGTTTGTTAGCTTATTTTTGTTTGATATTTTGATATGGTTCGATTATAACTAACCCTCACGCTAATAGTTTGGAATTTTTGTTTTGTGGTTATGTTATAGTAATGCTTAAGTAAAATGGAGAGTTTAAGCAATGTTTCGGAATATTTGAGACATTTGGAAGAGATGTTGAGAGATTCAGGAGATTCTTTGGAAAAGTTGGAAAGCATTTTGGATGAAGCTAAGATTGGTTTAGAAAGGAAAGAAGAAGTTGGCGAAAGCAGTGTTTGTTTACCTAAGGAGAAAAGAGTGGTTGTGTTCACGCAAGCACCACCTAAAGAGTTTGATGTACCATTTATGAGGTATGCTACACCATGTGGTGTGGAAGGAGTTAAGGCTTGGGATGCTCAACTTAATATGGAATACGGTGAGAATTACATTACGGAAGAAATGCTTAGTAAACTTGGCTTTGTTAGGCTTGATTATGAGAATTATGGTAGGAAGATAGTGAGAGATGTGAAAGTTAATATTCATGGTCATGTTTTCAAGATTGATTTTGTTGTGTTGGAATATGGAAATGTGGATGAACCGGAAGTTATGTTTGGTAGAAATTTCATGGTGAAAACTAAATGTAGGGTTGATTTTGCTATGGGAGAGATGAGAATTGATGTTGATGATGATATGGTAGAGAAGAAGGAAGGAAGAGGAGAGATTGTTAAAATGGGAAAGGCTAATCGCAAGAAAACACCACTTAACAAACTTACCCAACCCTCCACCCCTAAAAATGAGAGTAGTTCATCTAGTTCATCACCCAAATCACCTCAAGAAGTTAAACCATTGACTAAAGAACAAAAGGAAGCTGTTTTGGAGAACTTGGAAATGAAATTTAAGGAGCTTATGGAAGAGAAGCCGGTTATAGAAGTGTTGAACAATTACATGGTTTATCGTAAGAAGTTAGATGCGGTTATGATGGCAACAGCTAGGCTAGAGGATAAGAATTTTGATGAGTTTGCAAGGGAAAGGATAGTTGAAAATGGGTTGCCTAAGAAAGAGAGCGATCTGGGAAATTTTGTGTTACCAATTAAGGTGAATGGAACCGATGCAATGTATGCATTGGCCGAAACAGGAGCAAGTGTGAATGTGATGCCATACCCGTTGTACAAAAGATTAGGACTTGGTAATCCTCAACCAAATCAATATAATCTTACTATGGCTGACAATTCAAGAGCAAAAGCAGTGGGAGAAGTGAAGAATGTTAGAGTGCAAGTAGGATATCAAGCTTTCTTAGCCGGTTTTCTTGTACTTAATATCCCGAAAGATAAGGAGTTACCTTTGTTGTTAGGAAGAACGTTTTTGAGAACTTGCGGAGCTATTATAGATATGGGTAGAGGTACTATGACTATTAGTGATGGGATCTTGAAGCATACCTATTATCCAAAACCTAGAGGCAAGATTATTAAGGAAGTGCATGAAGAAGAAGAAGAAGAAGAAGACCATTTAGGTTGTTTTGAAGTTGGTAGAGATGAAGAGGGAAGACCTAAGTATGGACCGATTGTCCCTAGTTACTTTGGTATTGAAGATGAGTTGGAAAGAGCATTAGCTATGGAGGTTTTCTATAACCCATTCAAGAATGTTTTTGTGTTCCATAAATTGACAGATTTTCTTGGATCCTTACCGGTTCAATTGAAGAATTTGGAATGGGGACCTGAAGGAGCTAGTGTTTACAAGAAAGAAGAAGGTGATGGAGAGTGGCATGTGAAGTTTGATATAGTTTGTCCGGATGGAAGAAATTTTGCAAGGAAGTTTAAAACACAAGTGACTAACCGAAAGTTATCCGGAAAATTTCAAAGTGAAGACATCTTGAAGCATGAATACTTTGAAGGATGAAGGTTGAAGAGCAAAAGTTGAAGAATAAAGCACAAGGCTTGTGCTAATGTTTGTTTGTTTATCTTTAATGCATTTTTAATAGTAGTTTAATGTTTTGCATTTAAGTTTGATTTAAGTTTAAGACCTTTTGGTTACCTTATGGTTTTATTAAGTTTTAATCTATGGAGTTAAGTTTTGTTTTTGAAGTTGTAGAGATAGTTTGGATAACAAGTTGGGAGAATAAGTGTGTTGGTGGTATTTTTACTTAAAGTGAAGTCTTTTAAGGGAGTAAAGTACTTTCTATTTGTTCTTGCAAATGTCAAAGTATTGAAGAAAGAAAGAAAAAGTGAAGTTTTGCAAAAATTCAATCCGAATCGGTTGGATGAAATACTGATCGGATGGAGTGAAGTATATATACCCAGGATTTCAAAAATCATAAAAGCACACACACACTCATTCCACCACACTTGGGATTCATTAATTCGACCATTAGGAGAGTTTTAAGAGTTGCAGGAGAGTTGAAGGATCATCAATGGCACCAAAACAAGTAAGTAACATCATCAATTTGTGTCAATTAGGTTTTAATTCGAATTGATTGAATTAGGTCAAAATTTAGGCGTTTTTGATATAGTTCGAATTAAGGCATGATTTTTCTGGAATAGATGGGTAAATGATTGAGGAAATCATTGCAAAAAGAATGAGATGGATTGATTAAGTCTTGAGGAAGAATGAATTAATTGATTTTTTGAATCATAAGGGTCAAAACTTTGAATCGATTCTGGGTAGATATTAGTGATTTCCAGATGTTGTTTAGATGTTAATTAGTGTTCCTAGGATGATGCATTGTGGATTAGAACATCAATAAGGTTTGATTTTGAATATGTTCATAGGTTCTAAGATTGATCATGCGAGTATGTTATGGATATGATTTAGAGATAAGTGGGATGTGTAGAGACCATAGTGATTGATGAAATGCAGGAAAAGGAAGAGTGGAACTAGATAGGATTGATTTGGATTCGAAAATTTTTGTTTTTGATACAGTGAGTCCAACCGAATCGGTTGCGAGTTGCTACCGATCGGCTGGACAAGGTCACAACTCCATCCGATCGGATGGAGAGAGATACCGATCGGATGGAGCCCTCGGTAAAACTTTTTGAAGATTTTCAAATCGAATCTTTTGGACTTCTTAATCATCTAACTTTGTTTCTTATACTCTTATACTAACAAATAATCATGATTTCTACAGAGATTTCTTGCAGGAGAATCGAGTTCATCGCGTGAAGTTAGTAATCCAATTGTGCAAAAGTTTGTGAATAGGAATATCAAAGAAAAGGTTAAGTATACTGTGAATCCAGAGCGTAATGAGAATTTGAAGTTTAGTGGCTTAAGCAGCGAAGAGAGGCACGCTTTTCGTGAGCGTCTATCGAAGTTACAAGGGAGGAAAATCGCCAAACCAAGGTTAGTTGATTGGAGTTTATTTCATGAGTATGAATGTGAGATGGAGTTAAGGAACTTGATGAGAATGACATATGTGTATGAAGGAGATGGTTCTAGTTTTGAGGATTATTCCTGGGAGAATGCATTTAGCATTCACGAGAATGTTAACCGAGAATGGTGTTTGGAGTTTTTCTCCAGGTTTTACTTTGAGAGGAAGGTTGTGGATCTTATGAATGACAAATGCATTTGGTTTAGGCTCTGTGGTAGAGAGCATGAGTTTACTTTGCCGGAGTTTGCCGTGGTTCTCGGCTTGTACGAGCCAGATGAGATCAAGGATCGTTTGTTTGCATCTCATTTTGTGAGATTAGTAAGGAGGCATAATGATTATGCCGGGTTGGCTGATTATTGGAACAGTGTTGGTGACCCAAGTTGTACTAGAAGGAATTCATCAAAGCTAAGGAATCCGTTGTTGAGAATTTTACAAAAATTGATAGCTTGGAGTGTCTTGCATACGACAGGGATCCGGGACAAGTGCATTCAGCCGGATTTTTGGGTTATGAAGTTGTTAGAGGAGAAGAATGGGAATGCGGCTTGGATAATAGCCGAGTATCTTTCAAGGAGAGCACCAGGAATCAAGGACAATAGTGCAATCTGTGGTGGTCACTATGTGACCAAGTTGGCGAAAAGATTGGGCTATTATGTGGATATAGAGTTAGCAAAGTGTTCAGAGATGTTGAATTGTGAGACGTGGGATGAGAGGAGTTTTAATACGGCCTTAAATAGGAAGACACGAGAGTTGGGAGCTTGGATTGAGCCACAAATGGTTGCACCTCATGGAGCACCACAGCAGCCTTACCAACAACAACCATATCAACCACCACCTCCTGTTGGGAATATTCATGCCCCGGGTAGTTTTGACTCGGGATGGGGAGATTGGAACCGTGAGCTAAATGAGATTGAGAAAAGGGATGTGTGGAGAGATTCAATGATGATGAGGCAAAATTACAACTACGATTACTCAATGCCGATGCTTCAACATGTGGCTCAACAAACCAATTATGAGGTACCTCCTTACAACCCACCAAATGTTCCACCCTACCCATTGGAGTATGACCCGTATCCTGGCCAATACCCTTACCCATATCCTGGGTACGCACCATTTCCAGAACCAGTGCCGGTGTATGGCAGAGTTCCTAATGTTGGGAGTTCGAGTTTTGATGTGGGCGGTTCTTCAAGGGGTGCTGGGGAGAAAAGACAAAGGTACACAATTTTTGAGGGTGATGAGAATTATGAAGATGAAGAGAGTGAAGATGAGAGGATTGATCCGGACATGGATTATGAGTGATCAATGATGGTTTATGATTATGGTTTCAAAACAATGATGGTTGAACTATTTCTATTTTCTATTTTCTACTACTTTAAACTTTAACTCTTGTAGGATTTATTTGTTTTAACTTTGATTTGTTTGGATTATTTTTATTTTTATTATTATGTTTGGTTGGTTTATTGTTTTTGGTATTTTGTTTGTTTGTTTCGAGCATAGTTTGCAGTCTTTGCAGGGGAAGAATTGACGGAAGCTTAGTGTTGATCAATTTTTGAAGTTGGAAGAACTCATGAGATTACTTGTGATCAACTAGGCTTATGCTAATTTTTTCCCGGGTAGTTTTTTTTCTCTATTTTTCTTTCCATTTCCTTTACTTTGAAGTTCGTTTTATTACATTGAGGACAATGCAAAACTTAAGTGTGGGGGAGGGAAGTAAATAGGAAAGATTTTGTTTTTTTTTTATTTCAAGGACTAGAATGTGTGAATTTATTCGCCTTTGATTTTTCTAGTTGATAGACAAATTGATTCAATGGTAAATAATAAGGTTATTTTGAAAAAAAAAATTGGAATGTAGTCAAGTTTTGAGAGTTTTTGGTAACTATTGCTAAGTACATTTTACCACCACTTTAAATTGTGAGGATTCATGCCTTATATTTCGTATGAGTGTGCCGGTGATTATGTCGATTCTAGAACTTGTACTTGTTATGCATTACGGTTAAAATTACTTTCAAGTAATAAAATATATTCAAATGATAAGAGGCAAATTAGGATTTTCACCAAATGGCCTTCCGTTTACAATACATTTTTGCTAACCACATCGGTTAGTTGTCCTTAGTAATTGGAACCCATTTGTTAGCATTATATGCTAGATACCCTTAGTTACACCCTTTTGAGCCTATCTTTTCTTTTGATTTAACCCAGAAAATTATTGCACCATACACCTTAGACTTTCCCGAATCAAGTCCAGATGAAGTTCGAAACTATTTATTTTTGATGATTGCATGATTGACCACACCTTGTATGTGTATATGTTGTTCCAATGAAGAAGGAGGTCGCTACTCTTATTTATATTTTTTTTGTAGCGTGTGCTCATCCAAAGTGTGGGGGTGAAAAAAAAAAAAAAAAAAAAAAAAAAAAAAAAAAAAAGAGAGAGAAAAAGAAAAGAGAAAAGCCAATGAGCTATGTATGTGTGAAAATAAGATATTCAAAGAGTTATTATGGAAGATGGAGTTTATATGAAATGCGGAATAATGATCGAAGAAGTTTGGTGAGTAATCATTTGTGATGTAAAGAGTTAGGATTGAATTTGGGCTTGATTTTTGTTTTTTTTTATATAGAACCAAATCAAATTCCCATGTCTTATCCCTTTCCCTTACCAATTACTTTATTCGAGCATTCGGATTTAGTGATGGCTTTGTTTAGATATGTAGCACATGTATGTTCTAGTGATCATCCGACTTTTTGGATAGTTGAAAAGCGTTGTTAGCGATCTGGTGAGTAAATTGGTGACCATCCGTTATGCAAGTAACGTCGTTAGCGAACCAAGGCACGATCTAGTGACCATCCGTTGCTTGACTACACAAGGATTCATTGTTAGCGAATTATGATGTACTTGTATGAAATATCTATACATTAGCTAGGTAATCAAAACCCTTTTGAAGCCTAAACCCAAATAAAAGACCTCTTTGATGTTTTATTTTGTTGTTTTGATACAAGTACAAGCTTATGGTAAGAGACATGAATCACGTCTGAGCAATTGAGTGATCTACAATCAAATCTACTATCGAGAGTTGTGTGAATTTAAAATTTCCTTTGTGAGGTACTTGGTGATGTTAACAAAACTCAATTTAATTTGCATACATTTCAAGGATTTTTTCATGAACATAATGAAAATACTATTGAGTTCAGTTTTTCTAAAAATTAGACTTGCTCGAGGGCGAGCAAAACTCAAGTGTGGGGGATTTGATAACGCTTAAATCTAACATGTTTTTAGGTGCGTTATTGCTAGTTTTGTGCATCATATTTGGTTATATTTGCATGTGTTTGTTTCTAAATGATGAAAAAGTGTGTATGCAAGTAAATATAGCCAAGTGCAGGAAAAGTGGAGGAAAACACGAAGAAATGAAGAGATTATGCACATAAGGAGAATTACGAGAAAGAAACCACATGATACTTCAAAGAGTTGATTAGACCAAGACTTCTATGCTTAATATATTAAGAAAAGATCAAGTTCTGTGAAGGAAATCAATGGTACAGCGAAGGATCAAGCACGTAACGAGAAATGAATAAAAGAAAATAAAAGTGTATGGCAGGATCATCCATCCGATCGGATGCTGCCCGCATCTGATTCGGATGGAGAGAAGTTGGAAACACCGAGAGCTCCAACCGATTGGTAGGAGCCAAATACCGATCGGTTGGCCAACACTGAAGTTACAAAGTTGCATTAAATGGTGAATTTAAGCCCCATAATCATTGAGGCTTATCATTTCTCAGCTGTTAAATCATATGGGACGTTTTTACTTGGATAAGAAGGGTTTCCTCACTTATTTAAGGAACCCTTGGTTAATTTACAAAGAGAGTTCTTTTGGGGAAGTGACATAACCTAAGAAAGCTACACCACTATTATTATTATTGCCCGAAAGCTTGTAGTTGCTGTGAAAACGTCCAGGAGATCTTGAGTTTGAGTCTCAAGAGTTGTGTCCGTGTGTGGAGTTGTTTACTTGTGATAATAGGCGATTGGAGGAGTGTGGATTGCTATAGTTCCACAATTCTAGTTCTTGTAATTCTTTGATAGGTATTTCTTGTTGAGTTATCATGAACTACTTTTACTTTTACTATATGATGAATGAAAGTTTGGTTAATTATTTGTGTTTGGTTATGATTGTTATGGAGTAATTTAGTTATACTTGTGTGTGGATGATGTGACAATTGTTGGAGTAATCTTATCATAGTGATGCATGAAAACATATCTTGTTTTATGAGTTTGTTGAGATAAAATCTAATCTTGCTTAATTGGTTGGTAAAAAAAATTTCAAAGATTCACAAGGCCGAAAGGAGTTTTCTTTATGTTTTTATTCCAAAAAGTTAGTGCACGAATTAGTGTGGATTGTGGTGTGTGACAAGCAACACCTTTACTCATTAAAATGGATTTGGAAACGATTTCATCACGAAAAAGGCCGAAAGGATTCGTAGGAATTCTTGAGATAAGACATGCTTTCAAACAACAAAAAGGACTTAATAGAATTATCGTAATAGTTAATAATGGCCGAAAGGAGTTAACTAGGAGATTGAATTCTTAGATATGATTTCTCATGACAAAAACCATAGATTGTGAATCATTCATTTTAAGTTGTGCATCATTACAAGTAACACCCAACTTGATTGGTTACTCTAAACAATTGTCATAGAAACTACACACAAGTATATTAGTTTTTGATTGATTGAACCTTGCTTGTTTGTTTTTAATTTGCTTCAAATTGGATTGACACTCCATTTTGCTAAAACTTATTTACTAAACCTCAACCCCAATTCCCTTGGGACGATCTCGACTTACCCACCTTTACTACCACGGACGAGTATACTTGCTCGTATGTGTGATTAGAGAATTGGATAAATCGTGTTTATAAATTTTAAAACTTGAACACAACGACACGCACATCATAGGTGTTGGTGTTTGAGCAATCAATGCAAGAGGATCATGTTGTTTGGCTAGCTTCTCTTTCCTTACTTCATCTGCCTCTTTCTGGTTTTTCTTCAAAAAATCATACAGCTGATCATAGTTCACCTCATGAAGGTTCTTTGTTTGGTTAACGATTGTAACACATCGTCCCCATTCCTCTGGAAGGTTGTTGATGAACTTGATGTTTTGAACGATTTGCCTTGGTGTCAACTTGTTCCTGATAAGCTCGTTCTTGAGAGTACAAAACCTTGTGTAGCAGGACTCAATGGGTTCCGCTGGAGTGGAAGTAAACTTTTTCCATTCAGTTAGAAGCTTGTTCTCAACATCTTGTTGTCCGATTTCAGTACCATGACAAAGTCTTCTAACTCTCTCCCACATGTCATAAGCAGTCTCACAACTGTCAACAGCACAAAATATTTCCCTTGGTAAACCCAGTTGAATTAAGTGCATTGCTAAGTCATTAGCTTGAACTTGCTTCCTATCCTCTTCAGTGTATTCATGTTCTTTTTGATCACGATAGAATGGTGGTGTGGGAGGTGTTCCATTTGGATCCCCAGGTTCTAACACTTAACGAGGCTTGAATGGTCCATGATTGATGGAGTGAAACAGGAGTTTACCATTGTCTTTGGTTTTGATATAGCGAAGCATACGACTTGTCCATGGAAGATACCCACCTTTTTCTAGCATGGGAGGACGGTTTTCAGCACCGGCTACATGAATATCTTGTTGAGTATTCATTATTGATGTTGTATGATAAGGTTGATTCAGTTGATTCAGGATCGTTGCAAAGAAATAGGTGTTATGGTTGTTGAAAGTTGAACTCAGTTGTTGTTGTAAAGCCTTGGTTCTTTGTTGATGATCGTTGAAGTTACTTGCAATTTAGATAAGCTATTACAATTTAGATAAAACGACAATTTCTATAGAAATTTCAATTTAGACCAAAATTTATACAAATTATGGCAAAATTTCAATTTAGATAGAATTTATCAAATTTATATAAAAATCTAACTAATTTACACAAATTAGTAGATATCCGTTTGTCGAAGTATTTTACACACTTATACAAGTGGGGAAATACCGAGTCCGTGATCCTTGATGTTGTAGAAATTACAAATTTGAATCAAATTAATAAAAATTATTTAAGTTGGAAAGTGTTTAAATGAATTGCGAGGACCAAAGTTGCCAATTACGAAAAGTACTTAAAACTATCTCAATTGCGAAAGGGGCCAATTCTGCCAATTGCAAAAAAACTGCCTGATTTGCGAAAGGGACTGAAGATGTCAATTTGCGAAACTTTCTATACCAATTGCGATAAGCTGACCAATTTCGAAAGAGATCAATTGCGATAGGAAGGACCCAATTGCGAAAGGATACAATTTCGAAAGTTTTTCAACAATTTCGAAAGTCAGGCAATTTCGAAAGCTTTTCAACAATTTCGAAAGATAGGAAATTTCGAAAGCTTTCACAAATTCGAAAAACCCTTTGCTATAGGAATTGGGACACACTTCAATTCCTATAAACCCTTGTTTATCTAAATTCTTACACAAGAATTTAGATTTTTCCTTGATGAAAACCACTTTTTATCACAAGTCTTATACAAGATATGTGATAAAACAACCAACGCAATGAAGATTCGAAGTAGCAACCTTTTTTTTTTATTATTTTTTTTTAGCCTTTTTCTCGAGCAACAACAACTAAAAATACCACGTAAGGCTTCACAACCTTTTCAAACTCACGTTAAACACAAAAAAGCTACAACCTTTTGTCTAAAACTCGCGTAAAAATCAAAAACCAAGAACAAAAGTACATGACTTAGTGAAAAATACGCAACTTTTAACTTGTTTTTGATCAAAAAACATGACACAACTAGACCTACAACTTTGTTTGGCGGATGATACCACTTGTAATACCTATAAAATCCTATTAGAACCAACCTTAAACACTACAAACTAATCTATATTAAACCGTGACACTCAAAGGATTAATGTATAGATGAAGAGAATAGAAGATGTGGCGTATAACACTTGATGCGTGGGTTTTGCAACCTTACAACAGGTTTTACCTCTCGAGGGATCTCAAGAGGCTTACAACCCCACCAGGCAGTGTACCTGACCGATGTAGTATAGTGTAGTGGTAAGTACGGGGGATTGATCGTTCTCCACAGGGAATAGTGTTCGTTAGGTGTGAAAGGCTACTCTAATTAGGTCTAAGGGTTGAGGAAGATTCTTTTTTATGTTTTTTATATTTTATGAAAGCAAGTAAAATCTCGGGTTTTGAAGGAGTGGGCGGAATTAGTTGCTAGTCAACTAACCCAAATTACTACAAATGCAAATAAAATAAAATAACAAAAATGAAAAGGGGTGAGAAACTTATGTGTGGAGAAATGTGTTTACTTAGATTTCCTTACTCCCTAACTATCTTTTACCGGTTAATTAGTGTGTGTTAGTCGCGTGGATGACGGGTGTATTCCTTAATACCATTCGTGGGGTGGCGTACTTACTTCCCCAAACTCTACAAGCTCCTACTTCACTCCTATGTCGAGCCGGCTAGGAAGCTCCTAACATGGGATCACTAGAATTCGCTTGTGCATTAAATACAACCATAAAAACCTTTAGTACGCGTTTGGTTCATGTTTCTTAAGACGTTCAAGCAAGTTACCGAATAGGAAGTTAGCCAGTTTTCTTAAGCCTAACATAGATAAACAATCATCCAATACAACTAACAACACACTAACAACCAATAATCAATAGCTAGGTTTCATTAGATCTAAGCAAACACAAGATAAAATTAGCCTAACATGTTAAACAAAAGACAAGCATAAGATAGAATCAAACAACACATAGACATATTGAATGATTAATTGATAACTTATCTTTCAATGAAACATGGAAGATCTCAAGGCAAGAAGCCCTGAAAAAGTAGCTAAAATCGTCTTAGGGTTTTATCCCAAAATTCCACACACTAAGCTCTCTTCTAATGACAAAAAATTAGAAAACTATATATAGACTTTGACATCTGACGGCGTCACCTTATGCATTGTGACGCCGTCACCTCGCCGCTTTTAGGGTTCCCGGGTGACCTTCTTGACGCCGTCCCTCTTTAGCTCTTCAAAAATCCATTCTGGCTTATCAAGGCTTGACGCCGTCGGACCTATAACGTGACGCCGTCCCTCTTTGATTTAAGCCGTGACGCCCTTGATTTAGTTAAAGCGTGACGCCGTCAGAATTCTCATGCAAACTCACTGGCCCGTCATGAGTAAATTTCACATCCAACTTTTCTTGCCAAGGCATGACGCCGTCTGGAGTTAATGTTGACGCCGTCAAAGGTGACTTTCAGCACAATTTTGAGACTTTGCCGTTTTCTTCACTTTTATGCTCCAAAAACGTCCAAAATGCCTCCTTTTCCAGATTTCTCCTCAAAAGTACCTAAAATGACAAAAGGAACGATTTAGGGCAATATTTGATCAAATAAATACGATTTCGGGCTTAAATGACCCCTTAAAAGCGGTACACTTTTCGCCTCATCAAATACCCTTACACTTGAGATTTGCTTGTCCTCAAGCAAATGCGCTTTTATTCTAATCAAAATACAAGTTAGGGGTCATTTAATGCAAACATAAAAGTAATTACAACAAATAATCGTTCCACTTCAATCATAATAAGCACGGAGATTACATACTAGCACCTCACAAGTAGTGTTTAGATACTCACATCTCTCAAGTGTCATCAAAATAAATCTCATAAATGAAAACGGAAAATATCTCTCACTACCTGTCATAGCAAATAGATTACCATAGGCTTGGGAAAGGATCGAAAACCTCCTCCACTAGGCGTAAGCACCTAAGATAAACTATCAAAGAGGGCTTTTAAATGGGTTATAACGTTAGGTGTAGGGAAAAGGAAAACACGGTTTTGTTGGATACGGGATATTTTACTGGTGGCGAGTTAAAGATCTTGATCAATCACATGTACTATACAACGTTGCTAAGCCAAGACTAGACTCGATCTTAAGCTAGAAACAAAATAACATAAACATAAAATAAACATAAAATAAAACGGGATGGTAGTCCGTATGTTTTTTCTATTTTTCTTTTTCTCATTTTTTTGTATTTTTCTTGATTTTTTTTTTTTTTTTTTTTTTTTTTTTTTTTTTTTTTTTTTTTTTTTTTTTTTTGCATACACTTTTACCCTACCATCCAAAATAATACATCATAGGGGCGTTGCATCCCCTTACACTTGAACTTTTACATAACTTTACAAATAACTATTCTAATGACTCGAATTAAGATAATTGAAAAACTTGGAGTACTTTTAAAACATTTAGCACATATGGGGGTAATAAATGATGTTCTTCCCCATTACTCCATTACACTAGTACTTTACCCATGAGTCCCAATCGTCCCAAAACAATATGTACAAGGATATGACTCGACTTAGCAACCATGTAATCAATTAGATAATTAACTTGGGTTTAAACAAATGTTGTCACAATAATGCACTAAAGATGAGTGCATACAAGGTAGGCTAAGGCGATTTGGGTGTACATTTAAGTGGGGTGTAACAAATTCTTCCTTTAAGTAAAATGCTTAAAGGTCGAAACGAAAAGATAGGCTCTGAGGGGTGTACTAGGGGTATCGTGTACTAAAAATGAGTACAACGCAAAGGGTGTGGGAGAATTACTTGACCAATGTAGCCAAAGTAATTATAACAAAAACACAGGTGTAAAACAATGGGTTAATCCTAATGCCTCTTATCATGTAGTAAATCTAACTACACGAATGTAGTCTCACTTGTGGCCTCGGAATGGTCCTAACGCAAGTTCTAGAATCTAAGTGCTACCGGTACACACATCATAGCATAAATGCTTTTCCTACCAATTCTAGGGGCGAACCTCACATATTTGGGGGTGGAAAATTTTTTAGTGGTACGGTTTTTGTGCTAGTCATATAACTCCTATCCGTGAGACGCTCATTAAGATCAAAGTTTCACTCTTAAATGTTGTAAAAAATTTTAAATTTGGCACTAAAATTACCTTAACAAGTATTTCTCTCAGTTTTATTACACATCTACTATTAAACAAACAAAAATCAAGCGCAATTGTATTCTCTAAAATCGTACTTTTACCCTCCCCTTACACTTAAGATGAACATTGTCCCTAATGTTCAAATAACAAGATGTAAAAGAAAAAGTAAAAGAATGAAATCAAATACTCCCCTGATTCGCTCGTTGGATAATGAAATTACACGGTTAAATCTTCCTCCAAAGAGAATGTTGAATCTCCATGACTAATGCATCGCCATAAGCTTGATTCAAAACATTTCCTTGTCTAAAATAACCTGTTGAACCTGAGAAAACAAACACGAAAACCTGCATAACATCGGCGGGATAAAATCTATATATAAGGATATAATGCTTGTGGAATGATAACTTTGCAGATTCCTGGAGATTATAAGTTGGAGATTTTAATAAAAACTTTTTAAAAACAAAAATTTCAAAAATTTCTGGAAATTAAATCTGACGCCGTCAGGTTATAACCCCTGACGCCGTCAGAAATGACCTGACAAAAATTTTCGTTTTAAGTTTCCGGAAAATTTCTGGAAAAACCTTTACCTTACTTCCTGGAAATTCTGCAAAACATCATTATGACTCGATACAAGCATTTGACTCAAACACACTCTAATATGTATGTTAATTTATTATTATTATGATTCATGTTCATTTGTGTTCTAATAAACCGATTTAGATTTCCCTTACACTTATCTTTTGCAAAATACCTTTATATGTAGTTAAGACGAAGTTAAAAACAAAATAAAGCATTTTCACAAATTAGTTTTGAACATGAATCAATAAGAATAAAAATTAAACACACATACGGAAACAAATAAAATCAAACAAACAAATAAATAAACACACAAAGCAAATAAAACAAATAAAGATTGGGTTGCCTCCCAAGAAGCGCTTTTCTTTATTAACGAGTCTTGTAGCTAGACTCAAAGTCACGCTACCCTATGTAAGTAAGCTCGTCATCAAGGACGTCTTTAGGGTTAAGCTTGGATTGAAGTTTCCTATTGGTCCGCTCAGTACGATATGTCTTTTCAAACTTCTCTCCATCCGGGTCATACAATGTCATCTTGATATGCCATGACCCATCTCCATCATTGGGTGGTTTATCCCAATTCCACTTATGATCATCTTCCTCACAAATCCACTTATTCATTCCTAGGTTAATTGGCAAAACTCCTAGGAAATCAATCATCCTTCTAAAAACTAGAGGGTCTTCAAATGGATCCAATTCGGTGTCCCTAGCCAAGAGTTGCTCTACCGAATGCGTTCGGTTAACAAAGTCCTCTTCTAGGTAAAATGGGCGTTGGGGTCCTATGAAGTCTCTATCAATCCAAGGTCCATATCTAGATGGTCTCCTATTTAATTCTAACCAATGGGGTGTCGGTTCCTCACTAGTATCATAGGCGTGTTTCTTAACATCATAGACTGACCAAGTATCTCCTTCTCCTACCGCTATCTTAGATTCCTTACAATCAATCATAGCACTAGCGGTCGCCAAAAATCCTCTACCTATCAACAAGGGGCATGTAGGGTCGCTAACCATATCAAGGACGTGGAAATCGGCTAAAATGGTTAGCTTTCCAATGTGTACTAACACGTCCTTAACTACTCCAACCGGGTAAGCAACACTTCCATCCGCTAAGCCTATTATCACCTCGGTTTCTTCAAGTTTTCCAAGTTTTAAAGAGGTGTAGAGAGGTAACGGAAGTAGGTTAAGGCTTGATCCAAGATCGGCTAATGTGTCATAAGCCTCCGAATTACCGATCTTGCAAGGTAGAACAAATAAGCCCGGATCATCTAACTTCTTAGGTAGCTTGTTTTGAACAAAGGCGGTCCCTTTTTCGCCTAACTTGAGCTTCTTCTCATCAACAACCGGACTTTCAAGGTGGAGCTCCTTGAATTCATCGTCAAGGTTTTGAGTGGGAGGTGTTTCAACTATGTTGTTGACCAATTTGGATGTCATAACTTCTTGGTCACTTGGAATGATTTGGGTTTGTTTGAAACACGTGCTCATGGAATTGACCGAATAATATTGTGGACAAGAACTAGGGGACGAAACCGATGAAATAGCGTTGACGTTTAGTTTCGGGTTCTTGACCGTGTTGCTAGGGAGTGCTCCCATTTCTCGGTCATTGAGGGCTTTCAACAAGGTGTCAATCTTATCGGTCATCTCGCTTTGTTTTTGTTTGAAATCGGCTTCAAACTTGGCTAAACGAGCTTCTTGAGATGCCATAAATTGAGACATCAATCCTTCAAAGTTATTGGTACTACCATTGCCGGAAGGATTGTTGTTGAAAGTACGGTTCGAGTTGGAACCGCTTGATTGGAAACGATTAGGTGGGTTGGAAGAATTGATTTGTTGTGAGTTTTGGTTTTGTTTCCACCTAAGGTTCGGGTGATTTTTCCATGAGGGGTTGTATGAATCACCATAATGGTTTGGCTCGGGCTTGAAAGTGTACCACTTGTCTCCCGCTCCGTCGGTACGCGAGGATGCGTAGTCCGCAAAAGCTTGTTCGGGGAGTTCCATGCAATCACGAGTGTCGTGGGGACCACTACATAATTCACATGAAGAAGTGATTTTGTTCACTTGGCTTGAAGGTTTAGGAGCCTCGTAGGATTTCATGAGAAACTTGACTTGGTCTTCAAGTTCTATGATCCTACGGTCGGAAGTGCTTGAATTGTTAGAAGGCAAAGATATTGCCTTGACCGTTTTATTCAAATCACGGGGATCACTCCAACTTTCGTTGTCATAAAGAGCAAGATCCTCTAGGAGAGCCCATGATTGTTCCGCACTTAGATCACGTAGCTTGCCACCGGCCGATTGGTCAATGGTTTGCCTTGTGGAGAGATTGATATGGTCATAGAAGATTTGGACTTGGAGCCAAAGTTCTATGCCATGGTGAGGGACTTTTTGGAGTAAGTCCTTGAATCGAGTCCATGCCTCGTAGAGAGTTTCGCCTTGACGTTGTTGGAACATCAAGATATCATTCCTTAGCTTGGTAGTTCTTCCCGGTGGGAAAAACTGAGCAAGGAAACGAGTGGTGAGATCATCCCAAGAGGTGATGGATCCTGCGGGTTGACGTTCTAGCCACTGACTAGCTTGGTCCCGCAGAGAGAATTGGAAGAGACGCAATCGGGTCGTCTCTCGAGTGGCAACATCAAGGTCTATAGAATCAACGATTTTAAGAAAGTCCTTGAGATGTTGATTAGGATCTTCAGAACGAAGTCCATGGAATGCGCATCCGCTTTGCACCAACCGGATGGTGTCGGATCGCAAGGGTGTGATATTGGCTCCTTGAGTGAGCTCAATGGTGTTTCGATAGCCGTGGTGGCTAGGACGGGAATACTCTCCTAAAGTACGGGCTCTAGGAGGTGGTGGTGGTTGTTGTGGTGGTGGGTTGTGGGGGTTAAGGATATTACCATCTTCCATGATGTCGGACGGTAATGGTTACGAACAAAGACACGAAGAAAATAGATAGACTAAAGAAAACCTAGAAAAATAAAATAAAAATCTCACTAGAAAGGAATCTAGTGAGTAGACCTAATAGAAATAAAAATTCAACCTAAACAATAACTATTCCCCGGCAGCGGCGCCAAAAACTTGATGCGTGGGTTTTGCAACCTTACAACAGGTTTTACCTCTCGAGGGATCTCAAGAGGCTTACAACCCCACCAGGCAGTGTACCTGACCGATGTAGTATAGTGTAGTGGTAAGTACGGGGGATTGATCGTTCTCCACAGGGAATAGTGTTCGTTAGGTGTGAAAGGCTACTCTAATTAGGTCTAAGGGTTGAGGAAGATTCTTTTTTATGTTTTTATATTTTATGAAAGCAAGTAAAATCTCGGGTTTTGAAGGAGTGGGCGGAATTAGTTGCTAGTCAACTAACCCAAATTACTACAAATGCAAATAAAATAAAATAACAAAAATGAAAAGGGGTGAGAAACTTATGTGTGGAGAAATGTGTTTACTTAGATTTCCTTACTCCCTAACTATCTTTTACCGGTTAATTAGTGTGTGTTAGTCGCGTGGATGACGGGTGTATTCCTTAATACCATTCGTGGGGTGGCGTACTTACTTCCCCAAACTCTACAAGCTCCTACTTCACTCCTATGTCGAGCCGGCTAGGAAGCTCCTAACATGGGATCACTAGAATTCGCTTGTGCATTAAATACAACCATAAAAACCTTTAGTACGCGTTTGGTTCATGTTTCTTAAGACGTTCAAGCAAGTTACCGAATAGGAAGTTAGCCAGTTTTCTTAAGCCTAACATAGATAAACAATCATCCAATACAACTAACAACACACTAACAACCAATAATCAATAGCTAGGTTTCATTAGATCTAAGCAAACACAAGATAAAATTAGCCTAACATGTTAAACAAAAGACAAGCATAAGATAGAATCAAACAACACATAGACATATTGAATGATTAATTGATAACTTATCTTTCAATGAAACATGGAAGATCTCAAGGCAAGAAGCCCTGAAAAAGTAGCTAAAATCGTCTTAGGGTTTTATCCCAAAATTCCACACACTAAGCTCTCTTCTAATGACAAAAAATTAGAAAACTATATATAGACTTTGACATCTGACGGCGTCACCTTATGCATTGTGACGCCGTCACCTCGCCGCTTTTAGGGTTCCCGGGTGACCTTCTTGACGCCGTCCCTCTTTAGCTCTTCAAAAATCCATTCTGGCTTATCAAGGCTTGACGCCGTCGGACCTATAACGTGACGCCGTCCCTCTTTGATTTAAGCCGTGACGCCCTTGATTTAGTTAAAGCGTGACGCCGTCAGAATTCTCATGCAAACTCACTGGCCCGTCATGAGTAAATTTCACATCCAACTTTTCTTGCCAAGGCATGACGCCGTCTGGAGTTAATGTTGACGCCGTCAAAGGTGACTTTCAGCACAATTTTGAGACTTTGCCGTTTTCTTCACTTTTATGCTCCAAAAACGTCCAAAATGCCTCCTTTTCCAGATTTCTCCTCAAAAGTACCTAAAATGACAAAAGGAACGATTTAGGGCAATATTTGATCAAATAAATACGATTTCGGGCTTAAATGACCCCTTAAAAGCGGTACACTTTTCGCCTCATCAATGTATAGATGAAGAGAATAGAAGATGTGGCGTATAACACTTGAAACCGAATGATTATATTCAAGCAATGAGAGAACAAAGGAAATACAAACACACACCTACACACTCTCACACCTTCACAAGACTAAGAGGCACACGGATTTTGTGGTGAGAGTGTGGTATTTATACTACATAGCGACGAGCTAAGAGGCCTTTAGGTGGGCTTGGTGGGCTTTGTGTTGGACTTGGGCTTATGGTAATTACTTGAACATTTCTAAATAAAGTCCAACACAAAGCCTTCTATACTTAGCTAACTACATTACACACGTATTACAAATATTGAAAATGACCATCACTTTTTTAAATAACTTAAATGCTAACATTGGACTTTAGTGTGAAGGAAGAGACTTGAACCCAGGTCTATTGACTCAAGCACAAGCACCCTTACCATTGGACTAAAGCTCCAATGAAGAGGGAAATGACAGAAGAGGGAAATGACAAAAGAGGGAAATGACAAGGAAACTGGAATGCTGACTATAACTTCACACTTCGAGACCTACAATTGGATGATTTAGTTGAAGTAGGTGATCCAAAAAACGCACGAGTCATGGTGATGGTGTCTAACTATTCATAGGGTATCTAATTTCTCCTTTTTGTGCTTAGTGAAAACCACAGAGGTGGCAACATGGGCAGGTCGATTGGGTTTAGTAACGGGTCAAGACGGGTTAACTTCTTGGTACAGGTCCAATTGGTTTGCCAGAAACACCTTTGGTCCAAAATTTCATTAAATATTATTAGAAATAATCAGTGTGATAACAAAATAGATATTCTTATCAACCAATGTTATTGAATAAATTGTACACTATGTGAAATCTTCAACCCCTTTTGACCCGTTGTGACAACCGGTAATTTTCGAAACGTATCTTATACCTTATTATGTTTGCAAATGAGTATTTTATACCTGAGAAGTGTTTTGGATTTTATGTGATTGATATTGGGATATAATTATGTGAAATAAGAGATTTCCTCGTATGATGTGAGAATTTAGCACAACGCGTATCAGCACGAGTTTGACCTAATATACGTTTTTAAATGATTTATGTCATTTTACGAAAAATAGTCGTGTCAATACTCATTTTTATCGGAAAAATTATTTTGAACGCAATGGCGCAACTTTCGTGTCTTGATTTGATCGTCAACTAGCCTAAATGGGTTCCGAACCCCAAATCCAGAAAAACTACACAAATGGTCCCTGGGAGATAATTTAACCGCCGCCCCTATCCTTTGGAGTTTGACACTTTTGGTCCTTGTGGTTTATAGATCTATAAAAGGGTTGTTTTGGGGTTTCATAACCCTAGTACACTCATTTTACAACTCACCACTCTCTCTCAAACTTTCGACCATTTATAGCCGCCGCTCGTTGCCGCCGTTCAAATACATTTGTGGGTTATAGCTAGAGGTCGCAAGCTAGGGTTTGTTTTCGGGTTGTTCGTATTCGTGCCACTATCTCTATCCCTCTCTTTCTCACTCATTTTTGGTATGTCGAATCTATAAAACTCATTTTATTTTTTGTTTGATTTAAAAACCGTGTATAACTAAGATGTAAATGTTTTCGTGTGGTGAAACCAGATTGAAATGGTGTTTGTTTATTTCGGATTGAAAACGGGTCGGGTTGACCTGGATTTGATTGTGGTTCTGCATTTGGATTTGGGTTATGTTTATTTCTTGTTGATTTTGTTGTCGTTACTTTTGTTTTGACGCCTGAAGGGGTTGGTGATTGGATTTGTTATAGTTTGAATTTGAGTCGGTTTGAAGTTAGTTTTGGTTAATCGTCTTGATTTGCTCGACTATTTTATATTAGTTTTAAAAATCTTCTTGTTGTTGTGTTCGAATCGAGTGAGAACTACATAAGCGGTGTTTGGGTTGGTGTAATGGTTGTGCCACGACACCGTTGTGGTGTCAAGTGTGTTTGATTGTAAAATGAGTTGGCAAAGAGACGTGTTTGATTTATTGTTGTAAATATAGTAAATTACACCGTTCATCCTTGTGGTTTGCGTTGACTGAAGCCGTTCATCCTTTGACCAAAAAAATTGCACCTCCAACCTTAAGTGGCAAACGTTATGCGTCGTTTGTCCCTCCATCTAATGGGCCCCACTAACGCTTGTTAAGTCTTGTTAACTTGAAGTCCATCATTTCCCAACACCCCAACTACCTCTTCACCCACTTCATATCTCTCAATCTCATCCATCCTTAATTCTCTCTCTTTTAAAAAAACAGTTCTAACATTTATATCATCCTCTTTATACAAAAACACCCAACTTTCTTCCACACAATTAACATCTTATTCAACATCAAACCAAAACCCATAAAAGAACACCCTCTTTCTTACCATCAAACCCAATATAAACCAATATATATAAAAACCTCATTTTTTTTTAAATATATTGATCGAAAAAATTAAAACCAATATATTCAAAACCCCAAAACTATACACACCCATGTATATGGAGCAACGGTGGTGGATTGGTGGCGGGTGTAAGTGTGGTGACGATTGTGGTTTTGAATTAGAAATATTGTTCTAGATTGTTAAATTGAAGCTTTTAGCAGAAAGGAAATATTGTTCTTGAACAAAAACATGGATCAGATATGCTAACTAGTTGGATTCGGGTGATTTTATCACGAAGGAGTGTATTATTTTAGCATTGATTAAAGATTTGAGAGAAGATAAATGAGTTTGAAGGTTTGATTTATTTGAAACAGATGGGTTTGATGATGAATGTGTACTGAACAAATGGTTGTGGTGCTAAAATGGGATGGCATGATTGATTGTTGGATATGAAAGTAGGGGTAGCCGGATATATGTGGAAGAAAATGGTGGTTGGAGGCTATAGTTAGAAGATGAATTAGCGAAAGAGATGCGGTGAATGTGTTTTGATATGGTTAATGGGTTTTTGTAATGAGGAAGATAATAACTAATGAGGGTGATGGTGGTTTTTGTAGTTACCGGAAAAAAGGTTGTTGTTCGTTTGAAATGATGGTCGTTTATGACGGTGGTTTTTGTTTATGGGTCGGTGTGACACTTCGGGCTGCACACACATTGATGCTATTGCAGCTACTTTAGCAATACTGTCGAATGGAACTTCAGGGGATAGTAATGGATCAATAAGCAAGTTTAGACCTTCTGGTGTTGGGAGGAGGGGACGAGCCCAGGCGACAAGGTTTTCTTGGCCCGATGGCATTGACATGTCAACGGGTTTTCTTCCTGTTAGGAGCTCAAGGAGTACCACTCCGTAGCTATATACGTCACTCTTTACAAGAAGATGGCCTGTCATTGCATACTCGGGAGCCACATACCTGAAATCAAATGAAAAGAAGTTTAAGAAAATTTGGACACCGCGGGTTCCCTAACGGGCCAAGACATATAATCTGACTTTTGTGCTGAGAAAAAGCTCATTTGACTTTAAACATGACCTGTAATGTACTCATTTTACAGAGAAAAAACGTACCCGAAAGTGCCCATGACACGTGTCGAAATATGCTGGTTCGAGCCAAACCAAAATCAGATCTTTAGGTGTAAAGTCATGTTCCAGCATAATGTTGCTAGACTTGAAGTCTATGTATGAGTCTTGGGCTTGAATCTTCATGCAAGTAAGCTAACCCTCTAGCCGCACCCAAAGCTATTTTCAAGCGGGCCCCCCAGTCCAGTGGTGCGACTTCCTTATCAATCCCTAACAAACCAAAATTTCACTCAAATTATATAAATAAACCACCTTCATAAGCAAAAAACAAAGCACAAAATAGCCACAACAGTTGACTTTTCAAGTCAAACATTTGACTTTGGAAAGTCAAGCATTTCATACCGTGAACCGTGAAGGTGAGATTCAACGCTTCCATTTGGGATTAGCTCATAAACCAAACACCGGTTTCTTTCTTCTGTACAAATGCCAAGCAGCCGAATCAAATTTCTATGGTGCAAGCGGCTAAGCATTTCAACTTGAGCCAGGAATTCTCGACCCCCTTGTTGGTCATCACGTTTAAGTACTTTGACAGCAACTTTAGTCCCATCTTCAAGGGTCCCGCTATAAACCCGCCCAAACCCACCCTCACCTAAAACACCCAACTCATTAAAGTTATCAGTTGCTTTTTCCATATCACTTGAACTAAACGTCTTTGCAGATCCTTTATAAGCTATATTAGACCGGAATGATAATGAAGCTGACTCGGGCCCACTTCCTATCGTTGATCCACCAACCCCTGATGATTTTGTGACGGATAGTAAAGTAGTTGGTGGGGTGTGTCCTGATTGGGCCCCTTCCCTACGTTTAACCAATAGAACCCAAGCAGCAACGGAGACTAGAACCACGGCTACCACTGCTGATAAAACTATTTTGGAAATTATGCCACAACTAAGCCTAGACCTTTGCTTACTGATGTCGACACCGAGGGGCTTTATGTCCCTACCGTTGTTTCCGTGACCATACGGTCCACCATTACTATTGTGTGATGATGGCATAGGTGGCAATGGTGGAAGACCTATTAACAACAAAATGATTATGATTATAAGCAAGAAAAAATTCAGTTTAACTTTCGAGGTCAAACAAATTGATCCTAGAAGTATGGTAGATGAGACAGTTTCGATCCATTTACTTATTTGTGGGTCGAGTTGGGTAGATGAGACTTAAAAAGACTGTTTCAACCACTCCCACCCGTGAATAATTGTTGAAAAGGCCGGTTTCAACCCGAACCTGTTACCATGTTAGTTTCGACCCATTTACATATTAATGAGTTTGGGTTGTATTTTATACATTCTGGCAAACTGATGAAAAAAATATACATATCTAATAACAGAAACGGGTTAAATGGATAATGAAGTGTATTAGAGTCAACCCGGCCGTTTCTACCAGTACTGAAAAAAGGCTCATTTTAAACTGTTGCGCAAACCCTCCCGACACGGCCATTAACTCGATCTCTTAGTATAGAGGTACCTGGATACTTCACGAACAAAACTTCATATTCGCCAAAAAGAGAGTTCTTAATAGGCACTTGTTTCAGCCATAATCTTTGAGTAGTTACATACACGGTCAAGTTTTCAAATTTTTCATCAAGGCGTAGCAAGTTAATCATAATGACCGTCTTTTCTAAATCTTGGTTTTCTTCATTTGCTCCCATAATTCGAACTTGACTTGATTTCATGAAAAGTCCGGTAGCCATTTCAAAGGCCAACTTGCATTGGCAAAACACACTTGCATGGTGTACCAGTGGGGTGTTCGTTAACGACTCCACACATTATGTAAAAGTCAAATTGTATGGATTTGCTAAAAGTTGGCGATCCAAAAAAGTGCACGAATCTTGGTGTCTCTAACTATTCATTGGGTATCTAATTTCTCCTTCTTGTGGTTAATGAAAACGATGGAGGTGGCAACATGGGTGGTCTATTGGGTTTAGCAACATGATACGGGTCTAATTGGTTTGCCACAAACAACTTTGGTGCAAAATTTCATTAAATCTTATTATAAATAATCGGTGTGACATGTATGACAATAAAATACATATTCTTATCAACCAATGTTATTGAATAAATTGTACACTATGTGAAACCTTCAACCCCTTTGGACCCGTTTTCTTTAGCTAACTTTTTTTGTTGTACTCTTTTGACCCGTTAGAGATTAAAAATATCCCACATTGATTCATTCATACATAACTGGGTGAGAATTTCCACGGCTATATAACTATATGTGAATGCATTTTTTAAGATAAACTATAGACGGCAAAGAAGACCCTTGTTTTGTACTAGTGAAACTTGTGACCACTTGTTTTGTATTAGTGATTAAAAAATTGCTATCACTCTTTAGGGATTTTCTTTTGTTAGATTATTTCGTCTCCGGTCTATGCCATCTTTTTTTTTAAAATTAACATATTTAAAAATTGCTAAATAATCAATTTTGATGTTATATGACAAGTATACTTGGTGGAAAATAGCATGTCGCAATTTTGTTTTATAAAAGTGTGCGGTAAGTTAGTTGCAATGAAATTTTAGTGTGCAAGAAAAGATATTAAATGTTAAACCTGAGAAAAAGTTTGTAAAGAATGCTCAATTGAAAAGTGAAACTTGTGATTCTCGGTTCCTAAAAAATGCCAAAACAACAAGTATATACTTCAAGCAAGATTTACACGAGTAAATCTTTTTTAAAATTGTCATCTAATTAAGCGATCACTTGAATATGAAATTGCAATTGGTGATGTCATAAATAGATATATATTTCTTGATTACCATATAGATTTCAAAGGGTTGGCATGCTCCATATTTCTACACTTCTTTTAGACTTTTTTGGCACAACGTATCATTAGTGGTTTTTGAAATTTATTTTAGAAAACATTCAAAGTTTTATGCTCCAATTAGAAGAAAGCACTCATATACCATATTGTCAATAAAGAAAAGAATATGCCCGTATTCTTCACGATTTAAAATTTTATGCTCCAATTAGAAGAAAGTACTTGGAAGAAAAATATGACACCACATAAAATTTCTCAAGTAAACCAATCTTGTGGAATAATATGACACCACCTAAAATTTCTCAATAAACCAATCTTGTGGAATAATATGACACCACCTAAAATTTCTCAAGTAAACCAATCTTGTGGAATAATATGACACCACCTAAAACTTAATTTCTGAGAATTGGAAATTAATTTATGAGAAAAGGGTAGCAAAAGCAAGTAATGGCTTCTTCAAACTTCTTTCTTTTATCTCTAGCTCTACTACTCATTGCTCTCTCATTTGTACCAAACTTTACTTCTGCTTCTTTGGAGGAAGCAAATGCTCTTCTAAAATGGAAAGCAACCCTTAAAATCCCAAACAACTCCCAAATTGTATCTTCTTGGACACCCCTTCCAACGAATACTAGTGCACCCGCTCCGTGCCCTTCTTGGTTTGGAATTGCTTGCAATGCTGATGGCAACATTAACAAGTTGAACCTCTCAACATCTGAGTTAAAAGGTACGCTTCACCAGTTCCCGTTCTCTATTCTAGGCAACCTTACCCATTTTAATCTTAGTGTAAACAGCTTCTTTGGTCCCATCCCACCAGAAATCGGACTCCTGTCCAAACTTGTCCATCTTGATTTTTCAACCAATCAGTTCTCTGGTGTAATTCCACCTACCATTGGTAAACTAAGCCAGTTAACCGTTTTGCAACTAAACGAAAACAATTTAACTGGTTCAATCACTTCATCGTTGGGTGATTTGATGTCTTTGAAACTCCTTTATTTGTGGCAAAATCAACTCTCTGGACCCATTCCAAATGAATTAGGGAATTTGAAATCTCTCACTGAATTATCTTTGAGCAAAAATCAACTCAATGGTTCAATTCCCTCATCGTTGGGTGATTTGAAGTCTTTGAAACTCCTTTCTCTATACACAAATCAACTTTCAGGACCCACTCCAATTGAATTGGGGAATTTGAAGAATCTAACTAAATTAGATTTGAGCCAAAATCAACTCAATGGTTCAATTCCTTCTTCGTTGAGTGATTTGAAGTCTTTGAATATCCTTCATCTGCAGAAAAATCAACTCTCTGGACCCATTCCAATTGAATTAGGGAATTTGAAATCTCTCACTGAATTATCTTTGAGCAAAAATCAGCTCAATGGTTCAATTCCTTCTTCGTTGAGTGATTTGATGTCTTTGAATATCCTTCATCTGCGGAAAAATCAACTCTCTGGACCCATTCCAATTGACTTAGGGAATTTGAAATCTCTCACTGAATTATCTTTGAGCAAAAATCAGCTCAATGGTTCAATTCCTTCTTCGTTGAGTGATTTGAAGTCTTTGAATATCCTTCATCTGCAGAAAAATCAACTCTCTGGACCCATTCCAATTGACTTAGGGAATTTGAAATCTCTCACTGAATTATCTTTGAGCAAAAATCAACTCAATGGTTCAATTCCTTCATGGTTAAAAAACCTGAGAAGCCTTCAGATTCTGTCTCTCCATGTAAACAAGTTATCCGGTCCTATACCAAAAGGAATCGGAAGTCTACAATTGTTAAAGCTAAAGCTGGACACAAATCAATTCTCTGGCCAATTGCCTGATGATTTGTGCCAAGGGGGAAAGCTTCAATATTTATCTGTACATGATAATCAACTCTCTGGTCCTATTCCAAGAGGTCTATGGAAGTGCCCCAACTTAATAAGAGCAAGGTTCGATTTTAATCAATTTCGTGGAGATATATCGGATAGTTATGGTGTCTACCCAAGCTTAAATTTCTTGGATGTCAGTCATAATAAATTTTATGGGCAACTATCTCCAAACTGGGGTAAATGCAAGAATTTGACTACATTAATGATGGAATTTAACAACATCAGTGGTAGCATACCACCGGAGTTTGGAAATTCAATTCAAGTGCTTGATCTTTCTTCTAATCACTTGGTTGGTCAAATTCCAAAGGAGTTTGGGGTGATGAAAAGTTTGTTAAATTTAAACTTGAGCGATAACAACCTTTCAGGTGCTATACCTCAAGAGCTTGGGTCACTGCATGGTCTCCTTACTCTTGACCTATCCCAAAATTGGTTGAACGGGTCATTACAAAGATATATTGGTGATTGGGTACAAATCACTCACATATATCTTAGTAATAACAATCTCAGCGGAAAGATCCCATCGGAGATCGGTAAATTAAGGCAACTCAATGTTCTTGATTTATCTTGGAATTCACTCACAAAAGAGATACCATCAGATATTGGAAGTTTGGAAAGTCTGGTAATGATGAATCTTTCTCACAATAAGCTATCTGGTTCAATTCCTAATGGTTTCAGTAACTTGCCAGGAATGATTGATATAGACCTGTCTTACAATGAGCTCACTGGTCCCGTTCCCCCTTGTGCTGTCTTTCAAAATGTGTCTGGAGAAGCATTACAAGGAAATCGTTGTCTGTGTGGAAATGTTACAGGTTTGAAACTTTGTGAAAGTCAAAAGAAAAATAATCATTTTCATCATAAGCTCATCCTTGTAACTGTGGTCCCACTTTTTGCGGCACTTTTACTTGGTTTATTCATGTGTTGCCTCATTGCTTATCGACGTAGAAAGAGAACTTCTCCACAGATACCGTCAGGCGAAGAAGGTGGCAATTTTTTCTCAATAACAAGTTATGATGGACAGGCGATGTATGATGAAATCATCAAGGCAACAAATGATTTTGATGATGCATACTGTATTGGGATTGGAGGATATGGTACTGTGTATAAAGCTGTGTTGCAACCCAACAATTTAGTAGCTGTGAAGAAACTTCATTCATCATCTGAGGGTGACGATCATATAGGATTCCTAAATGAGGTACGAGCATTGACAAACATAAGGCACAGAAACATAGTTAAACTCTATGGATACTGCTTCCATGCTCGTCACTCATTTTTAATTTACGAATATCTTGAGAAGGGAAGTCTAAAATCGCTCTTAAGTAGCGATATCACAGCAAAGGAAATGGATTGGCTGAAAAGGGTAAGAATTGTTAGGGCTGTAGCGAATGGTTTGGCTTATATGCACCATGATTGCACACCACCTATAATTCATAGAGACATTTCTGGAGCTAATATCCTTCTCGATTCTGATTATGAGGCACATATCTCGGATTTTGGAACAGCGAAGCTTCTAAAGATGGATTCATCGAATTGGACTGCGGTTGTAGGCACCTATGGCTATATTGCGCCAGGTAACTACCATATATTTTAAGGTTATCTATAAATACTACTTCTTCTCAAGTTTCAGATTTATCTATGTTACATTTAATCATGATCTGAATTCTGACATAACAATTTTTTTTGTATTCTCATGTTTCCTTCCATGTAGAGCTTGCTTATACGATGGTGGCAACAGAGAAATGCGATGTGTATAGTTTTGGAGTTGTTGCACTAGAAGTGATTATGGGAAAGCATCCTGGAGATCTTATATCATGTCTACCAACATTGTCTACTGATGATCTATTGCTAGCCAATGTAGGAGATAGACGGATTCCGCCACCATCATCTCTAGTTTCGAAACTAGCTCATGCAATTTTGAATGTCTCACGGGCATGTTTGAACTACAACCCACAGGAAAGGCCAACAATGCGCCAAGTCAAAGATTTATTGTCAGTGGATGATCGACTTTGGTTGAAGATGCATGTATCGGTAACTTGATGCTAGGTTCATCGATTTTGTATGATGTCTAGTCATAAGTCATAAAGGTTAAGAAACTTTTTATGTTTCTTTTTCTTGTCCTGAATTATGTTGTAGATTGTTACTGTATTAAATAAGCAAATAATTTATATCAATGAGTATTGCTACCTTTCTAGAATAATACGGTTACGTGTATTATGGATTTTGTTGGTAATTTCTTTAAGTTATGTTTTACAATTATAAAATTACCAAGGGGAAATTTGCATATCCGTTAGAATTTAATCATACTCATATCAAAAAGAACCAAAAGACGAACCTGATTTTATAGAATGGTTTTCGGTTTAAAAGTGAACCGAATCGAATTAGCATTGACAATAGCAGTAGAAACAATGTAGAATTAGCCCATTGGGCCGAGTCCAAATGGCACTTTCTTTTTATGGACCCAAAAAATAGGAGTACAAAAATGTTGGATAGTCAATTTCAATCGACATGGTTTATATAACTTTATATCACTTCGACGTTTTTATTTTGCTACTGGAGTACATCGCAATTGAAAGGGTGTTCACATTTTCCGTTCTCGCAACTTCATCAATCGAATCATTTGATCAGCTAAAGCTAATAGTAGTTATTTGGTGTTTCATAAAAAAGCTACGGTGTAATGTCATTGACCTCAAAAGCAACACAAATTTTTCATCAAGGGGTAGCAAGTTAATCATAACGACCGTCTTTTCTAAATCTTGGTTTTCTTCATTTGCTCCCATAATTCCAACTTGACTTGATTTCATGAAAAGTCTGGTAGCCATTTCAAAGGCCAACTTGCATTGGCAAAATACACTTGCATGGTGTACCAGGTGGGGTGTTCGTTAACGACTCCACACACATTATGTAAAAGTCAAATTGTATGTATTTGCTAAAAGTTGGTGACCCAAAAAAGTGCAAGAATCTTGGTGTCTCTAACTATTCATAGGGTATCTAATTTCTCCTTGTTGTGGTTAATGAAAACGATAGAGGTGGCAACATGGGCTGGACTATTGGGTTTAGCAACATGGTACGGGTCCAATTGGTTTGCCAGAAACAACTTTGGTGCAAAATTTCGTTAAATCTTATTATAAATAATCGGTGTCAAGTATGACAATAAAATACATATGTGGAAAACTAGAAGGGGGGTTGAATAGTTTTATGTCTTTTTAATTTTATTATGAAAACCTTTGTTTATTTTTAAAACACTTAGATTCAAGTTTGCATGAAAAATAAAACTTGAACCTTATTATTAGTTATACAAGTATTCTTTTAAATTGATTGTAAAAGTTTTGGTTTCTTGAATGGAGTTTCAATTTGATCTATATGTGAAGTCAACTTCTAATTATTACTAACAGTTATATATGCCTATATGTTATAAAAGTAATGACGATATAAATAAAGATGTAAGTAAGAGATGGAAAGATCTAACCGAGACACGAGGGATTTATATTGGTTCGGCTACAAGGACACCTTCCTTGCCCTACTCCACTCCCCGAGCACCAAGCTCGAGAGTTTTCTTCACAAATTCAATAAGCTCCCTTATGGCGGAGAAAACCGTACACAACTTTGGCTTACACGGGTTTAACGACACAAAGCTAAATGTCGAGTTCTAATCGTAGCTAGAACGAATCTCACAACTTCACAGCACAACTTATTCACGACTACTTCACAACGGCTTCACGACTGCTTCACGACATCTTCACGACTTCAACACACACAACCTCTATGCCGCGGCTTCACGACTTCAACACTATGTCTTCACGACTAAGACTTCACGACTTCAACATGACCGCTACACAACCTCTATGCTACGGCTTCACGACTTCAACACTAGAACTTCACGACTAGGACTTCACGGCTTCAACACGACCGCTACACAACCTCTATGCTACGACTTCACGACTTCAACACTAGGACTTCACGACTAGGACTTCATGGCTTCAACACGACCGCTTCACAACCTCTATGCTACGGCTTCACGACTTCTAGGCTATGGCTTCACAACGGCTTCAGGACTTCTCTACTTCACAACTTTACAAGGCTTCTACTCTACTTCTTTATTCCACAACTACTTATCCACCTTCTTCACTACTTACACACTACTCTAGCCTAATCACTTATGTTTACAACTTATATACACACTTTACACAAATGAATGAAAGATTTACAAAGTATACAAAACAAACAACTTGAGTAACAAGATGCTACTAAGTTGTAATACTTCTAGTCTTGATTGATAGAAGTATTCTTTTTTTGCACTTGGATGGTGGAAGCTTGGATCACTTGGAAACCAATGCTTAAGATTACATGATCAAAGGTTTTTTGAAGATATGAAATGAGATTTACAACAAAAAGTTTTAGTGCAAAAGGGTGAGTAAAAATCCAGGGGAAGACTGGTATTTATAGGCAGAAAAACTGGACAGCTGGGAGCCACTGGAGCGTAGCCGGCCCCCTTAAATAGGGGGCGGTCCCCTTAATTTTAAGGGGGCCGCCTAGCAAAATTAAGGGGGCCGCCCTCCCTAGCCGTTGCCCAGTTTTGTCTTTTTGTGGGGAAGGTTTTTCTGGAACATTTTTACTGATTTTGGTTAAAAATTTGAATTCATAAATTTATAATGAATTAAACCTTTTTATTTATTACCAAAAATGTTTTTCTAAAAGATATAAAATGTTTTTGACATTTTATAAAAAATCTAGTTATTAAGAAAATGTTCCTTTGATCATATAATGCATTAAGCATTAGTTCATTCATACCTTAAGTGATTTTAGTTGTAGAAGTGAATATTTACAACTAAGTACTTGTTTATTTTATAAGTTTATGTTTTAATGAGTTTACATTTTGTGATCATCAAAACATAGAGATATGAATAAATATTGATAATGTTTTTAGGCATTATTTATGTCAACAATCTCCCCCTTTTTGATGATTACAAAACTAAAACTCATTAAATCCAAAAAGTTATTTTTGGACAAGTATTTAGTGAGTTTATATTCACTTCTCCCCCTTTTTTGTAGCATCAAAAAGGTTGATCCGACAAGTTTTAGAGACAAAATTTGTCGGAATGAGAACTCCCCCTTGATGTGTGCTCCCCCTCATTTGAGGGCACCAAGGAATCGATACATGGAATACTTGCAAGAAAAATATTAGAAGCACAAGCATATATATAGCAAAAATAAGCATGCATATAAAGACATTCATTAAAAATGTTGTGTATCAATACACAACCATCTAAGATTATATTCAATCCTACATTAGCTAGTAAGTAATGCAATCTACATAATCATTCTAGGAGTACATGATCTTCCATGGGGCTTGCACACAAAATGGTTTGAAAAATTATTTTTGATTAAGCATTGCATATGCTTAATTTGGTGAGAATGAAGGTTGTGGTGGTGTAGTGGGTGAAAATGGTGGAGGTTGTGGTGGAGGTTGGTTGTTAAGCATGTGTTCAAGGGATGAAAACATGTAGTGTATCTCATCTCTAAGACCAAAGATGATGGTTCGGTTGTGGATGCAACAAAGGCAATTGTCTCCATGGGCTTCAAGTAAAGCCCAAGGGATGGGAAAGCATGGTGGTGGTATTGGTGATGATGAGAAATGAGCATCAAGAGGTGTTATTGGTGATATGGAAATGACAAGTTGGGTGAATGGAGGTTCTTGAGTAGGAGGTGGAGTTGATGCTCTTGATGGTGGTGATGGAGTTTTGGTGTCTTAGAGATGATTTTGGTGATAGCATGGTGAATGAAAATGGGTGTTTGATGGAGGTGATGGTTGATTTAGGTAAGGTTTGGAGGTTTTGTGGTAAAATTCCAATACCAGTTCGTCCTTTAAGAGAAATGGTAGCTGGGGCTAGATAAAAGGGGTCGCAAGATGCAAAAGAAAACAGTAAATTTTACTGCCCAGATGGCCGGTCCCCTTAATTGTAGGCCGGCCCCCTTAAAATTAAGGGGACCGCCTAGGGAATTAAGGGGGCCGCCCATCTGGTGTTTTCCCAGGCGACCAAATTTGAAAAATTTCTAGAAAAGGGTCATTTTTAGGGTGTTTTTGCAGCAAGCTCCATTTGAATCATGTACATCAAGAATGATTAAATAGTGGCATAAACATGTTAAATACGCATGCATACATTTAAAACATATTATGGAATAAGCATGTTATTAATCATCAAGCATGTATATATATCATGATATCAAGTATACAAGCAATAAGCATAACAATCATATATTAAAGACAAGAAATAAAGCATTCATTAGTTGAAAATGATTATGTTAAAAACATAATTATTGATACAACACATGTTTTGCTTATAGCATACAATAAGTAGAAAATTTTAAATTGCCTAAGAGATCCATTTGACTTGCTAGAGACATGAAAAACTTGAATTATTTTGGATGGATGATGGTAAAGAGGGGGTAAAAATGTTGGATTAATGGGGTTGTAAGTTTGGGTGTATGGATGTTGGAGAGAGTGTTGATGGAGGAATTGGAGGTGGAGAGCTTGGACTTGACCATGTTGAATGAGGGTTTTGATGTTGTTCAAGTGGTGGTGTTGGATTAGATCTAGTGAGAAGATACTCAATCCAAGTGAGACGCTCATTTAAGACGATGGTTTGATTTTGGAGAAAGATGCAACAAGGACAATTGTTGACATGTTTCTCAATTTGACTCAAGTGATGTGGTGATGATGGTAATGATGGTGAGATGGATGGTGATGGGTCTAAGTTGCTTTGAGCAAGGTGCAAAGCAAGGAGAGCATTAAGCTCATGGGCTTCCTTGAGTTCTTCAAATGAACTTCAAGTGTTGAGTGGAAGGTAATGATGATGGAGAGTGGTTGTTATTTGGTGGAAGTGGTGGTGACACTCTTGGTGGTGGAGACATTTGTGAACTTGGGTAATTATGAGTGAATGAAGGTGGACATATGGATGATTGGTTATGTGTGTGAAAGGGTTCATTAGGATGAGGTTTAGGTGTTGGTTGAGTTTGAACAACATCATTTGTTGGGTTATGGCAAATGTCAAGCTTCCTCCTCCAAATGGGCCTCACTGAGATTTTAGCAACTCTTGAAGGCTTGGATCTTGGGTGGTTAGGTGATGACATGTTTGGATGGATGATATGGATGAGCATTTATGATGGAGTTGGGTATTTATGGTGTAGTGATGATGTGATTGTGGAAGGTAAATTTTGGTGGGTGGTTTGTGACAAAATGTGTTTGTGAATTTTGGGAAGTATAGGATAAAATGGGCTAAAAAAATAGAAAAAGGGAGCAGCACCTTCGACCATCAGATGGCCGGTCCCCTTAAATATTAAGGGGGCCGCCTAATGAATTAAGGGGGCCGCCCATCTGCTGATTTCTAGGTTACTGGAAATGGGTTTTTGGCAGAAAATTTTGAAAGGGTTGTGTTTTTGGGTTTAGTTTCAAGCAAGTCCAACTTCTTTTGAGGCAATTTAGGATTTAATAACTTATGTATGCTAAGCATATTCATTAGACATTATTATCTAGCATGCAAACAACTCATTTAGCATGTAACATATATATGTTAGACAAGAAAACACTACATAGCACCAAGTAATTCATAGTATCATATTTAGGAAGATTAATAAGCTAGTTAAATAATCCTAATGAATATCTATGTGCATGGGAATGTAGAGTTGTGATAGCATGGACTTCTAGACTTGTACCAAGTGAGGTCATAGTGAATAAATTATGGTTATTTTCAATTTTAGTTCACTTATAAATGTCACATACATAAATATAGATGACAGATATGAGATCACCATGCATGATTTAAAGAAATGTTTTTGGCATTATTCAACAATGTTTGAAAGTGGGTTTTTATGTGGATGTGAAAAATATTTTAATGAAATAGTTTTGGTTTTATTTGAAAATGTTTTTATGAGGAAAGAAAACATATTTTTCCAATCTTTGGTTTTGATAAACACGTAATTATGGACACAAGTTTGGAAGAAAGGTAGGATGGTGAAACATGTAAAATAGAAATGTGTCATAATCTTTTGAAAAATCATTTTTCCAAAATGTGAAGTTTTTGCAAATTTAAAAATAAGTCCCATTAATTATAGGTTTAAAAATAGTGGTTTATAAAAGATCTCATGCTCAAGGGTATTGGTTAAGTCTATTGTCACATGCTACCTCTTTCTACATATCCTATGGCATTTAAGCATGTATTATGACTAAATACAAAAATACATCATGTCAGAGTAGTTAGAGAAAAACAAAAGCTATTATAATGACAATGCATTCAACAACTAAACAAATAATTACGAAGGCATACAGTCAAATCACATAGGAGCAAGTAAACATCTAGAAATTTTATATATGCAAGATGACATACATCTAGGAATGAAAAGCTCTAGTGAAAAGCAAATTTCATAACAGTAAACTATCGTTAGGTATATTTAGGAAGAATAATGTATTCAAGTTGGAGAATGAGTATGAAACTATTACTAGTGGTGCTCAATTCAGGCTAAACACGACCGTTTTTACGGGTTACACACACCCAACTTCTCACATAGAAGCAATTCAACCGTTAGTTCAAATTGAGTTTCTAGTCAATAGATTCTCCAGTAGTCATTCTCTTTTTAGAAGAAATTAAGTTCCTAAATTTACCTATCGAAGAGTACCAAATATGAAGATTGCTTGGTTTACTAATACTTAGGGGGGCTAACTAAAGGGTTTCTAGTTCATTAAGCCACAGAACGAATATAACTAAAGTGTAAAGGCAAAGCAACCTATCAGACTAAGCGTATCCTAAGGCATTAATAAGATTATATGCATGAAGTAATTACTTATGAAATTTAAAAAGAGAACTTACCTCACGTCCTAGCTTTTCTTCGTAATGTCTCAGATGATGATCGATGTGTGAATGATAGGTGAGTCGGATGATGATCTTCTCCTTCGTCTGTGTCACTCCATGATTTTGGATTGAGTTCACTTTGGAGTAGATTCATGTAGTCTTCGTCGTTAACACCTTCATTAACAACATTTGAACTAGTAGCACATGTATCTATTTTATCTAAATGTTTATCTATTAAATTTTCTAAGATGACTAATTCATGTATAAGATCAAAATCGTCATCTTTGGCTTGACATTTTTCTTGATGAAAGTTTAAGAGATTTTTCCAAATATAATTTTCCGTTTTACAGAAGAATATTCTTTCATATTCAACTTTCGGCAAGGTTTTATAAATAATTATTTTAGCTTTATTATTTATGTCATTCTTTATTTTCAAATGCTCAATTTGACTTTCAAAATCCGTTTTTGTTTGACTCTCAAAATCCGTTTTTGTTTGACTTACAAAATATGTTTTTGTTTGACTTTCAAAATATGTTTTTGTTTGACTTTCAAAATCACCAATCGAAATGACATGCCAAAGATCTAGATCAATTGATTTAACATAAGTTTCAAATTTATTTTTCCATTCAAGAAAAGTATAGTTTTCAAATACTGGCGGTTTTAGCAAAGATTCCCCTTCTAGATATTTTTTGAATTCCATAGATCGATTCAAGTTTTAAAATACAGTATATTTTAAAGATCTTGATTGACGTGGCTCTTGATACCAATTGTGGAAAACTAGAAGGGGGTTGAATAGTTTTATGTCTTTTTAATTTTATTATGAAAACCTTTGTTTATTTTTAAAACACTTAGATTCAAGTTTGCATGAAAAATAAAACTTGAACCTTATTATTAGTTATATAAGTATTCTTTTAAATTGATTGTAAAAGTTTTGGTTTCTTGAATGGAGTTTCAATTTGATCTATATGTGAAGTCAACTTCTAATTATTACTAACAATTATATATGCCTATATGTTATAAAAGTAATGACGATATAAATAAAGATGTAAGTAAGAGATGGAAAGATCTAACCGAGACACGAGGGATTTACAGTGGTTCGGCTACAAGGACACCTTCCTTGCCCTACTCCACTCCCCGAGCACCAAGCTCGAGAGTTTTCTTCACAACTTCAATAAGCTCCCTTATGGCGGAGAAAACCGTACACAACTTTGGCTTACACGGGTTTAACGACACAAAGCTAAATGTCGAGTTCTAATCGTAGCTAGAACGAATCTCACAACTTCACAACACAACTTATTCACGACTACTTCACAACGGCTTCACGATTGCTTCACGACATCTTCACGACTTCAACACGACCGCTACACAACCTCTATGCTGCGGCTTCACGACTTCAACACTATGTCTTCACGACTAAGACTTCACGACTTCAACATGACCGCTACACAACCTCTATGCTACGGCTTCACGACTTCAACACTAGAACTTCACGACTAGGACTTCACGGCTTCAACACGACCGCTACACAACCTCTATGCTACGACTTCACGACTTCAACACTAGGACTTCACGACTAGGACTTCATGGCTTCAACACGACCGCTTCACAACCTCTATGCTACGGCTTCACGACTTCTAGGCTATGGCTTCACAACGGCTTCAAGACTTCTCTACTTCACAACTTTACAAGGCTTCTACTCTACTTCTTTACTCCACAACTACTTATCCACCTTCTTCACTACTTACACACTACTCTAGCCTAATCACTTATGTTTACAACTTATATACACACTTTACACAAATGAATGAAAGATTTACAAAGTATACAAAACAAACAACTTGAGTAACAAGATGCTACTAAGTTGTAATACTTCTAGTCTTGATTGATAGAAGTATTCTTTTTTTGCACTTGGATGGTGGAAGCTTGGATCACTTGGAAACCAATGCTTAAGATTACATGATCAAAGGTTTTTTGAAGATATGAAATGAGATTTACAACAGAAAGTTTTAGTACAAAAGGGTGAGTAAAAATCCAGGGGAAGGCTGGTATTTATAGGCAGAAAAACTGGACAGCTGGGAGCTACTGGAGCGTGGCCGGTCCCCTTAATTTTAAGGGGGCCGCCTAGCAAAATTAAGGGGGCCGCCCTCCCCGTTGCCCAGTTTTGTCTTTTTGTGGGGAAGGTTTTTCTGGAACATTTTTACTGATTTTGGTTAAAATTTTGAATTCATAAATTTATAATGAATTAAACCTTTTTATTTATTACCAAAAATGTTTTTCTAAAAGATATAAAATGTTTTTGACATTTTATAAAAAATCTAGTTATTAAGAAAATGTTCCTTTGACCATATAATGCATTAAGCATTAGTTCATTCATACCTTAAATGATTTTAGTTGTAGAAGTGAATATTTACAACTAAGTACTTGTTTATTTTATAAGTTTATGTTTTAATGAGTTTACATATTGTGATCATCAAAACATAGAGATATGAATAAATATTGATAATATTTTTAGGCATTATTTATGTCAACAACATATTCTTATCAACCAATATTATTGAATAAATTGTACACTATGTGAAACCTTCAACCCCTTTGGACCCGTTTTCTTTAGCTAACTTTTTTTATTGTACTCGTTTGACCCGTTAGAGATTAAACATATCCCACATTGACTCATTCATACATAACTGGCTCAGAATTTCCACGGCTATAAAACTATATGGGAATGTATTTTTAAGATAAACTATAGACGTCAAAGAAGACCCTTGTTTTGTACTAGTGAAACTTGTGACCACTTGTTTTGTATTAGTGATTAAAAAATTGCTATCACTCTCTAGGGATTTTCTTTTGTTAGATTATTTCGTCTCCGGTTTATGCCATCTTTTTTTTAAAAATTAACATATTTAAAAATTGCTAAATAATCAATTTTGATGTTATATGACAAGTATACTTGGTGAAAATAGCAGGTCGCAATTTTGTTTTATAAAAGTGTGCGGTAAGTTAGTTGCAATGAAATTTTAGTGTGCAAGAAAAGATATTGAATGTTAAACCCGAGAAAAAGTCTGTAAAGAATGCTCAATTGAAAAGTGAAACTTGTGATTCTCGGTTCCTAAAAAATGCCAAAACAACAAGTATATACTTCAAGAAAGATTTACACGAGTAAATCATTTTAAAATTGTCATCTAATTAAGCGATCACTTGAATATGAAATTGCAATTGGTGATGTCATAAATAGATATATATTTCTTGATTACAATATGGATTTCAAAGGGTTGGCATGCTCCATATTTCTGCACTTCTTTTAGACTTTTTTGGCACAACGTATCATTAGTGGTTTTTGAAATTTATTTTAGAAAAAATTAAAAGTTCTATGCTCCAATTAGAAGAAAGCACTCATATACCATGTTGTCAATAAAGTTTGGGTTAAGTGGGTAGGTATGGGAGGTCGTCGTTGATTAGCACTAAAAAAAAATAACATGCCCGTATTATTCACGGTCTAAAATAGGGTTAATAGACAAATAAGTTACTAAAGTTTTGGAAAATGTTCACCTAAATTACTATAGTTTAAAATGTTACAAACAAGTTACTCAACTCTTTCCCACCGGTTACTTAAGTTACTGTCTTAGTTTTAACCTTTTACTACCGGCTAAATTCCTACGTGACACCGATGTATTATGGGTTAATAGACAAATAAGTTACTAAAGTTTGAGAAAATATTCACATAAGTTACTAAAGTTTGGGGCATTGTTCAATTAAGTTACTATAGTTAAAATGGATAATGGGTTTGTATTCCTGTTCACTAATCTCTGAGGAGTTTAGAATAACTCCATGTATCGTTTAGAGCACTAAGGATTAACAACAACAATGATAAGAACATACGCAGCGGAATAAGTAAAACATCATTATTATTGAACAAGGTTTCTCGTTATCATCTTCTACAACTATTACAAGCACAACTAATACGATAAGCCCCAATTCTACGTGATCAAGTGTAGTGCGGTTACTAATCTAACAGGGATCAATGATCCTTGAGGCTGAACAAAACACTAAACCCTAGGTGTCTACTTTAGAGGACTCACACCTAGGAGACACACACACACACACGTTTTCTGTGTTTACATCTTTGACACACTTAAAACTAAGACCTGTATTCTCTTTATATAATAGAGAATTAGGTTTACAAAGGACTAATAAGTAAAATCTTCTTTATCAAGCAAGTCCCTTGTGTTTTGCATTGTCTTCATTCTTCACTTGTAGTTTTGTATTTATGAACTCAAATATAAAACCCAACAATCTTCCCCTAGTTGATAATTACAAAACCTTCTACTTGATTCTATGAATGAAACAATCTTCCCCTTAAGCTCACCTCGTAAACTTAAAATAACATGTACCACCAAGGATCTTCAAGTTGCAAAACATGTAAATACTTCTTCCCCTTTTTGTCATTATCAACTAGGAGACGTTAACTAGATGCAACTTTGATCTTGACAACCACGAACCAATATCACACTTCAAATTCAGCCTTCTAATGTCTCGAATTACCCGCCATTAAGTTTTCCGCATTAATAATGAATCCAAGACAATAAAAACTTAAACCATCAGTAGTAATAACGACTTACAGTTGTTAAAACCTTCCCCTCAAGTGGTGCATGCAAATGATTAAACATTTTAACATTAAGCTTCCCCTGAAATCCGTATGTTAACCATTTCTTGATTCTTCAAATCTGTAAGTACAAGTTTCCCTAGAAGTACTAGTGGCCCAAAATATTTTGGTGGTGAAATGACATTTATGTCCAGTCGCCCTGTTAGACTTAAAGTTATGTCATATTTGGGAATTGCATTTAGTCATATGTATAATGGCTAGTTAAACGTGTTGGGCTGTTTGGACTAGAATAGATTAGTATATTTGTATTGTACAAATGTCCAATGTAAGGTCCATGAGCCAAATGCCCACACGAAAGCCCATCATAGCAAGTAGGGCGTCACTCTCTTGCCTATAAATACCTTCCTTGTCTCATCAAGGAAGGTTGGATGTTCATTTGTAATAAGGATGTATGTGTAGTTTCTAGGGATTCATTGTATCCTCCCCATTTCTCTTCTAATCTAATATACCTCTCTTTGTCTCTCTAGAAGTCACCATCTCCCTCTCTTCTCTAATCTATCTTCTTTAATCTTATATTGTGTATGATAAGGATTGATTTTAGGCACCTACAAGTGGTATCAAGAGCCAAACATTGATCTAGGAAAAAAAAATTTGGGCGTGTTACTGTTCATCGACGTGTTATTCTTCATCAGAAACCCTAATCGAGTTTCTTGTCACTTGATCGAGTTTCTCACTAGCCTCATCGAGTTTCTGTCACTTGCTTTCGAGTTAGAAAGTTGGTGGCTAGAAGGATACTCGAGTTTCTCTAACTTGATCGAGTTTCTGAAGACCTGATCGAGTTTCTAAGAACCTAGTCGAGTTTGTTCATATATTGATCGAGTTTCTTAGAACATAGTCGAGTTTCTAGTTAACTTGATCGAGTTTCTCGTAGGTTAGTCGAGTTTCTCTGGTTCTAGTCGAGTTTCTGGTCTAGTCTAGTCGAGTTTCTCATAGCTTAGTCGAGTTTCTCATAGGTTAGTCCAGTTTCTAAGTCTAGTCGAGTTTCTGGTCTAGTCTAGTCGAGTTTCTAAGTCTAGTTGAGTTTCTGGTCTAGTCTGGTCGAGTTTCAGGTCTAGTCTAGTCGAGTGTCCAAGTCTAGTCGAGTTTCTTGGTTTAGTCGAGTTTCTTCAAGGCTTAGTCGAGTTTCTCTAGTCGAGTTTCCCAAGTCCAGTCGAGTTTCTCAAGTCGAGTCGAGTTTATCTAGTGTGATCGAGTTTCTCTAGTGTGATCGAATTTCTAGGGTTGATCGAGTTTCTAGGTTTGATCGTGTTTCTAGGTTTGGAATTCTTCGACTTCCTCTCTATTCTTTAAGTATTTAAAAAAAAATCGAATTTGAGTAAAATTTAATTTGGAGGAGTGACTTAACGGTCAATTTTTATGCGAAATTCAAATTCTGGTGTAATGGTGAAAATTTTGGCCTAAAATTCAAATTTTTAGGTCGAAATTCGAATTTTTTGGGTGAATTTTGGCGTAAAAATTTCTTAAACTCAAATTCTTCCAGCATCATTAGAATGGCATTTTATGGCATATTTCACACCAAAATCACAAATGGTATTATCGGACTGCACCTTCAAATCCTACCACATATAGCCAAAAAGATCCTGATCAAGATTCACAATCAAATGACAATGGCTAAATTTTGCAATGAACTGTGACTACGGGGATGATTCGTTATTATTTATTTTGGTTTGAAGTAAGGTTTTACGGAGGCGTGCACTTATTTCATCTTATTTCTTTCTACCCTCCCGCGAAGATGACTTGTTTGGGCTTATATTAATGGTGACGAAGACTTGGATATCTAGTTACTTTTGTGATTCTTTCTCTTTCCACAAAGTAGCTATCACTTTAAGGAGTTACGTTGTAGTGCTCAGTGTCTCACGTAGTTGAGGATATGTCAAGAGGTTCTGTTCTAATACTTCTGTTGAGGGTATAGGGTACACCGTTCTTAGTCACAAGGATCGTACAAGATTAAGTCACAAATCTGGGTGATTTTACTTCATTCTCAAGTTCGTCATATTGGGTTATCTTCACATGTGGTTACTACAAAAAGCCATTGTATTTGATACAGGGGGTTGATAAAGAGTTAGACACTCTAAATGGTATTGTTAGTAGAATGGGTTTATCGAAATCTTCTCACAGGCTGATTGGGTAAATGATAAAGTGCTTCCAGTTAATACTTCACGTACACATCATTATGCTGATTCCAATAAATCGTAACCAGCTGGGGAGAGAAATGTGTACATCGAAGACGCACAACAAGTTCACGTGATCGGGTTTAATGATTTATGAAATGATTTGTGTCAGAGATTGGTTGATTCTATGTCTTATCTTCTCATATTTTTTTACTTATCCACCTTCAACAATTTAGGGCAACATAATCAAGATGATCAGTGGTTCAACTTGTTACTTTGGTGTTATCATTTCATGTGTACGTTATGGGCTGATTTTTCATATGAAAGATAACTGGGATGCATTTGGTGAGATGAAGATGTTGATACTCTATTCCCCCGAACGGATAATCTTGAAGAAGGTCGAGTCTACAGTCTCTTCTACATTTTCTGCTGCGTATTAGAAGACTAAAGACGGAATGCATTTAATTATCAAAAGACTTCTTCAGATTCAGGGCATTCATAAGAAAGGTTGTCAGTTTGGGGGAGAGCACTAATTAGGGGAGAGTGAAAAGCTAGACTCAATCACCAATATCCTTACCCTAAGTAGATTTGCTCACTATGTTCTTTTGCAAGTAAAGAAATGAGGCTGAGAAGATTCTGCAAGCTGAACGAAGTAATGAAGTTTGAAGACCATTCTCAGAACTGTTGCGCTCATGTTTTGTATTAAATTTACTTGTTGGGAACATTGTAAGCAATTCCCGTATGACATCACACTTTGGGGAGAGATTGTTAGACTTAAAGTTATGTCATATTTGGGAATTGCATTTAGTCATATGTATAATGGCTAGTTAAACGTGTTGGGCTGTTTGGACTAGAATAGATTAGTATACTTGTATTGTACAAATGTCCAATGTAAGGTCCATGAGCCAAAAGCCCACACGAAAGCCCATCATAGCAAGTAGGGCGTCACTCTCTTGCCTATAAATACCTTCCTTGTCTCACTAAGGAAGGTTGGATGTTCATTTGTAATAAGGAGGTGTGTGTAGTTTTCTCCTTTCTCTCTCTAGAAAACATACACACATCCCCTCATTCTTTAATCTAATATACCATGTTTAACCTTTATTTCGAGCATCCCCGACCTCCTGAATATGTGTTTCTATGTGTTTTTGATCATTACACGCCCAAATACGGTTGCCCTCAAATTACTAGTTGCCCAAAAAACATTCCCTTACACATACCTTACACATACGTACCAAAGTATGTACAAAATATTGAAATACGGGCTATTCTGTTGTAACTCTAATTTATTTATCGAATGATAAATTTTAAAAACTTCTCATTTAGAAGTCGTTTTCTATGGCTTGAACTTTTTACTATAAAGTAGCACCCCAATGACATTATGTTCCACTGCGATATTTTGAGAGTGTTACACTTCAGTTAGTACGTCTATGGATTTTACCTATTTTATTCTGTATAATAGTTATTACAAAACCAAGTTTTTCAATAAAAATAAAATAATAATAATAAATAAATAAATAAAATAAACGTGAACTTGAGTAACTTAGATGACATTTTTGAAACATTAGTAACTTAGACGAACTTTTTCTCAAACTTTAGTAACTTCTTTGAGGTGGAATATGTTTTAGGATGGGATACCGGCTATCAACCGTTTGCCCACCTTGGGAGTAACCCTAGTGTATCTTTTTTGAAACTTTAGTAATCCAGTTGATAAACCCGTGAACTTGAGTAACTTGTTAGTAACGTTTTAAACTATGGTAACTTAAGCGAACATTTTCCCAAACTTTAGTAACTTCTTTGTCTATTAACCCTTTAAAATATTATGCTCCAATTAGAAGAAAGCACTTTGGAAGGAAAATATGACACCACCTAAAATTTAATTTCTAAGAGTTGGAAAATAATTTATGAGAAAAGGGTAGCTCAAGTATAAATAAAGACATACGAACCTTCACTTTATAGAAAAAAAAACATGCAAAAGCAAGCAATGGCTTCTTCAAAGTTCTTACTTTTATCTCTAGCTCTACTACTCATTGCTCTCTCATTTGTACCAAACTTTATTTCTGCTTCTTTGGAGGAAGCAAATGCTCTTCAAAAATGGAAAGCAACCCTTAAAATCCCAAACAACTCCCAATAAATTGTATCTTCTTGGACACCCCTTCCAACGAATACTAGTGCACCCACTCCGTGCCCTTCTTGGTTTGGAATTGCTTGCAATGCTGATGGGAACATTAACAAGTTGAACCTCTCTACGTCTGACTTAAAAGGTACGCTTCACCAGTTCCCGTTCTCTATTCTAGGCAACCTTACCGATTTTAATCTTAGTGTAAACAACTTCTTTGGTCCCATCCCACCAGAAAAATAGACGAAAACACGTATGAAAACGTACCAAAATGGGTGACAACGTATAAAAACACTCGAAAACATAAGAAAAACGGCGAAAACGTGTGAATACAGACAAAAATGTTTAAAAACGGAAGAAAACGTATAAAAATAGATGAAAACATGTATAAACGGGCGAAAATGTATAAAAACGTAAGAAAATTAGACGAAAACGTATAAAAGACGATAACGTAGCAAAACGGGCAAAAACATATAAAAACGGACGAAAATGGACAAAAACATAAGAAAATGGACGAGCTACATCAGAAAACCAATTTTTTATTTAATTTGAAACGACTGTTAGTATAAAGGAGTAACGTTGCAAACGCTTGTTTGGTTAATGGACTAACGTGCCACTTGACGATTGAGAGCTAATGGAGAAGATAACGACAGTTAGCGTTAAGGACGAACGGTGTGCAATAGTTTCAACATATGGATCAATCATGCAACAAAAAAAGGGGCTCAATTAGGGATTTTCCCCAAACCACAGGGACGAACCATGTAATTTACTCTTATATTTTTTAAAGTATATATTTTTATTTTAAATTTAAATAGGTGGTCTAATGGAAAAGACAATCTTACCCTCGTGTGCAATGCATGTGGGGGACTTTAACGGTCAAATTTAACGTCCGTTTGGCAAAGAACCATGGGTGTTAAGGGTTTCGGAGTTACGGACAATTTGCTTAAAAAACGTCATTGGACCATACGAGTCAACGCAAACCACAAGGACGATCTGTGTAATTTACTCTTGTTTTAAAGAAATGTTGTAGTAGATATTTACAACTTGTTTGAGAGGTCACGAAAAGATGATGATTTGCTTGAACAATAAAAAAGAGGTCAAACAAGATCAAGTTGGCCACTCTTAATTAGTGGTTGAATCGACTTGTAAAGGCAACACATTATGTCCCCTGCATATATTTCTTATACCTTAAATGATCATGAACTTACATAGATACATAGACACCGATACGAAACACACACAAATAAATATATTCGGTTTAGATAAATAAGAATTATCCATGCCATCGTCTTCACTTATAAGAGATTGCTTCAAATGGGAATTGTAACGATCAAGAAATTTAAACAAAATAGACTGCTAAAAATGTTGGTTGACGTCTTCAATATAATGGACTTGAAATAAAAAAATAAAAAATAATAATAATAATAATAATAAAAAAAAATAATAAAATAAAAAAATGTTGAATACAAATTTTGAGAATATCAATTATGTAGTTGCAACTTAGAATTCAGTTAAGAAGTAGCCTATTACTGTTCTTGTGTGAGCAGCCTACCCCAGTTAGCAATATTTTGGATGTGAAACATGAATTTCTCAATCTGTAATACAAATGGAATCAACATTCAAATCAATTTTATAACAAATAGTAAGAAGGATATACACCATTTGCCTCAAAACTGAACTTTCGTAACAAAGTGATAACTAACAATGATGCCCTTTGGACATGAGAGAAAAATAGATATAGTGTCACTCTAAAGGAAAGTATGCCATAGTATCATAACTGCATGATACTTCATTTTTTCATTAGGTTTTAGTATCTTGTACCTAATGTTTTCACTTCGCACTTTTTGCCTCTGTGTAATGCTTTCAAGCTCGTGCTGCCATCCTAACAACGTTGCAGCATTCTCTGACTTTTCATTGGTTATTAAATACGTCAACCTTCATTTACTTGATCAATTTGATTTCTCACGGAACGTGATTTTATGGATACCAGGCGCTCGTTCTTTCCCTATTCGTGATCAATGTGATTTCTCACGGAACGTGATTTTACAGGCACTTTTCTTCTTTACGCCTAAACATAAATACAACAAAAAGTATCAGATAAACAGATGACATCAATTGAGAATTTACCATGAAGACTATATAAATAACTTTCATAAAATATCAATCAATCATTGGTCCAAAAAAACTCTATATGTTCAAATGTTCAGTGCTTACTAATAACATTGGACTGTTACACTAGCTTAGATTATGCTATGTCGCTATGAAGTTTTGAGGCCTTAACACTACACGTCCTAAACAACGCTATCCATGTGTCCAACTAATTAATACTCATGGTAAAGGTTCAACATGGATGAATTGCTATTCTTTACTAGGAATTTCATCAAGCACTTCAAGCAACAAAAGTTAATGGTGATTAATAACCTACAAGTGATAATCCGCTAAACCTAAACTTTCTGAACTGACATTAGCAATCAAACCCAATAAATAAAAAATCAAATCAGAAGGTGCAGTAAATCATATCTTCAACGAATTTATTGCCAATGAGTAATGTCATATCTTCAAAACTAAATAAAAATATGCAGTAAATCAGTAGATGCAAAAGGAATTATATTTCAATCAACTGGAATTTGATTGAAACAAATGGTTTAAAGAACACAGTTACATTTCTGGGCTTTTGTATTGTGTTACATTTACATTTGCTTCTTTTCTTTACGATCATGCAAGGGTTGGCATGCTCCATATTTCTGCACTTCTTTTAGACTTTTTTGGCACAACATATGATTAGTGATTTTGGAAATTTATTTTAGAAAACATTTCAAGTTTTATGCTCCAATTAGAAGAAAGCACTCATATACCATGTTGTCAATAAAGAAAAGAACATGCCCGTATTCTTCACGGTTTAAAATTTTATGCTCCAATTAGAAGAAAGTACTAGGAAGAAAAATATGACACCACCTAAAATTTCTCAAGTAAACAATCTTGTGGAAAAATTTGACACCACCTAAAATTTCTCAAGTAAACCAATCTTGTGGAAAAATATGACACCACCTAAAATTTAATTTCTGAGAATTGGAAATTAATTTATGAGAAAAGGGTAGCTCAAGTATAAATAAAGAAATACGAACCTACACTTTATATTATAAAAAAAAAAAAAAAAAAAAAATGCAAAAGCAAGCAATGGCTTTTTCAAAGTTCTTAATTTTATCGCTAGCTCTACTACTCATTGCTCTCTCATTTGTACCAAACTTTACTTCTACTTCTTTGGAGGAAGCAAATGCTCTTCAAAAATTTAAAGCAACCCTTAAAATCCCAAACAACTGTTGGAATTTTTATATCATAACACTTACATATAAACATGTAAACATCATCAAAGCATGCAGCGGAAGTAAAGATCTAATACTTATAATTAATTAACCAAAATAAAAGAATATGCGTATCTTTGATTTCTAGCTAAACAAGAAATCGATCACACAAGAACCAATAAAACCCTAAATTAGGGTTTAGTAAATTCGAATCCTTCTAGTCGAATGGGAAAGAATTTCAAATAAAGGTATGTTTGATCTTCGTTCTTGTACACACGTATTACTAACGTTTCAATGCGAAAAGCTAGTTTCTTGTATCACAAAACAAACCCAACACTTGGTTTGAACTCAAGAAAATCGACCCTATGGGAATAGGGGGTATACGATCGGCTAGAACACAAGGGAGGAGAAGAAGAGAAGAAGTTAGGGTTTGCTTAGGAACAAGATTAGAGAATAATGAATACAAGGGTTTTGTATTTATACTAATCTCAACTTGTTATCCAAGCTAGGGTAGAAAACCCTTCCTTCTTGTGGGTTCGGCCGAAACATCAAGCCCAAGAGGAATTCTAGATTCTTCTTGGCTTGTTTCATTATTTCCGTCTCCCATTAACATTTAACGACCGTTAGTCATTTCCCGTTAAGCACTAACGTCCGTTAAGTGTTTATTTGTGAAATTAATAATTAAACATAACTTAATATATTAATTATTAAAACATTGAAACTTATACGTAAAGTGTGCAATCCCGAAGTCTCGTGTTCGAATCCGGTCATACTTATATTAATTTATATCCACAAACTTAACAGCTCCCACTTGGATATGCATTAATATAGTAATGACATTAGTTAGTCTAGCATAACACTCCAATGCCCCTAGAACGACCTTGAGTGTGGTTTCCTGGAAAAAAACCTTTTGATGAATCATCATCATACTTATCATTTTGTTTCTAATACCACGTTAATATGGATATGGATCTAAGTCATTCCATAATTAACTATTCTGTTTCTCGTTATTTATAATTGATCAAGATTACCAAATCATCCGAACGTATTCCAGATAGATCTTGGGCATTGCCATGCAAACATCTTGTCAACCCTACGAGGGGCCCAGCAGTATTATACTTCAAAACAAATTTGAAGGAACAAATTCTTTCTTGACTACAAGCATAACCCTTGAACTTTGCATCACTTCCGAAAGTAGACCCTATAACTACCAGTTACGGATAACGTTAGACTATCTTACAGAAAATGAGCTACATCCGCGGCTGTTATCTGGTATCTCAAGTCTGAGGATAAATATTCATGATTTACTTTAATGACAAAGATCCATAAAGTACAATCATGTGGTTGGGATCTGTCATATATTCAATTTATTCATTTATTGAATATCATGTGAATTTGGCATGTCCAACGCGTCAATACAATTAAGTATATTCTACCAAAACTCAGATTTGTCTTAATTCAATAATATTCCCATATTATTGATTGACAACGGACTATTTAAAATAACATAAGTTATTCATGGATTAAACATGCAAATATAGGATACAATCTATTATTAATGAAAACAAACGTACCACGTACTTTAATTCATTGTAAATAATAATTGCTTAACATCCCTTATCCAAATACTAAAATAGATCAATGCATGATAATTCTTATTAATGAATTATGCCTCAAGTCATGTCAAACATACTTGTTGACAAGACATAAATCAATTAATCATGATCTATCAGAATTTTGAGAATACTTATTTTAAGAATTTAATTAATGAAATTCTTGTATGTGTACATTCAACTATCTTGATATTGCCACATAATATTTCATAAAATGTGTGACATCCTCAACCACGAATTTATGACAATTAAACTATCAAACCTTTTATAGTTTAAAGTATTCTAATTCTTTAATGTAACATGCAACTATGCTCACAGTTAAGCATAACTAGTACCCATGGCCATTAACAAGGATGAAATCCTACCATGACTAGTATTGAGTGTCATCTCAATCTTATTAGCATCATTGTATGCAAACAACAATATGCTTTTAAAATTCCGTAAACTTTAATATTCAATGTGTAATATTTAATACCTTCAAATCTTTCAAGATTTTTCGGCTATAACAATTACGCAACAATTTGCCATATGGTTCATACTTTGAATTTAGGAAAAACTCCAGGATGAGGATGTTAATTCTATATCCAACCATATCCATTACACTTAGTTATCTAATAACTTTCAATTAGATATTAATGTTGTCAAATCATCTTTTCATCAAGCATGATACAACAAATAACATGATGTACATGAAAGATCCTTGTGTCAAACTTAGATTTGATTCATGTCATATCTTTTCAAAGATATGTTTCTATTCAAACTTTCTAATAGTATATCATGTTCTATCAGAAACAATTATTTTACCGCTTATGTTTATAACAATAAACATATATTCTAAGGCTGTATGTTTATTTTCTAAATTTCCATAATGAAGTTTTATTCCAAACTAAGACTTAACATTTAATGTTAATAGAATGTTACTTCCTATATGTTATACAACATATATGAAATAAGAAAATAAATTTAACACTCCCACTAGCTTTCAGGAATATTAAGAGATTGTCTTATTTTAATTATAAATCAACAGTTGGACTTAATGACTAAACATAAGTATATCTCCTAGATGCATGCATTAATCCATTCATAAATGATTGAACTTTGTATACTTCCAAAGATTATTTGAATTCAAATACTCCTTTCAATTACTTATCGTCCTCGCACAAGTAATTACTCAAGAAAGAGTTTTGATATTCCATTGTTAATTTCATATAAATGAAACTAAGAATGACAATCATAATCTTTATACATTTAATGTGCCTAAAAAGAATTTCAATCATAGTTAATTGCTTAAGTGTGATTGATAATCTTTTCACACATTAAATATGTATACAAAATTTGTCCATTATGATTTCTACTCAAAATTTAAATCTCTAGGATTTTCATTTCCTTTGTAGAAACTCATCTTCAATCTATAGTGTAACTATAGAGTTCAAGATTAATTAAGTTACCGAAACTAATTATCTTTATGGACTGCATCTAAGCATTCATAGTATGAGTAATTTGCTAAATTCAATATTAGCAATTTATCAACTGGTTTATCATAATCCTGTAACTCATAATCCTCAACATATTATGTTAGCATTGATTTTATATGTTAAAGTGATGGTCATTCCAAATATTAGAACTTTGTATTTGTGTCGTATGTAATATTGTAGAATAGATGAAGGGCGAGTGGGATTGGACAAATATATGTAACTTCTCTTAATGACTTAAGTCCATGTTATGTAAGAAAACCCAAGTCCAACCCACGAGCCCACCTTAGCCCAATCTCCAAGCCCTTTAGGGCATTTCATGTAATACTTATACACTCCTCCCACCACATAAGTCAATGTGCAGTAAAGTGATAAGGTGGGAGTGTGTCTTTTTCTTTGTATTCTTCTTCTTTCTTTCTTTTCATCTAATCTAATCTATACATTGTTCCATCTCATTTTCTCTACTGCTACCGATCTATCTTCTTTCTTTATTCTTATTCTCATCTATATTCCATTCTATTCTCTTCTTGTTCATGTACCATTCGATCAACAAAAGAAGTGTATGATAAAGTAGGATATCGACTCACAACAAGTGGTATCAACGAGCCTAGCTTCGAGGTAGGAATTTTTTTTGTGTTCGGTTCTTGTTTAAAATACCTACTGTTACATTTTGACTTTCTGAGAAACGTGGTTATGTGTGTTCTATGGACATCGAACGCAAGATCATAGAAAAAAGGTAGTATTTTGTGCGTGGTTTCATCTCTTCGATCATACGCAAAATCAAAGGTTAAAGGTTGTGTTTGTTTATGATTTAACAAGCTGGGTTGTGAAAGGTCACTAATTTATCTCTCAAATCTTGGTTTGGAAGTCTAGATCTTTGTTTGTTCTTAGCTTCTTTGATCGACTAGTATTAAAAATCTTGTATAAGATTTTTGTTATTGGAAAAGATTGGATTGATAAGTGAAAGATTTGATTGAAAGGAGTTAGTGAAAAGTGAGTACAAGTTGGTAAGGTGTCAGGGAAATATCTTAAAAAGATAAGGTCAAGTGGGCAAGTAAGGCAAAAGGACAAAAAGTGGTTGAAAAAGGCAAACTATCGAAATTCCCTCATCAGCGCTTTTTATCGGAATTCAGCAAAAACGAGCGATCTATCGGAATTCGGTTTTGTTATCGCAATTGCAACTGAAAAAAAACTATCGCAATTCAACTCTGGAACTTATCGCAATTCGAATTGCGATAAAAATATCGCAATTGGGCTTCATCAGTTTTATCGCAATTTTACGTCTGGCAGTTTCATCAGATATCACAAATCAGCTTTGTCCGATATCTGTCCTCAATTGCGATATCGGACGACATACCAATTCCGATATCGGAAAAAACTAGATTTCCGAATTGACGTTTTCAGTCCCTGTCCTTTCCAGCAGCCTTAGGGAACTTTCAGATTTGGCAATTTTGGCCCTCGTACTTGTGTGAATTGATTTCAAAGTTAAATAACTTTTAAGGATTTGATTCGAACGTAATTTCGTTAACTCAAAAGTGAACTCGGTATTTTAAATCTTGTATAAGAGTGTAAAATACTTCGACAAACGGATATCTACCCTCTTGTATAAGAGTGTTAGATTTTATATAAATTACCAATTTATATAAATTTGATATATTTCTATCTAAATTGATATTTTGCCATAATTTGTATAAATTTTGGTCAAATTGAAATTTCTATAGAAATTATCATTTTATCTAAATTGTAATTTACATATCTTTTGTCGAAATTCTAAACTTTTGACTTTGTCTTAATTATACTCTAATCAAATTTTGTAACTTTATTTAAATTTGTTTCGTTTATATAAACTGCAACTTCAACCATCACCTACAACAAAACAAGACAACCACATCACAACATCAACCAAGTTTAACCTTCAACAACAACAACTCCTATTTCGTTGCAAAGATCATGTATCCACTTTATCGTACCAGTCATCATCAATGGCAACTCACCAAGACGATATCACAACTGCTTTGGAAAATGGTTTTGCTTCGGTATACAGGGCATTAAACATCGAACAACATAACAACAACCATTGGAATTCACCGTACACTGACAATACGCAGTTATATATGTGTCAAGCCGGAAAAATGGTTAAAGTTATTGGGAATCAGCAAGGAAATGCTATGGGTATACAGACGGGGAATCAAATGCAATATGCCGGGCAGTATACAGGAAATCAAAGGAATCTGTTTGTGAATCAGAATGTGGTCAATCAAAATGAAGATTATTGTTTCATGACTTCATCTGAAATCCACAGGAGTGATATAGGCAGAATTGGTAATGTTCCTACAATGACGAAGGTAGAAAAGCTCCAGTACATGCTGATGCTAGCCAACAAGGAACATTCGGGAATACCATTGACGGCTGAGGAATCCGACTTCCTGCTTTCAACTAGAATCAATGATAATTCTACAGAAGTTACTGGAGTCTCTGATCCTATGCCTGATCAACAAACAACATCATGTAGTGATTCTGAAACTCCTCCGTCCTATGGCACAGAACCACTCCATGAGGTACCATCATTGTTTGCTCATGAAAAGCCACATTCTGTGCCCCTCGAACCTAATTTCGATACATATGTGGGGGAGCAAGTTAATAGCAATGTTAACTGTGAAACTTCATATATAGATCCTAATGAAGTTCAAGTCACACAAAATGATGCTAATGATGAGGAAACCCGTTCTCTCTTTGAATCATTACTTCATAATTGTCATATTGAAATTGAAAAGGTCAAACAGATCAATCGCGATGTTAAAGCCGCGAATGTGAAATTGACCGCTGAGCTTGAGAGTTATAAGGTGAATGCACAAGCTTTTGATTTTCATAACGATCGACAGTCTGAACTTGAAAATAGTTTAAGAGATTCTGTTTTAAGAGAACAACTTTTGCAAATCAAATTTGACACTCTTGATGTTAATTTGAACAATAAAATAAAATCCTTAAACACAAAAATTTCTGAACTAAACAACCAACTTTCAAAACAAAAATCAATTTATTCTAATCTTGAAAAAGAAAAGAAGGAGTTGAATGAAAGGTTTTCAAAACGTGAAAAGGATCTTCTTAAAGAGATTACTGACAAAAAGGAAACCATTGCAAAGTTGGATGATTTACTTGTAAAAACGGGACATTCTGCACAAACAATTAATTCGTTAATAAATGATAAAAACCTAATTTTACATACGCTAAAGAAAACGGCTATCGGTTGTGAAAACCCTTATTATCTCAAGAAAGCTTAGAAAAATCAGAATGTGTTATATAATGGTAGTGTGCTAAATGATAAACATGATCTGATTGAGATTTATGATTCAGATGAAACGATTGAGCTTACTGAAAAGAGACGTGTCAAAATGAGACAAATGCACCCAGAAATTCAACCAATTGATTATAATAAGCTTAATACAGATTCTGGTGTTTATTTGGTTCAAAAAGAGTCACCAATGTTTTTCAAAAAAACCAGTGGCTGTCGCAAAATGAATATTTGCTTCAAAACATCTGTCTAACATTCAACAAATGGCATCTAAAAACACTTATGATACAAGTGCAGCTAGACTATATTTGGTGGATCTTAAACAGAGAATTGAAACACTTCAAAGTATTGTGGCTTCCAAAACAAACAGTCAAAAATTTGAATGGTTTTCAGGTGTTCAGGATGAAATTAAAGAGATTTTTGAAACGGAAATTAATCCACATATTGCTGCAATCTATGCGGTTGTTCTAAATGTGGAAAATAATCTTTTAAAAGAGTCCGCAGAATTCGTTAAGGTTCACAAATCCTTAGTGAAGGAAGCAAATGAATACTTGGAACGAATAACGGTTTTGGAACAACAATATGACAATCTCTGCTTCGAAGCTCTATCGACCGATCTAATGTCCATTATTTACCAAACATATTCTGTGGAAGATGATGAAAGACTTCGAGCCGAAACTTCTGAACTTGTTTTAAAATATGAAAATGCACTTGCTAAGGTTGAGAAACAAAATGTCACATATTTTAAACAACTTGATCAGAAAAAGAAAGAATGCAAGTATGACAAACTGTTGTATGAGTGTTCTTACAAACAAATGCAAGATCAAATTAATCTTTTGAAGTCTCAGCTGGATAGTCAAAAAAGGAAGGGTGAGGAAACTAAGTTTGCAAAACCATCAACTTCGGAACTACCAAAAATGTCACTTTCACAAATGCTTCCAACAGTTGATGTGGCAATTGATTTGACTTAGCCAGTCACTCCAACACCCTTGCCTACAACAGCAAAAGTGAAAGCACCTGGCCTTTCTAGGGATAGTACACCAAATGTGGCCACAAAAACAGTTAAGGAATCAGTTGGTTCAAACAACACGGTCCACAATCACTACCTAGAAACAGCTAGGCAAAAGGCACAGATTCGAAAAGATGGAATTTTAGGTACAAAACCTAGAGTGATGAATTCTACAACATTACAAAGCACTGCTAGTAGTAGTAAACCTCTACCTAGGATCATTCAACTAAAGACTAGGGATTGGTTTGAATCTAAGAGTAGTTGCGAAAACGAAAATGTTATCCACGTAGAATCCAACACTAAGAATTCAAATTCCTCTTCGAACAAAAAGCAGGTTCAAAATGACAGTAGTGACAACATTAAGGTTGCCGTTTTAAACAAGAATGTTGAATTTGTCTATTCTACATGTCAAAAATGTGTCTTTTCAGCTAATCATGATGCATGTGTTGCATAGTATATCAAGAAAGCAAATGCAAGTGCTAAGGCACAATCCACTAAGACACCAAATAGAAACAAACCCCTTGATAAAAAGCAAAAGGCTAAGAAACCTACTAGGTGGATCTCTACAGGATGTAGTTTTTCTCAAAATGAGACTTCCGATGCATCTGAAAAGAAAACAACTCCTAGATCGTGCCTTAGGTGGATTCCCACGGGAAAAGTTTTTAAATCAGTAGGTCTTAGATGGATTCCCACAGGGAAAATTTTTGATACCTGCCCCACAACAAATAATAGTGAAAATCATCAGGATAAGGATGTAGAAACCACTACAACCGTTGATAATGGACACCCTCAATGTGATGATTCTTGTTCTTCTAACACTATTATTTGTGCATATTCTTCTTTTGTGGATTCTGTGAACGCAGGTACTTGTGAAAGTGTTGAGACTTCATACGCTGAATGTGGAAAAGAAGAGCTTTATGCCAACATTTCATTTGGTCTAGTTCAGGACCCGATCTTCAAAGAAAGGAAAGTGCTTCATCAAAAATTTTCGAGCGCTTATCCTAAAAATCAACGGCTTGTAAGTATTTCAGCTTACAACCCGAGCTTCAACGTTTTGGCTTATGCACACATAACAGTGTATAACCTGTTTTTCAAAGAAAGGACCCTGTTGTACGTTTTATTGCAACAATCCTAAAAGAAAAAGAAGTTTTCACGCTAAGTTTATCAAATCAAACTTCTTAATCTTAAGCAAAATTTTATTCAAAATTTCTCAAAAGGTTTTTCAAAACTTTTAAAAATTTTGCTTAAGATTTTCAAATCATTACTCCCCACTTGCTCCAAAGTTTTTCAAAAATGTCAAAACTTATGCAAGTTTTGAGGGGGAGTACTTCATAAAAGAAATTTGTTCCAAAAAGTTCATGCAAAATCGTTTCTCCCTATTAGCTTTCCAAAAACAATGATTTTAATCATACGGTATCAAAAATAACATCGAAATGCTATTTTTGAGGGGGAGAAATGGGATTAAAATGTGATCATGGTTTGAATCTCAAAGGAGCTCATCAGAAAGACTCAGTTGGACCCTTGAATTGACGAAACTAAATGTCCGTTATCGAAAAGACATGTCCTGGACGGGTAATAATTTCAAGCTGGTTTACTAGTGATGTAAGCGTGTCTCGCAAAGGACTTGTCTGAGTAGAATGTTCCAATTCGAGAGATGATCATTGAAAATGACCGGGACGGGTAATAATTTCAAGCTAGTCCATCTAGTGATGTAAACGTGTCTCGCGAAGGTCATGTTCAATGAAAATCGATCATTTCAAATGTGCGATCTCTACCCAACATGTGCAATTCTTTCTCAAATCTCATAAGCACATGTGAAGGGGGAGTATTTAAGAAAATGCAAAACTCTCAAAGTGTTAACAAAAATATGTTTAATCATAAACACTTTGAGAGATTTTCACAAATGGTTTTATGGCAAGTGATCAACAAACCTAGGATAATCATGGTGTTATAAGGTGATTATGGTTAGGTTATGTCCTATGATCCGCCAGAGCCGGAGGGATCTTCCCAAGGACAATTCCAATAGTCTAGAATTAGAAGTCCTTAGGTAAGATTGAAAAAAGGAGTAAATGAGAAAGGGGAAAGAAGGGGTTGAAGAATTAAAAAGAAAAGTTTAAGGTAAGGGTGAAAAGAAATAGCCCTCCATGAAAACTTAGGTCAGAAACCGGGTCAATACATCTGCTATCGGTACTTACTAAGGTGATACTGATATTGAAGACAAGACGTCATGGACCCAGTGACGCGCTGCACAACCCCTCCTAGCCACTCAGATATCTCTTAAAAGATATTTGTTTCATTCTCACGGAGATCAATGCATAATCTATCGACCTCTCACTCCGAGATGTGTTGATATTGAAAAGGTGGCACTCTGCTCCACGCCTCCGATGACTAAAACCAAAATGCACATAATTGAGTCTAGAGCCATGAGATTCATCAAAGATATCTTAGGAACACTTCCAATAAAATACACTTGTGTTCACCAAAAAGGACATAAGTTGTAAGTGTCATAATGAGATCTGAACCTGGAAGAGCTGGACGATTTATTGCTAACTGTTTTATAAAGGTACTGAAGAAATTCCATCAACCATCGTATGTCTCAACATCTATATTGGAAGAATCGACGCTGTGAATACATGAAGATGTTGATCAAGGCAAAGAACAATCCAAAAGAAGATACGATGAAGATCACAATGCATGAAGGAACAAAGAATCACAAAGTTCAAGACCCATAAGTCTAAAGATCTAATCACGTAGTGCATCTTTTGAATGACCATCCCTTAGGGGGAGATTGTTAGCATTGATTTTATATGTTAAAGTGATGGTCATTCCAAATATTAGAACTTTGTATTTGTGTCGTATGTAATATTGTAGAATAGATGAAGGGCGAGTGGGATTGGACAAATATATGTAACTTCTCTTAATGACTTAAGTCCATGTTATGTAAGAAAACCCAAGTCCAACCCACGAGCCCACCTTAGCCCAATCTCCAAGCCCTTTAGGGCATTTCATGTAATACTTATACACTCCTCCCACCACATAAGTCAATGTGCAGTAAAGTGATAAGGTGGGAGTGTGTGTTTCTCTTTGTATTCTTCTTCTTTCTTTCTTTTCATCTAATCTAATCTATACATTGTTCCATCTCATTTTCTCTACTGCCACCGATCTATCTTCTTTCTTTATTCTTATTCTCATCTATATTCCATTCTATTCTCTTCTTGTTCATGTGTCATTCGATCAACAAAAGAAGTGTATGATAAAGTAGGATATCGACTCACAACATATTATACAAATATTTGAGATACCCTTGCGGATCTATGAATAAGAATTCCATCATCTTGAGATTTAACATTAACATGTTTAATCCTCATCATGACTTTACTAGTGTATTTAAGAAGATCATGTATCTTGTAATTTTATCTTTTCAAGATAAAACTCCCACTTGCCTTTTGCAATTTATAGACTATCTATAAATACTTAGCAAGTAGAGAAACACAAAATTGTTCTCTTTTGGGACATTACAAATACATATTGACAGTTCCTTACATTAAGTTTGTTAATAACCTACTCAAAAGCAGTTTAACAAATTCAGAACTTCAATTATAAGATTAATGTGATTCATCACATTCCATAATAAATAGTGTCTTATTAATCTTCTAGGTTGGAGTCTTATTGAGTATATACAATCCATACTCAATTTTTCTAACCTTGATAGCTTTAGGAAGAAATGAAGATATAGTTATCTTTAATCAAACAATATAACATGAGTTTGATTTTCCTAACTAAACGTACCATAAACATTATGTATTTCATTAGGATTAATATTGTAAGTCAATCTTACAATATGTGAGATAAATATATTTCATTTTGGTTTACCTATTCACCAACTAAGTCAAGTTAATGGTGAAATAGATTTTCCAAGCCAATTGCATGCTATATAACATAAGTACTTTTTGACTAAGTCACTTCATGTCCATGTATTAACAAGAAGACATAAACTGTTATAATTCCAATATACGTTATAAATCATTGATCAACTCAATGACTTCTAGTATATGTCATAATAAAAAATAACATAACAGGTTAACGTCTTACTTTATTATAATCCTTGTAACAATTAAAAGACTTCATATTTATATCTTTACAATAAAATATAAACATGTATAACTAAAGTAATCATGAACACCACAATTTGGCTTCAATAGTAATTTCAAGTTAATTTATTACTTCATATATTTATGACATTCCAAGAATACATAAATATTCAAATTTGAAGTAGTATTAGATTACTTCATTTATTTATGTCATTGCAATAATACTTAAATATTCAGTTTGAAGTAGTCTTATTATTATATTGACACTTGTAAATTAACATAGTTTCATTACATCAGTTGATCTGCTAGTAATGAAAGTATGTAATTTACCTTGTCATTAATATCTATGTCAAGGTCTCACTTACGCTAGATATTAACTCCAGGTGTTCTATTAATTAGATGTGAATAAATCACATTAGAACATTAGTCTCTTACCTTGCAGTCAAGAGAATCCTTTAAATTCATATTCCTTTGTGTTGTTGCTTGCACACAATAAAGATTTCTCCCATTTGTGCATGGAACAACATCATGTATCAGATAAACAACACGTCAATCGTTTGTTTATGTGATCAATATGATTGTGTCATTGATATTAGTAGATATAGGACCACCTTGTCTAGTAAGGAAATGTACATGACTATCCTTAAAACCACAAGTGTCTACAATTGGAAAGTAATTATCTTAAGAGATTCTAGAGATAATCTGGGTTACTACCAAGATATCCAAGCTTGTAGCTCCCACTGAATTACAGATCATTACATTAATATATATAATTCAGTAATTACAACACAATGCTCCCACTGGATTTGACAACATTATAAGTGTTTCATAACCAGTAAAAGCAAATAGTGTGCTATTTACTTTTCTACACCTTTGAGAAATCTCATACGTAACAATTACTTAGGTACTAAAAGAATGTATTCTACTTTGTTAATGATGGACTATCCATCAATGCAATTAACTTAGAAATAATTGGGCATGCAATTTCTTCTTTAATAGGTCTACCATCCCCACAATGGTATGTAGCACCTTTAAACGGTCAAAGCACAACAACTAGACAAAGTATGCTAGTTTGCCTTTTACCAATTTTGGGGTAACTAGTCTAGCTTCTAATTTTAATAACTCATAAAATGTGCAATTTTCTTAACTATTAAAAAATGCTATGAGTTATTTCTTAGAATTCAAACAATTCTAATTTTCCGATCATACCTTTCTCATTCATGAAAAGGAATAGGATTAAGTCTCACTCTTCTCAAAGAAAGTAGATTAGGTTTATTCTTTTAGTAAAGTTGACTCTAGCAAAAAACCCCTATGGGTGTAGATCAATTTTCCACTAAAAGAATGCCCCACGTTTACGGTTTTACTATTGCATTTATACATTAAAAGAATTTACAAAATTCAATTTTAGTATTTACGATAATACAATTTTTCAAGAAAATTAAATACCCATGGTAAATAACATTTAACCATTTAATTTTCACTGAAAACTAGGATCCAAATTGACATAGTTTCATCACATCAGTTGATCTGCTTGTAATGAAAGTATTCAATAAGGTACGAGTAGAACTCAATTGCCAATATACAAATTGCAATTCCTAGAAATTATGGGATTTACATATTTGCCAACTTCAGTTGCAATGTAAGCATGTTTTATCCCCATCTCATGCATTAAGTGTCAAGGTCTCACTTACAACTTAATTAAGTCGTCTAATTTAGAAACATGCAAATTAACATAGTTTCATTACATCAGTTGATCTGCTAGTAATGAAAGTATGCAATTTACCTTGTCATTAATATATATGTCAAGGTCTCACTTACGCTAGATATTAACTCCAAGTGTCTCTTATAATTAGATAGCATGGACTTAAATTTTAGGGTATTTATTTTGATGTGTGTAATCAAAAATATGTACAAAGATGTCATGCATTCATCTTGTATCATATGTTTCAAATAAAAAACTTTTACTCATTAGTTTCTTTATTAAGCTTAAATCAACAAAGTTTTAATTGAGGCATTGAGAAACTTACAACTTTGCCTTAAGATGCTTCGTACATATAATGGTTGTACTTGGTAAGTCTAATTTGACGCACAAGCGGGTGGAGAGACAGAATGGATTCTCTTTGAGGCCACAATTTAATGCGAAACCAACCTTAAACCCACCTTATAGTTTGTCAAAATTTGGTCCGTCGTTTGACCATTTTGGTACAGTTGCATCAATCAATTAAAAGTTTAAGATTTAAAAGCTTAAAATCATATTACACCATTATTAAATCCAGTTTATTTTCTATTCTGAAAATTACCCTTTTGCTTACAATCATGTCACAAACATATATATAAACAAATGCGCAATTAACAAAAAAAATAAATGATATAAATAATGTACATGCTAAACAAATCAATTAACATGTATATATTGATCATAAGACTCCCATTGGTTTTCGAGCTAGGTACCAATGGACCACATACACCAATTACTTGGTTGCGTAAGTCCTACGATAAATATATATAATAACACACATGATTGATTTAATATACGATTCGTATGGGGTCTTCCATAATTTTAGGTCTTCCCTAATTACATAATTAATTAACTTTTTAGTAATTTAACTTGTCAAACAATTTTTACTAAAACCCTAATTAATTATTATAAATTGCCTAGTGTAGCATGTATTCAAAACAAGCACGTAACAATTACTACAAGTCCAATATATATAATCCATGACAAAACATGCATGTTTTCGTCATGGATTCCCATATAGCACTTATTATATACAATTATCAAGTTTTAATGTACGCATATCAATTAATGACATATATCAAGTACTCATTAATTAATCACATAAAAATTACATGCAACCTAGGATTTCTACAAGTTTTAAAAAACTAAAACTCTAATTGTAATAATTTAGGGTAATCGACCCAAATAAAAAAATTAGGGTTTACTTATTTTTAAAACCCTAGAACACCATAAACATGTAATAATCATAAAGATCCAATTTTTATGTGTTTCGGTAATTAATTACACAGTATTAACGGCTCTTGATGCCACTGTTGGAATTTTTATATCATAACACTTATATATAAACATGTAAACATCATCAAAGCATGCAGTGGAAGTAAAGATCTAATACTTGTAATTAATTAACCAAAATAAAAGAATATGCGTATCTTTGATTTCTAGCTAAACAAGAAATCAATCACACAAGAACCAATAAAACCCTAACTTAGGGTATAGTAAATTCGACTCCTTCTAGTCGAATGGGAAAGAATTTCAAACAAAGGTATGTTTGATCTTCATTCTTGTACACACGTATTACTAATGTTTCAATGCGAAAAGCTAGGTTCTTGTATCACAAAACAAACCCAACACTTGGTTTGAGCTCAAGAAAATCGACCCTATGGGAATAGGGGGTATACGATCGGCTAGAGCACAAGGGAGGAGAAGAAGAGAAGAAGTTAGGGTTTGCTTAGGAACAAGATTAGAGAATAATGAATACAAGGGGTTTGTATTTATACTAATCTCACCTAGTTATCCAAGCTAGGGTAGAAAACCCTTCCTTCTTGTGGGTTCGGCCAAAACATCAAGCCCAAGAGGAATTCTAGATTCTTCTTGGCTTGTTTCCTTATTTCCGTCTCCCTTTAACTTTTAGCGACCGTTAGTCATTTCCCGTTAAGTACTAACGTCCGTTAAGTGTTTATTTGTGAAATTAATAATTAAACATAACTTATTATATTAATTATTAAAACATTGAAACTTATACGTAAAGTGTGCAATCCCGAAGTCTCGTGTTCGAATCCGGTCATACTTATATTAATTTATATCCACAAACTTAACAACAACTCCCAAATTGTATCTTCTTGGACACCTCTTCCAACGAATACAAGTGCACCCGCTTCATGCCCTTCTTGGTTTGGAATTGCTTGCAACACTGATGGGAACATTTACTGGTTGAACCTCTCGACGTCTGAGATAAAAGGTACGCTTCTCCAGTTCCCGTTCTCTATTCTAGGCAACCTTACACATTTTAATCTTAGTGTAAACAACTTCTTTGGTCCCATCCTACCAGAAATCGGACTCCATTCCAAACTTGTCTTTCTTGATTTTTCAGCCAATCAGTTTTCTGGTGTAATTCTACCTACCATTGGTAAACTAAGCCAGTTAGCCGTTTTGCATTTTTTCAAAAATGATTTAACTGGTTCAATCCCACAAGAATTAGGGAATTTGAATTCTCTCACTGAATTAGATTTGAGCAAAAATCAACTCAATGGTTCAATTCCTTCATCGTTGGGTGACTTGACGTCTTTGAAACTCCTTTATTTGTGGCAAAATCAACTCTCTGGACCCATTCCAATTGAATTGGGGAATTTGAAGTCTCTCTGTTATCATTTATATTTTTAGTCAAGTGATGGTCATTTGTAATATTTAAAATAGTGTGTCGTGTAAGATGTCTAAGTATTGTAAGGCTTTGTGTTGGACTTTTTTAAGAAAAGTTCAAGTAATATGTATAAGCCCAATTCCAACACAAAGCCCATCCAAGAGCATTTAGGGCGACACTCCACATCTATAAATACACACTCTCACTCTCATTTTAGTGTGCCTCTTAGTCTTGTGTAGGTGAGAGTTTGTAGGTGTTAGTGTGTGTGCTCTTAAGGTTTTGTATTTATCTTTATCTTTTGAAGCTAATATACAACCGGTGAAATTTATATACATACGATCCATACTACATCTAATTTCTCTTCATCTATATATTCCTATTGAGTGTCACGGTTCTATATTAGTTATAGTTGTAGGATAGAGTTCGGTTTACATAGGATTTACAAGTGGTATCAGAGCCACTAAAGTTCTTCCAAAAGAGAGATTCGACGATTTAGTTCGACTAATAGGCATGCAGAGCCTAACTCCCGAAGAGTTAGAAAGTCTTCTCAAATCTTCTTGAAAATATTCCGCTGTATATATAGATATAGTTAGTTAGATATAGATTTAAAAAAAATGAAAGAAAAAGAAAAAAAAATGAATATTCTTTATCCGATATGTCTCTCGTATAATCAATATTTTGTACGTGTCTAGAAATGTCATTCAACAATGATACGGATGTGTACATATGCTTGAGAAAGAACATATCTTCTCTCACTTTCTTCGCAATGGCTTTTGTACACTTCAGTATAAAACCCGCACTGCAACGATGGCTTCAGAACAATTCAGTTTCGGACCCGCACTCCAACGATGGCTTTCGTATATATCAGTACGAAACCCGTACCCAAAGGAAGACTTCTGATTATTGCTGATCAGAACTAGCAATCAAAGACAACATATACCAACTTCATGCAAATCCATCTATCTCTTCACAAGGACACTCATTTAATCACTTCATATCAAAAATATCACTGCGTGCTATTTTTGAGGGGGAGATTAGGTATAAGGGGGAGAAGAAGTGATTAAAGGTGATCAAAGATCGTGGAATTGAATCTCAAATGTGCTTACCAGACAGACTCAGTTTTAACCCTCGAATTGACGAAACTAAATGTCCGTTATCGAAAAGACTTGTCCGGGACGGGTAATAATTTCAAGCTGGTTATCCAGTGATGTAAACGCGTCTCACAAAGGACTTGTCTGAGTAGAATGTACCAATTTGAGAGATCATCATTGAATATGACCAGGACGGGTAACAACTTCAAGCTAGTCTAACTAGTGATGTTAGCGTGTATCGCGAAGCTCATGTTCATTGAAAGTCGATCATTTCAAATGTGTGAACTCTACCCAACATGTGCAATTTATTTTAAAAATGCATGAGCACATGTGAAGGGGGAGTATTTCAAAAATGTAAAACTCTTGAAGTGTTAACTAAATGTGTTTATTCATAAACACTTTGAGAGATTTTCAAAAAGGTTTTATAGCAAGTGATCAATAATCTAGGATAATCATGGAGTAATAAGGTGATTATGGTTAGGTTATGTCCAATGATCCGCCAGAGCCGGAGGGATCTACCCAAGGACAATTCCAATAGATTAGAATTAGAAGTCCTTAGGTAAGATTGAAAAAAAAAATGAGTAAATGAGAAAGGGAAAGAAGGGGTTGAAGAATTAAAAAGAAAAGTTTAATGAAAGGGTGAAAAGAAATAGCCTTCCATGAAAACTTAGGGCAGATACCGGGTCAATACATCTGCTATCGGTATTCACTAAGGTGATACTGATATTGAAGACAAGACGTCATGGACCCAGTGACGCGCTGCACCACCCTTCCTGGCTACTCAGATATCTCTCAACAGATATTTGTTTCATTATCACGGAGAACACTGCATAATCTATCGGCCTGTCATTCCGAGATGTGTTGATATTGAAAAGGTGGCACTCTGCTCCATGCCTTCGACTACTAAAACCAAAACGCACAATAGAGTCTAGAGCCATGAGATTCATCAAAAATCTCTTAGGAACACTTCTAAAAGAATACCCTTGTGTTCACCAATAAGGACACAAGGTGTACATGAGTCTTAATGAGATCCAAGGATCTTGCCATTTATATCAATGATGGTTACGTGCTTCAAACGGTCTACAGTCGTGGGGTAATCTCCAGCGACTCACTGAATCGTGGGTGCAATTTGGTGTGTTCGTGTAAGCCCTCTCAGGGGTATCCGGTTCAGAACGGCCTGGGTTAAGATTAGAGAAAGTCTTCACAATATGTTGTTGACAATCTCGAAGTCTAAACCTGTAAGCGCTGGATGATTATTAATAACAGTTTTATGCAGCTACCCATAAACATCCATTAACCATCATCACATACATCAAACATCTTCACCTTAGCATATTCATACTTATGTAGAACATCCCCAACAAAGCTCAAGTGTAAAAGTTCAAGACAAAAGGATCAAGTGAAAGACCAAGTGTAACAACAAAGTCAAGAAGCTAATCAAGATGTCAAGAACAAGTTCATATGTCAATTGATGAAAGTATAAGGGGAGATTGTTAGCAAGGGGAGATTGTTAGCTGAAGCATACAGTCCAAGATATATTAGTATGTTGGAGGATACGACGCATCATCACAAGAAGATTTTGATCAAGGCATGAACAACGACAAAAGATGATACTTTGAAGATCACAGTGCATGAAGGAATTAAGAATGAAGACTATTCTACATCGACACACAAAGTTCAAGACGTTGAAGACAAAAGACCTATCACTGGGAGCATCATTGAAATGACCATCCCTTAGGGGGAGATTGTTAGCATTTATATTTTTAGTCAAGTGATGGTCATTTGTAATATTTAAAATAGTGTGTCGTGTAAGATTTCTAAGTATTGTAAGCCTTTGTGTTTGACTTTGTTAATAAAAATTCAAGTAATATGTATAAGCCCAAGTCCAACACAAAGCCCACCAAAGCCCATCCAAGAGCATTTAGGGCGACACTCCACATCTATAAATATACACTCTCACTCTCATTTTAGTGTGCCTCTTAGTCTTGTGTAGGTGAGAGTGTGTAGGTGTTAGTGTATGTGCTCTTAAGGTTTTGTATTTATCTTTCTCTTTTGAAGCTAATATACAACCGGTGAAATTTATACACATACGATCCATACTACATCTACTTTCTCTTCATCTATATATTCCTATTGAGTGTCACGGTTCTATATTAGTTATAGTTGTAGGATAGAGTTCGGTTTACATAGGATTTACACTCTCACCGAATTAGATTAGAGCGAAAATCAACTCAATGTTTCAATCCCTTCATCATTGGGTGATTTGAAGTCTTTGAATTTCCTTTATATGCACAAAAATCAACTTTCTGGACCCATTCCAATTGAATTGGGGAATTTGAAGTCTCTCACTCGATTAGCTATGTACGAAAATCAACTCTCTAGTTCAATCCCTTCATCGTTGGGTGATTTGGTGTCTTTGAATCTCCTTTATTTATGGCAAAATGAACTCTCTGGACCCATTCCAATTGAATTAGGGAATTTGAAGTCTCTAACTGAATTGGCCTTGTACAAAAATCAACTCAATGGTTCAATTCCTTCATCGTTGGGTGATTTGAAGTCTTTGAATATCCTTTATCTGCACGAAAATCAACTTTCTGGACCCATTCCAATTGAATTGGGGAATTTGAAGTCTCTCACACGATTAGCTTTGTACGAAAATAAACTCTCTGGTTCAATCCCTTCATCGTTGGGTGATTTGGTGTCTTTGAATCTCCTTTATTTATGGCAAAATGAACTCTCTGGACCCATTCCAATTGAATTAGGGAATTTGAAGTCTCTAACTGAATTGGCCTTGTACAAAAATCAACTCAATGGTTCAATACCTTCATCGTTGGGTGATTTGAAGTCTTTGAAACTCCTTTCTCTGTTCAAAAATCAACTCTCTGGACCCATTCCAATTGAATTAGGGAATATGAAGACTCTCACTAAATTAGATTTGAGCGAAAATCAACTCTCTGTCCAATTGCCTGATGATTTGTACCTAAGGGGAAAGCTTCAAAATTTATCTGTAAGTCAAAATCAACTCTCTGGTCCTATTCCAATTGAATTGGGGTATATGAAGTCTCTCACTGAATTAGATTTGAGCGAAAATCAACTCAATGGTTCAATTCCTTCAGGGTTAGAAAACCTGAAAAGCCTACAGTTTCTGTCTCTCCGTGTAAACAAGTTATCCGGTCCTATACCAAAAGGAATCGGAAGTCTACAATTGTTAAACCTACAGCTGGACACAAATCAATTCTCTGGCCAATTGCCTGATGATTTGTGCTTAGGGGGACAGCTTCAATATTTATCTGTAAGTTTTAATCAACTCTCTGGTCCTATACCAAGAAGACTATGGAAGTGCCCCAACTTAATAAGAGCAAGGTTTCAATTTAATCAATTTAGTGGAGATATATCGAATAGTTTTGGTGTCTACCCAAGCTTAAATTTCTTGGATGTCAGTCATAATAAATTTTATGGGCAACTATCTCATAACTGGGGTAAATGCAAGAATTTGACTACATTAATGATGGGATTTAACAACATCAGTGGTAGCATACCACCGGAGTTTGGAAATTCAATTCAAGTGCTTGATCTTTCTTCTAATCACTTGGTTGGTCAAATTCCAAAGGAGTTTGGGGAGATGAAAAGTTTGTTAAATTTAAACTTGAGCGATAACAACCTCTCAGGTGTTATACCTGAAGAGCTTGGATCACTGTATGACCTCCTTACTCTTGACCTATCAAAAAATAGGTTAAAAGGGTCATCACAAAGATATATTGGTGATTGGGTACAAATCACTCGCATATATCTTAGTAATAACAAGCTCAGCGGAAAGATCCCATCAGAGATCGGTAAATTAAGTCAACTCAATGTTCTTGATTTATCTTGGAATTCACTCACACAAGAGATACAATCGAAAATTGGAAGTTTAAAAAGTCTAGTAATGATGAATCTTTCTCACAATAAGCTATTGTTGCACAGGTTGGTATTGAAGCCAATTGTGGTTCATAACATGTTTGTAATTCACCATAGTGTGTTTGAGAATAAAACTATGTATTGGAAATTTAAAGATAGTAAACAATGAACTTTATTGATGTGAATGGATGTTGTTTACAGACACTTTCTATCCTATATATACTATATGAAACGACACAAGCAGTTAACATGAACCATTGTATCTTTTAACTCTAACTGCCATAAACTAACTTAACTTCCATAACTAACATATAACTACTAATAACTGCTACCCTATTTTGACCCATAAACGACTGACTGGATTGTTGGCCTTTGGCCCAATCCTTGACCCACAATACTGATACTAACATACATAGCTACTTTGGCAATTACAGACATTAACTGGCCTATATCTCCTCCCTAATGTCTTAATGCCAACATCCTTTTGAATAGCTTCTTCTGTTCTTTAAGTAATGACAGTAAAGTCATTACTGTCTGATGTGCTTTTGCTTTTTGCAGTTTCATTCATGTTGCCTTCCAATTTGACACCAAAATGAGTAATCTTGCCTTGTCTGTTCTCAACTTCTTCATGTGCATTTCTTACTACAACTTCTGTCCCTTCACAGCCTTGTGGACCTTTTTCCTTGGCATAACCAATGCCACTTCCAACCAATTTAACATCAGGCTCCTTTTCATACCAGGGTTTCTCTGCTATCTTAATGAATTGTTTGTAACAGTTCTTTACTGCATCCTCATCTTCTTCTGTCAAACCATGTAATCTAGCAACCTCCTTCCATTTATCACCAAAGGTGACACTTAGATAACCTCCTAGGTTATCTACCATCTTATGCAGACCAAGCAAATCGATTTCTACCATACCTATAACTGGTGGTACTTGTTCTAACACATCTTGATTTAAATAAACCAGATAAAACCATTTTATCATATCCAAATACCTCTTTCTGAGTACTTCCCAATTCTTGTACACCACACTATCTTTCTTGATCAGATTTAAGAAAGATAAAAACCTAGGAAATGAATTTACTTTGATAGCATACAAGGATCCATTCATACTTATATACTCCTCATCCAAATAATCTTGTACATCATTCCTGTCTCACTTTAGTTCCTCCTAACCTTTTACCAGTGAGCATTCTTCCTTTGGATCTATTGACTCAAATTATTCATCAAGAAATTTGTTGTGTATTCTCATGTTTCCTTCCATTTAGAACTTGCTTATACGATGGTGGCGACAGAGAAATGCGATGTGTTTAGTTTTGGAGTTGTTGCAATAGTACAGTGATTATGGGAAAGCATCCTGGAGAACTAATATCATGTCTACCAACATTGTCAACTGATGATCTATTGCTAGCCAATGTAGGAGATAGACGGATTCCGCCACCATATTCTCTAGTTGAGAAACTAGCTCTAGCTCGTTCAATTTTGAAGGTCTCACGGGCATGTTTGAACTACAACCCATAGGAAAGGCCAACAATGCGCCAAGTCAAAGATTTATTGTCAGTGGATGATCGAGTTTGGATGAAGATGCATGTATCGGTAACTTAATGCTTGATCGATTTTGTATGATGTGCAGTCATAAGTCATAAAGTTTAAGAAATTTTTTACGTTTTTTATCTTGTCCTGAATTACGCTATAGATTGTTATTAAATAAGGAAATAATTTATATCAATGAAGAGTGCTACCTTTCTAGAATAATGCAGTTATGTATATTATGGATATTTTTGGTAATTTCTTTAAATTATTCCAGTTTTACAATTAAAAAATTACCAATGGGAAATTTGTTTATCAGTTAGTAAAATTTATTCTTACTCATATCAAGAAATTAAGTAAACAGTGAGTGCACACAAAAGATATTCAAAGACGTCATATCACCCAACGATGGAAGTCTGTTAATTTGACAAAAAAGATGGCATCAACTTGGAGAAGAAAGTTAGCTAAAGGAAATTTGTCTATCAAAAAAGATGACCTAAGGTATGAAGTAACTAATGTACAGTTGGTTTCAGATAGTGAAAAAGGTGAATAAGGTAGCAAGAAGTCTTGTACGAATATCTCCAAAAGGTGTAAATCGGTGGGAACACCCTGATCCCATGCATCTCTTGATGCCAACCGTACCCTTCCCTAAGGACCCGGCCCCATGCAATGAGCACATGTTCTATCCACCTATTATCTTTAACAGCTTCATTATATGTTTTAGGTTCAATAATCTTATTCAGATTAGTAGAAAACACATAATTTTCTTTACTTAGTTTACTATAGTTAACAGATTTATCAATGCCATATTTAACCTTGCCATCTAACACAAAATCACTCAGTTTGGTAGGCACATTAGTTTTTCTACTAGACTTTCTAACATAAGTTTTCATATTTGCTTGTCTGTCTGGTGTCACCACAGGTGTTACAATAGTTTCATGAAACATATCATTAAAATCTTGATAATAATCATCATCACCTTCAGACATTTTATCATTATCCTCAAGTGTTGCATTCTCCAAACCTTCTCTGTTGACATCAGCTGTGACATCAGGATGAACCACCTCATCCTCAAGGATGTCATCAGATGAGCCTCCAAGTGAAGATTGGTCTATGCCTTCACTCTTTTCAAGAATCTTAACAGTTTCTTTCTCTCTCTTATCATCATAGGGATCATCTGATGTCCCTAGGTCAGAATTAAAAAATTTTGATTGTTAACATTTTGAAATTCAAACTCAAAATCTTTATTTTCAGAACTGTGTTTAAAAGGAAACACAGTCTCATGAAACTTCACATCTCTTGTATAAAAAACCTTCTTTGTTTCAAGACTAAATAACTTGTATCCATTTTTGTTAAAAGAATATCCAATAAAATCACATTTTTCGGACCTAGAAGAAAGTTTATCAGAATTATTTAAAACAGTTGAAAAACATAAACACCCAAACACTTTTAAGAGAGAGAGATCAGGTTCACATTTATAGATTATTTCATATGGTGACTTCCTAGACAGCACTGAACTAGGTGTCATGTTAATTAAGTAAACAGCAGTTAGAATACATTCAGACCACATGTTCAAAGGTATCCCCCCCTGAAACATGAGGCTTATTTCCTATTTTCATGACAAATAAGCCATTCTTCCTAACTCCTTTGCCTATGGTCTTACCATTCTTAGTGATCTCACTACCCTCTTCGGAGAATATAACTCTACACATATTGTCTAGCATTTTATTAATGCTAAGCAAGGTAAATCCTAAGTTATCTACATGCTCAACATTTCTAATAGTGAGGGAGTCTTGAGTAATCGTACCTTTGCCTATGATATTGCCCTTAAGTTATCTACCGAAAGTGACATTACCTCCATCGTAAGCCTTGTATGATGAGAATAGACTTCGGTTACCCGTCAAATGATTAGTGCATCCACTATCCTTGACCCATTCATCGGGCTCCAAGTCGATTCCTAAGCATACCTATTAAATAAGACAAAGATTCAAACATTTGGTCCCCAATATCTCATGGGTCCAAAGTTGTTAGTATTAAACATCCTACACATTAGTTGCATTTTGTTAGGATGTTGGAATGGAGGACAAATTTCCCATGGTAAGTGATGAAGCGAAAAGTGTACCGCTTTTAGGGGGTCATTTAAGCCCTAAATCGTATTTATTTGATCAGATATTGCCCTAAATTGTTCCTTTTGTCATTTTAGGTACTTTGGAGAAGAAATCTGGAAAAGGAAGCATTTTGGACGTTTTTGAAGCATAAAAGTGAAGAAAACGACAAAGTCTCAAAATCGGCTGGAAAAGTACCTTTGACGGCGTCAAGTATTGCTCTTGACGGCGTCATGGCTTGGCAAAAGAGGTGGATATGAAAAATACACATGATAAGCCAGAGAATTTTACAATAATAAGAAGAGTCGGAATGTACCTCATTTGAAGCTTGAGCCATTAGACATGTTTCGTCGTTGGGCTTCTTCTCTTCTTCTTCACCGCTATCACTCCAAGAGCCTCCTTTGAAAGCTCTTTGGTTGTTTGTTCTCGGTGGTTTAGGACATTCTCCTATGAGATGATTGGAATCTCCGCATCTAAAACATCTCCTATCACTCTTTCCTTTCTTCTCATCTCGGTTCTTTTGTGACGACTTCTTTTCATCACGAGGTTGTCTAACGAACCTACCTCTTCTCCTAAAGAACTTCTTAAAGTCTCTAACGGCAAGTGCATATTCTTCGTCTTCACTATCGGAATCCAAATTTTCCGCATCACTAGACTCCTTTTTGGCTTTCAATGCTAGAGATCTAACTCTCTCGCTTTTGCCTTTGACTATTTCGGAGTCTTTCTTGATTATCATTTCATGAACCTTCAAGTTTCCTATTAGTTCATCAAGTGATAATGTCGCCAAGTTCTTTAACTCTTCAATGGCGGTGACCTTTGCTCTCCATTTGGGATGTAGAGCCTTAAGAAACTTCCTAACATAATTCTTGCTAGAATAACCTTCATCTATAGCTTTAAAACTAGTAATAATAGTATTAAATCTAGCAAAAGCATTATCAATAGATTCATCTTCCGAAATGAAAAATTGTTCATATTGTTGCACAAGAAGATCTATCTTGTTATCTTTGACTTGATTATTACCTTGGTAAGTGACTAACAAAGTTTTCCAAAACTTTTTCCGTATTACACATAAAAATTCTTTCAAATTCCTTTTTCGGCAAAGTATTATAAATCATCATTTTATCCTCGTCATTTTTGGCTATTTTCTTTTAAGGTCATCACTTTGTTTACTATAAGGAACTATTTCATCCCTTTTAGTTTCCGGATTCTTTTGAATCGGTTGAAAGTCACCTCGGTAATAATATGGCAAAGATCAATGTCTTTTGATTTCACATACGTTTCGAATCTTGTTATTCAATATATAAAACAATCGGTTTCGAAAAGTGGTGGTCTTTGCATAGATTGCCCTTCTTGATATTTGTCAAAATCCATTGATCGATTCAAGTTTTAAAATACAGTTTATTTTAAAATCTTGCCTGACCTAGCTCTGGTACCAATTGTGGAAAACTAGAAGGGGGGTTGAATAGTTTTACCGGTTTTTAATTGGTTTTAAAACTTTACTTGTGAAAAACTTTGATTCGATTCTTTTGTGTAATGAATCAACACCAATATGAACACTAAACAATACTAACTAATATAAACAATAAATATAAAGAAAAGAGATGGAAAGATCAAACCGGACAAAGAGATTTATAATGGTTTGGTCATGAAGCTCTTCTTCGCCCTACTCCACTGCCCGAGTACCACATTCGAGAGTTCTAAGCTCTATGTCAACAAAGCTCCCTTCAGGCGTAGAAAACCATACAACGTCGCTTATCCTTATTTTCGACACTAAGCTAAATGTCGAGTACTAATCTTAGCTAGTACCAATCTACCACGATCCACACGATCCTTTCTACTTCACACAATCAACACACTAGACTCGCTCTACCTGATCTACCCTTGATCCACTTGATCAACTCACAAGCCCACAAGCTACAGAGACCTCCAAGATCTCAACAAGATCACAATGATCTACTCTCACTTGACTCAATCTACCCGATCCACCCTTGATCAACTTGATCAACTCACAAGCTCACAAGCTATAAGAGATCTCCAAGATCTCAACAAGATCACAATGATCTACTCTCACTTGTCTCGATCTACCCTTGATCAACTTGATCAACTCACAAGCTCACAAGCTATAAGAGATCTTCAAGATCTTGACAAGATCACAATGACCTACTCTCACAAACTACTCAAAAGAAAATGAACTTGATGTATGCTAGAATACAACAAGTATGTAACAAGTGTTACAAGTGCACTAACTATGACTACAACACTTTGTATCTTCTTTGATACCTTGTGTTCTTCTCTTGCACTAGTAGAGGAATTAAGGTGATTACTTGGTTTGATGATTGGATCACTCTTTAAATAAAAGAAAACTAAACTAAATGATCAAGAAGAAAAGAAGTGTTAAGAGTTTTGAACTCAGAAAGTTGTGTGTGAAAAAGGATGCCCAAAAACTGTGAAGAGGGCTTGTATTTAGAGGCAGAAAAATTCTGACCGTTTTGTTGATACAAAAGTTGGGCGTTCCTTGATTTCGTACCAATTCGATCTTAATGCTTGAGACCTGCGCACTAAGAAAACAGAAAAACACCGTTAGGCTTATCGTGGGATTGTCTCCCACGATTATCCTCCGGCGTGAGAGTAAGTAATCGGTTTAAGGGTTTAGTTGAAGAGTTGAGGTTAATATGTCATACCTTTAATGAGAGTCGAAGGACTCTTTATATACACACGAAACCCTAGTTGGTTTCGTGTCCTTCACTCCTCAGCATATCCCGCATAGGGCGGTTATATGATATATATCCATAAATAAAGGATATCTATATCAAATCCATAAATAGCTTTGGGTTTGGGCCGTCGTGAGCCCAAACCGCTATTGTGATAGCCCATTCGTAATGGGTTTGAGTCCATTCGTGATGGACCTGCGTATGGTTCGGGTTCGTGACCCGAATACGGACTATACATCATCATGTCCCCCCAGTCTAGTGTGCGCAATGCGTGATTGCGGGTACTAGACTAACAACTTAAAAAAAATGTATTCCTCGATGCGTAGCGGGGAAGTTTTAAGTATTTCCCGCCAAAAGTAGCGAGTTAACCTAGTCCAAGTATCTTCTTCAAAAATCGTGTGTGGTGGGTGAAAAAGTGCTTTACCTTTTGAGTTCCCAACCGTCCGATTAGAGCAAGTGGGGTACACATGTCGCACATTCACGAATATGTGTACCCTATATAAAGTGAAGCCGTCATTTCTCTGTGGCTACCACAGTAAAAAGAAATCATCATTTTTCGCCATTGTTAAACCTTCAAGAAAGCGATCAACAAATCAACATAATCGAAGATAATAGCGCGTGCGCCGATAATAGGTATCATGGTTCTTCAATTATCTGAGATTAGTTCCGATATATCTGAGGATGAACTTCGTCAGTTCACCTCAGACTATTATATCCCTCTCGCATTGCATCCGGTAGTTCCGGCCGCAAATGCAACAATAGCGAATTTCCCGCAAGGGAAGGTGGGGGTTTATACGCGCTTCTTCGAATTTGCGAACCAGCGTGTTCCCATTTCCCTGTTTTTGTGCGATATCTTAAACCATTATCGCTTGCACATCTCGCAACTGCACTGTATAGGTGCGGCAAAAGTTACCAATTTTGAGGTAAATTGTCGCTTGTTGGCGATTGAACCCACAGTGCATCTATTCCGCGCGTTTTACCACACGTCGTGGTTGAACGGGTGGGTCACTTTTGCTAAGCGCGCGGGGTCTATGCAGTGTTATACAAAGAAATTAGACACACTAAGGGTATGGAGGGAGAAATTTTTCTGGATTGATAGTGCATTTTTTCCCTGGGTATTTGAGTTCTATACTCAAGAATCGTTGCCGAGAGATGAGCGCCCAGACCCCGGATTGTATAATGTGGCGGATGCGGATACGATAAACACCAATCGCATACCTATAGAACCGTATCCAGAAGATTTTCTGGTGCACATGGGCATCAGTCGCAACTACTTTGGTAGTCCAGAAGAGGTGCCAACATTCTTGGATGAAAATAGCCGGGGTGGGTGCTTGTCTCTCCCTTCCTCTTCACTTAGTAGTTGTAAGCATTCTTCCCTTTGTAGTTTTTCTAACACATTTGCTATTTGTTTGTTGCTTTGTTGCGCAGAGATGGACTTGTTTGATGTTGTTCGCTTGGCGAAGCCTACAAAGGTGATCGTAGGGGTGCGCCCATTGAGAGATGGGGAGCAGCCATTGCTTCAGGCTACTGCAGGGCGCACAATGGTGATTGCGCAGGAGGAGACAGAGGGGATAGGGGAGGTTCCCGCAGGTGTCACCATGGCAACTCCTCTGCGCAGCTTTCCCTCTGCTGAGTCACAGATCCCTGTTGAGTTTTTGCATGTAGACTCATCAGGGGGTGCTATGGACGAGTCTGGAGATGAAGGCTTGGTGCGGAAACGCAAGAGGGCGTCTGGTGATGATGGCGCAGGGACATCAAGTAAGCGCCCTGCGCTTGTTGTCGAGCGGCCTGCCGAAGAGGATGCGTCATCACATAAGACTCCCCCCACGTAAGCATTTGTGTCTTTAGATCTTCAGTCCTTTATTACGCTATTAGTATTATAGAGTAACTTTGTTATTTGCGTGTAGGGCTGAGACTGCTGTTGATGATGATGCGCATGTGGAGAGTTCGCCCCCCAAGACTGATGTTGGTGAGTTTGGGCCGGAGAGTCCAGTGGATGAGGAAAAATCTGCTGGAGATGCGCCAAGAAGTAGCCTTCTTGAGGAGTTGGCGTTGGCTGCGCGCACCAGGCTTCATTGGTTGCGCGGCTACAGGCTGAGTATGCTGGTGAGGGCAGCCTGGTTGCCCAGAGTGATAAGGAAATTGAGCTTCTAAGGGCGCAGTTGGCTGAGGCGCAGGCTGAGTTGAGAACATCCGCTATGCATGACAAGAAGGTTGCTGATGAGAAGATGTTGCTCATGGCTGATCTGGCTAAAGAGCGCACTGGAGCAAAAGAGTACAAGGCCTCCTGCCTTTGGGCCATGAGATATATGGAGCTGAACAAGGGAAAGCTTATGTCTGACTTGGATGAATTCCACAAGGCTGTGCAGAGTTTGCTGGATAGTCAGGAGAGTAAGCTGCGCAGGCTCAGCATAGAGTATGATGAGGATTTGTATCCTCATTTGGTGTCGACTATAGCTGAGCGCAGGTGGCTTATCAGCCATGGTCTGCGTCTGGCTGCCATAACCACGCTGGAGTCTCGAGAGGTTAAGGAGTCCTTCGGGAATGTGGTGCAATGTGCCCTCGCGCGTGGTAAGGCGGAAGCGGTAGAGGAACTGTGAGCGGCCAAGGTTTTGGGATGTCTCCCTCGGAAGTGCCTGGTTACAATGAGGATGCGTAGGGTGAGCTTGTTTCTGCTATGGAGAAGTTAAAACTTTTTGAGTTTCCTCATATAGCGCAGCTGGAGCGTGACCAGGATTTCCCTATCAGTGTGATTATGGAGGGTTTGACCTTGGCTAGGCATTCATCCGAGGACGCTGAGGAACAGGCTGACTACTTTCTGAAGCCAGATGTGTCGCAGCTACATGTGCCTATTTTTGCTCGCCCTCGTGACATCCTCAACCCTTTTGCTCTTGAGAAAGAAATTCCATTGAAGACATCCTTGGAAGCTCATGAGATGAGACTTGCCAAGAAGAGGGGTCAGAAGGGGAAGGCTATCCTGTGTGGTCTTGGCGCAGCCCAGATTCCTAGATCTGATGGGGTGCCTGTTAGCGTACAAACAGTAGCGCCCAAGGATGCTGAGTTGTTGCAGATGCTTACAGATGCTGGTCGTGTAGCGCACCAGGCAGGTAGCTCAGGCTCAGGCATACTCGTAGCACGTCTTAGTAGTTTTGGTGTAGTGGTGTTTTGTTATATGTCCACTTTTTCCTTATACATATGCTTGTTGGATGTGTACTTTTGATGAACTTGTTATAATGAAGCGTTAATTTTGAATAATACCATTGTATGCATATTATATCAAATTTGGCTATGGTTATAACGTTTGTACTTAGTTATTTTATCTTTGCATAAAAGATGTCTAAGAGTCAAATCGCTTGTATAAACACATTTGAAGAAGGTTTACAAGGATTCAGAATCACTTATACTTATTTTGTATGAAATTTATGACATAGTCGTGTATGACATGGTTGTATATAACATAATTGTGTATGAAATTTACAAGTTGCTGTGTACCCATCGTGGGGTGCACAAGTGTATGGATTGCAGCGTGCTACTAAGACCATACTAAGGGGTTAGTTGTCTTAACTCCTAATTTGTTAAACGCGCACAGTGTGCATTAATGTGTATCCGTCGTGGGGTACGCATGGAACTTACTCCAACATCTTGAGAGTAAGGTTTTTAACAAGGATGCGTGATCCGGTGTTGATGGGTTTGCAACCCTCTTACTCAACGAGTCCTTTATTAGGTTTACTCATCCTTTTACCATCGTAGGTTTTTAATTAGTGCATGCACGCCATGTAGGCAAAATATAACAAACAATATTGAGACATAAATTATATGTAAGCAATAAAGTAAAGTGTGTCACGGAGTTAGCTAGAAACCGCAACATTTTATTAATACTTGCAAGTTTTTGTAAAAAGATAAAAACATTTGTCTAAATGAAACAAAGAATGTAAATACATGGATATTTATTTGGCACTTACTAAAGTGCGTATGTGTCCATGCATTGGGTCGTAACCTTTCCTAAAGATAGCATCTCTTGAGATTGCAGATATTCCATGTGCGTTGTAGCTCACGGCCTTCCATGTCGCCCAACTTGTACGCGCCTTATCCTAGTGCTTCAATGACCTTATAGGGTCCTTCCCACTTTGGTCCAAGTTTACCTGTGTCTTCTGCGTGGCTTGCATCATTAGCGCGGTACACAAAGTCGTCAGGTCTGAATGAGGTGCTTCGGACTTTAGCATCGTAGTATCCCTTCATCTTTGACTTGGTTTTTGCTTCTCTTATGGCTGCGCGCTCGCGCCTTTCTTCCAGTAGGTCCAAATCTATCCGTTGTTCGTCGTCATTGGTCGTGACATTAACTTCCGCGGTACGAATAGTTGGCATCCCAATTTCAGCTGGTATTACAGCTTCGGTCCCGTAGACAAGGGAAAACGGAGTGTCTCCATTGTTAACCTTGATTGTTGTGCGGTGCGCCCATAAGACATGCGACAATTCGTCCACCCATCTTCCTTTGTGTTTGTCCAGGCGCGCTTTAATTCCTTCGCCTAGACTGCGATTTGCGCGCTCAACTAAACCATTGGTTTGTGGGTGTTTAACTAATGCGAAGTGTTGTGTGATATTTAACTCCGCGCACCAGTCTTTGAACGGGTTATCACGGAATTGTTTTCCGTTGTCCGAAACGATTTCCCCAGGTAATCCAAAGCGGCATACAATATTTTCCCAGACAAATTGTTTTACTTGGTTTCCTGTGATTGTCGCAACTGCTTTCGCCTCAATCCACTTAGTAAAGTAATCTATTGCCACAATAAGGAATTTCAGTCCTCCTGCTGCTACAGGGAAGGGACCTGCAATGTCAATGCCCCATTTGTAGAATGGCCATGGAGATGTAATAGGCGTTAGCTCTTGTTGTGGTCTGTGCGGGATGGGTCTATGAACTTGGCAGTCATTTCATTTCCTTATCACATCGCACGCATCACGGTGCATAGTAGGCCAGTAGTATCCCGAGCGCAATGCGCGTGCTACGATCGACCGTGGTCCTGAATGCATACTGCATGAACCAGCGTGGATCTCTCGGAGTACGTAATCTGCCTGAAGAGGTCCAACGCACCGAAGCCATGGTTGTAGGAATGAGCGTCGATATAGGATACCATCTCTAAGTTCAAACCTCTGCGCCATGCGCCGTATCCGTCGAGCGTCTTTTTGCTCCTCGGGCAATTTGCCCTTGTTTATAAAATCGATGATAGGGGTCATCCATGTAGGATCCTGTTCTTCTATCACCGTAGATATCTCCATCTCCGAGATGGACTTGTTCTTTAGAATCTCCACCAATACTTGTTTCGACACGTGCGCAAAACTTGTAGATGCGATCTTGCTCAGTGCATCTGCTTTTTTGTTTTCCCCTCTAGGAACTTGTTTGATGGTAAACCTATCAAAACTTTGGATTAGTGACTTTGTCTTTTCAAGGTATTGAACCATGTTGTCCTCTTTAGCCACATATTCGCCCAATACATGGTTGGCTACTAATCGAGAATCCACGTTTGCTTCTAGGTTGCGTACACCCATTCGAGTTGCGATACGCAATCCAGCGATTAGGGCCTCATATTCTGCCTCGTTGTTCGTGGCTGTGAATTCAAAACGCAGTGCGTAAGTGAACTCCATTCCTTCTGGATTAGTAAGTATAAGGCCAGCGCCTGACCCATCCACGCATGAAGATCCATCCGTGAATAAGATCCATGGCTCTTGTAGTTCTACCTTGCTTGGTGGAGGTGCGACATCGGTGTCTGGCTTTTCGATGATGAAGTCTGCTAGTATTTGCCCCTTGACCGCAGTACGTGGCCTATAGGAAATGTTATATTCGCCTAGCAGCACACTCCATTTTTGTAATCGCCCCGATGCGTCAGGTTTAGAGATAACTTGTTTGATAGGTTGGTCGGTAATCACTGCTATCGGGTGCGCTTGAAAGTATCTGCGCAGTCTTTTGGCAGCAAATACTAATGCCAAAACCAACTTCTCCATTGAGCTATAATTAATCTCTGTCTTTTTGAGTGCTTTGCTTACAAAATACACTGGTGTTTGCACAGAATTCCTATCCGTCAGTAGTACTGCACTGATCGCTCCATGGGTCGCGGATAAGTAGATGATTAACTCTTCCCCTGGTCGGGGTGCGACTAGCTTAGGAAGCGCTGCTATATGTTGCTTAAGCTGAGTGAAAGCTTCTTCCGCTTCCGCAGTCCAACGAAAGTCTCCCTTTTTAGTACACTTCTTGAGTGTTTTAAATAAAGGAAGTGACTTATCCGCTGATTTGGACAGGAATCTGTTCAAACCGGCTAGCTTTCCATTTAGAGACTGAACTTCTTTCAGTGTGCGTGGTGAAGGAAGTTGGATGACAGCCTCTGTTTTTTCTGGACATGGCTTAATGCCATCTGGTTCTATCAGATATCCCAAGAACATGCCTTCTGTAGCACCGAAAGTGCACTTCTTGGGATTTAGCTTCATGTTGATCGCCCATAGCGTTCTAAATGTTTCTCCTATATCGCGCACCACCTCGTCTTCAGTATGGCTTTTTATGACAAGATCATCCACATAAACTTCTAGGTTGCGGCCCACTTGCTTTTCGAATGCATTATCTACCAATCGCTGGTAGGTGGCACCCGCATTCTTCAGGCCAAAAGGCATCTTTGTGTAACAGTATACCCCTTGGCTTGTGTGGAAAGCTGTTTTTTCCTCGTCTTCTTGGCCATTTGGATTTGGTGGTACCCTTTGTATGCGTCCAAGAAACACTTAAAGGGATATCCGCACAACGATTCCACTTTCCAGTCTATTTCTGGCAGTGGGTAGCAGTCCTGTGGACATGCTTTATTAAGGTCAGTGAAGTCCACGCACATCCGCCAACTGCCATCGCTCTTTTTGACCATCACTGGGTTGGAGAGCCAATCGTGGTAATAGACTTCTCGCATGATGCCAGCGTCCACAAGTTTGTGTACTTCTTCTAGTATGGCTTTTGCGCGTTCTAAAGCCTGGCCGCGCTTTTTCTGCCTTACTGGGGAATATCCTTGTCGGATTTGTAACTTGTGTTCTGCGATCGATCGTGGCACGCCAGTCATGTGTTTTGGTTCCCAGGCGAAGATATCCAGATTCCTCTGTAAGAGTGCGCACACGGCTGCTCTGCCTTTGTCAGACAGCGATCCTCCGATTGATACTTCTTGCTCTAGGTAATCAGGGTGAATTGCTCTTGGTAATCAGGGTGAATTGCCTTTGTCAGACAGCGATCCTCCGATTGACACTTCAAATTTGGAATTTTAGCTGCGCTCTGTACTGGGACGTGCGTCGTCTCACATGTAATCGTGTTACATTCTTCTGTTGGCGTAGCGTTGTTGTAAATGGTGACAATGCCACCTTCTACTGGGAATTTGAGCATCCCATGCGCTGTGGATGGTACCGCGCGCAACGCTGAGATTCCTGACCTTCCAATGATGCCATTGTATGGCGAAGGGGATTTGATCACCATAAAGTTCATCCAGGCTGTCGTGGAGTGTTCCTTATTACCGACAGCAACTAGTAGGCGCAGTTGCCCCATAGGCCATATCTTTTCTCCTGTAAAGCCAGTAAGCGCAGTCGTGGCTGGACTTAACTGTCTTTGTATCTCAGGACGCAATCTCTTGAAGCAATTTCTGGCTCACCTTTTGCCTAATCTTTCGCTGCCATGATTGTATCATGAAGATAGTATCAGCTTTTTCCTTAGGCGCTTCCTTCTTGCCTCCGGTTCTCTGCTTGTCTTTCCCCTCCTTAATATTTTTAACGAGGTGGTCCAACCTGCCTTCTTTCACTAGTTTCTCGATTAGTTGGCGTAACTGGACACACTCATTAGTGGTATGGCCCTTCTGTGCGTGATACTCGCAGTATCCGTTCCCTACGCGCCGATCCTCAGGGGTGCGCATAGGTGGGGGTCTTGGAAAATTCGCACCTTCCGTCACGAATATCTCCTTTGGAGTTTTTGTTAATGGGGTGTACTTGTCGTTTCACTTCCGCCCCCTTGGGTGCGATAACTTTTGTTATGATTGCCACTCTGGTCATTGGATTGTCTCCTTGACTCTTCTTGTGACCTATGGTTCGAGTAGCCTTTCTTGCTATCCGCAGCGGCTGCTTCTCCTTGGACGAAGGATCTCGTGCGCTTCATGAGTTCGTCAAAGGTTAGGGGAACCTTATCGTTTAACTTTTTAATCAAATATGGGTTATTGATTGCATTCATAAAACCCGATATTTTTAATATCTCTGGGCACGCCTTGACTTGCATGCATTCGTCCTTAAAGCGCTCCATTAAAGCGCTTGTGGATTCCCCTTGTCGCTGTTTTACCCTTGTGAGTTCGACAGGGTTTTTGGCGCACTTCTTCCTTTGAGTAAAGTTTAAACGAAACGCCTTGCGCAACTCTTCAAACCCACCGATGCTTCTGCGTGGAAGCTTACTAAACCAGTTGCGCGCATTCCCTACTAATGTAGAGTTGAACATATGGCACCACACTGGTTGTGGCCAATTTTCGATAGTAGCTGCTGATTCGAAAATTTTTAGGTGATCATCAGGATCACCTGTCCCATCATATGTTTTGATAGGCGCATTCCCTACTAATGTAGAGTTGAACATATGACACCACACAGGTTGACACGCCACCACTAAATGGCTGATGCGTTGGAATCAACCTTATATTTTTATCAAAGGAAACACAAGGCGAGCATGTGTAACCTAGGTTCGTTATCCCTGACGAAGGTTGAATGTAACTCATGATCTCGATTCGCTGAAACGTGTTAGAATAGTGATAATAAAAGGATTATGGGTTTCTAATCTAAAATATGTGAAAGATAATTAAAAACGACTAAAAACAATAAACCTATGATTACAAAACGTAAATAAATAAAACGTAACTAAAAACGGTAACTACGCGAAGCTACAAACGTCAAATAATTGAAATATAAACTCTACGGGTACAAATTTATTTTTCCTAAGTCCTAAATGATAAAAGAAAATTTTGGAAAAAAGAATTATATTTTTTTGATTTTTATTTTATTTATTATGAATTAAAAACAGTTTTAAGAAAATAAATGATTAAAAATATTAAAACGTTTAAGAAAAATCTGAGAATTTTTATGTAAATACTTTAAACTAAAAAGGAACTAGGAAAAATGAGAAACTTGGAACAGCTTATTGGAATAAGCTGTTTTCAGCTTAACAGCTTGTAAAAGCTTAAAATGGTTTAAAATAAAAAGGGTTAAATAAGAAAAAGTGTAACTGTTAACTAACAAGGGACTTAGAGCAGATGGTAGGCTGGTGGTTTTGTTACCCAGGAGACCCAGGTTCGAATCCCACTCACGACCTTTTTGTAAAACTTTTTATTTTTTTGATTTTATTTTAAAAACTGATTAAGCTACAATGAAATAGCAACTTTTTAAAAAGGAAAAGTTTTTGAAAAGCAACAATAAGCTGGAAAACAAGCTGTAAAAGCTGACAGTTAAAAAAAAAGAAAAGAAAAGCTAAAGCTAATTCTAAAGGGCTGATAAGCCAAGGCATAAGCTATGGGAAGCTAATATGAACTGAGGCAACTAGGGGGTATCTTAATAAGCTAGACAGACCTAAAAATAAGCACTAGGGAAAAAGCAATAAGCACTAAATAAGGGACAAAAAAACACTGCAGTCTGCTATCTAACTAGGGGCAGGGGAGAAATAGCCTATTTCAAGGGCTGAAAAAGCTAGCTTAAGCTAATGTAAAAATCCTATAAAAATTCCACTACGTAGCTGAGCTAGGGGACTATAACTATCCAGAGAATCAGCTTCTAACAGCTTAAATTAAAGGCACTAGAAAATATTAAAAATCTGCCAAAGCAAGGACAATCAAAAATGAGGAACTGCTATGCTAACTTAGGCTGAATACGGGAAATCTTAAATGCAGACCTAATGGAGGTTATAGCAAACTGAAAAAGGATTAAAGAGAACCTGGGAAGTGGCAAAGTAGACTCCAAATAAGCCTGGCTTATAGTGAGCTTGTCCTAGCAGTTTAGGCAGCTGTGCTCAGCTTATCCAACTCAAACCTGCTCAATAACTCAAAACAAGCAAAAATCTGATGAAAATAGCTTAAGTGGGCTGATATAAGCTCAATCAAACCAGATAGAATTGCAATTGAACAGTAAATAATGTTTTTTATCCGGTTTGACATTAAACCAAACACCCCTTATAGTAACTGAAGTAAAGATTAACACTGGGAGACAACTACATAACCTATGAATCTGAAATTTTAAGGTTTATCTAACTTAACTAAACTGAGAAAAGCAAGTTCCAATTTAAAATAAGCTCTAATTAAGCTTTTTGACTTTAATTGACTAAAGTTTGACTTTTTCTTGACTTTTGAGAACAACCTGAATTAAGTACCTAATAAACCAACTATAAGCTGTCACAAACTTATATTAGCTTATTTAAACTGGAGAAATGAGCTTTTAACTTGAAACAACACTAAATTTAAAATACCGAATTAACTGGAAAACTCAAAATTCCATTAACATTGAAATTGAAACAATACTGAAAACTTTAAGAACAAAATGGCTTAAATGAACTTAAATTACATATTTGAACTGAAATTGAGACTTAAAGATTAATGTAACTACTAAAACGACTAAAGTACACTACGAATTGGTCTAAACTAGGACATCTTTCTCTGTGTATCTTCTTCTCATTAAATAGCTATCCCAAAAGTTCCTCTGATCAATTCCGAGCAAATCCCACCCCTTGAATTCTTTTAATTCCATCTCAGCCGTCGAAATAGGTTTTGGCGGGAAAAGTGTTTAATAGCTGTTAAAGGCTTTTGAAGGTACGTGGGTGACTGGGTTAGCACATGGAGGAGCGTGGGAGATAGCATGTGGGGATGAGTTGGAAAGGTGCTGGAAAGGGTGGAGTTGCAGGTGTCAGGTAGTGAGGAAGAAGATGGGTAACAGTATGGGCGGTTTGTTTATTTAAATCGGTTTGACCCTTGGACCTTGAACCTAGACCTTTTGAACCCTTAGTTTCTTTGAACCCTTTGACTTCGTTGACTCTTTGACCACACTTAGCTAAAAATTGTTGTTGGGCTAAGATAGTGGGCTGGGTTTTATGATGGGAGTTGGGTTTATTTTAAGTCCAGTAGGTAGTGACAGGTTTATGATTAAATTGGAATTTAAATGTAAGTTTAAGGACTAGTTTTGCCAATCTTCAAACTTCAGGGACCAATCTTGTATTTTCTAAAAATCAACTCCAAGGGCTATTTGTGATATTTCAATATTCTTGGAAGTTGACTTTGACAATTTGAGAAATATCCCGGTCCAAACTCGTAAAATCCATTCCCGACATCGGCTTTTGAGGACTTTCCAATCTCGTGCTTGGTTTTGTCCATTTTGTCATCATTTATGTCCGTTTTCTCAATATCCGTACCTGCAAATGTAAAAACACAAAAACACAATATATTTGGTTAGTTTTTGGTCTTTTTGGTCCGTTAAAATAGGTAAAAGATATGTGTAATTTGACACATATCAAATCCCCCACACTAAACTATTGCTAGTCCCTAGCAATCTTTTATGAAGATTTAATGGATTTTATGTCTCTTTACCAAAAGCCATTACTTCTGGAGTAGCCAAATGTTTCAGTTCAAGTAAGAACTTTGGTACACTGATAACCAAATGATTTTGAGCAAACCATCAGCTGTCAACGGTTTTGATTTGTCCTTACCAGAAGCCGTTTGCTTCTGGACTAGCCAACTCTTAGATAAATTATCAATATTATCTTTGGTGAGCTGATTACCAATTATGGCTTTCCAATGCCTTTACCACAAGCCATAACCTTGCGGGCTAGCCAACTCTTCACTTATAAAGATATGGTGAGTCGAATACCATACAATTTTGGGCAAATTGTAAGCCATAAACGGATTTGATTTATCTTTACCAAGAGCCGTTTTCTCCTGGATTAGCCAATCCTTCTGTGGGTTAGACATGGCGGACTGATAACCATTTATTGAGTTCTAAGTGAGAGAAATTTTTTTTTTTTTTTTTATTTTGGCTAAAATGGGGGTGCTAGATGGTACATTTGATCAAATTCGCGAGAATTCCCCCCCACACTTAGAACTGAATATTGCCCTCAATATTCAAAGAACCGGTTGTTAAACCAACACTTAGAACGTGAAAGGGAAATATTAATAGCCATTATTTAAGGTGTATATACATACATTTTTTTTTTTTTTTTTTTTTTTTTTTTTTTTTTTTACACTAGGGTGTGACATGGGTATGAGAATTAAAGCATCTAAAACCTAGTAATAAGAGCACACAAAAATTTACAAGTTAGACAAAAATTTAGACACTTATGCAGAGTTCTAGGTTATGACAATCTCACAGTGCTCATATGAAAAGGATCAAGTGTCAATTTGACTTCCCACATGCTACACCACTTAATTGAAGTTATCACTGAATTATTAAGGCCATATGTGTAGTACATCAAACAAGAACAACCACTCAAACACCCTATAACACAGATAAACCATCAAATCCAAACAACCCTTAAATGAAATAAAAATGAGCTTTCCACTCCATAAGACTGTATAAACCTATTATATCCAATCCAGAGGTATTTATGTGTCAAATAAAACCTTTTTTAGCCTAAACAAGTAGTCACACAAGTTTAAACCTATGATTATCAAAACTAAGCATATTGGCAGTCAAAATGGATTTTCAAGCAACATCAAATCCCAAAACATAATTACCTAAAATTAAGTTATATTACACGTAATGACAAACGAGATTTAAAATTCGCTACAGCCTTCCCCGGCAGCGGCGCCAAAAATTGATCCGTTGGAATCAACCTTATATTTTTATCAAAGGAAACACAAGGCGAGCATGTGTAACCTAGGTTCGTTATCCCTGACGAAGGTTGAATGGAACTCATGATCTCGATTCGCTGAAACGTGTTAGAATGGTGATAAAAAAAGGATTATGGGTTTCTAATCTAAAATATGTGAAAGATAATTAAAAACGACTAAAAACAATAAACCTATGATTACAAAACGTAAATAAATAAAACGTAACTAAAAACGGTAACTATGCGAAGCTACAAACGTCAAATAATTGAAATATAAACTCTACGGGTACAAATTTATTTTTCCTAAGTCCTAAATGATAAAAGAAAATTTTGGAAAAAAGAATTATATTTTTTTGATTTTTATTTTATTTATTATGAATTAAAAACAGTTTTAAGAAAATAAATGATTAAAAATATTAAAACGTTTAAGAAAAATCTGAGAATTTTTATGTAAATACTTTAAACTAAAAAGGAACTAGGAAAAATGAGAAACTTGGAACAGCTTATTGGAATAAGCTGTTTTCAGCTTAACAGCTTGTAAAAGCTTAAAATGGTTTAAAATAAAAAGGCTTAAATAAGAAAAAGTGTAACTGTTAACTAACAAGGGACTTAGAGCAGATGGTAGGCTGGTGGTTTTGTTACCCAGGAGACCCAGGTTCGAATCCCACTCACGACCTTTTTGTAAAACTTTTTATTTTTTTGATTTTATTTTAAAAACTGATTAAGCTACAATGAAATAGCAACTTTTTAAAAAGGAAAAGTTTTTGAAAAGCAACAATAAGCTGGAAAACAAGCTGTAAAAGCTGACAGTTAAAAAAAAAGAAAAAAAAAGCTAAAGCTAATTCTAAAGGGCTGATAAGCCAAGGCATAAGCTATGGGAAGCTAATATGAACTGAGGCAACTAGGGGGTATCTTAATAAGCTAGACAGACCTAAAAATAAGCACTAGGGAAAAAGCAATAAGCACTAAATAAGGGACAAAAAAACACTGCAGTCTGCTATCTAACTAGGGGCAGGGGAGAAATAGCCTATTTCAAGGGCTGAAAAAGCTAGCTTAAGCTAATGTAAAAATCCTATAAAAATTCCACTACGTAGCTGAGCTAGGGGACTATAACTATCCAGAGAATCAGCTTCTAACAGCTTAAATTAAAGGCACTAGAAAATATTAAAAATCTGCCAAAGCAAGGACAATCAAAAATGAGGAACTGCTATGCTAACTTAGGCTGAATACGGGAAATCTTAAATGCAGACCTAATGGAGGTTATAGAAAACTGAAAAAGGATTAAAGAGAACCTGGGAAGTGGCAAAGTAGACTCCAAATAAGCCTGGCTTATAGTGAGCTTGTCCTAGCAGTTTAGGCAGCTGTGCTCAGCTTATCCAACTCAAACCTGCTCAATAACTCAAAACAAGCAAAAATCTGATGAAAATAGCTTAAGTGGGCTGATATAAGCTCAATCAAACCAGAGAGAATTGCAATTGAACAGTAAATAATGTTTTTTATCCGGTTTGACATTAAACCAAACACCCCTTATAGTAACTGAAGTAAAGATTAACACTGGGACACAACTAAATAACCTATGAATCTGAAATTTTAAGGTTTATCTAACTTAACTAAGCTGAGAAAAGCAAGTTCCAATTTAAAATAAGCTCTAATTAAGCTTTTTGACTTTAATTGACTAAAGTTTGACTTTTTCTTGACTTTTGAGAACAACCTGAATTAAGTACCTAATAAACCAACTATAAGCAGTCACAAACTTATATTAGCTTATTTAAACTGGAGAAATGAGCTTTTAACTTGAAACAACACTAAATTTAAAATACCGAATTAACTGGAAAACTCAAAATTCCATTAACATTGAAATTGAAACAATACTGAAAACTTTAAGAACAAAATGGCTTAAATGAACTTAAATTACATATTTGAACTGAAATTGAGACTTAAAGATTAATGTAACTACTAAAACGACTAAAGTACACTATGAATTGGTCTAAACTAGGACATCTTTCTCTGTGTATCTTCTTCTCATTAAATAGCTATCCCAAAAGTTCCTCTGATCAATTCCGAGCAAATCCCACCCCTTGAATTCTTTTAATTCCATCTCAGCCGTCGAAATAGGTTTTGGCGGGAAAAGTGTTTAATAGCTGTTAAAGGCTTTTGAAGGTACGTGGGTGACTGGGTTAGCACATGGTGGAGCGTGGGAGATAGCATGTGGGGATGAGTTGGAAAGGTGCTGGAAAGGGTGGAGTTGCAGGTGTCAGGTAGTGAGGAAGAAGATGGGTAACAGTATGGGCGGTTTGTTTATTTAAATCGGTTTGACCCTTGGACCTTGAACCTAGACCTTTTGAACCCTTAGTTTCTTTGAACCCTTTGACTTCGTTGACTCTTTGACCACACTTAGCTAAAAATTGTTGTTGGGCTAAGATAGTGGGCTGGGTTTTATGATGGGAGTTGGGTTTATTTTAAGTCCAGTAGGTAGTGACAGGTTTATGATTAAATTGGAATTTAAATGTAAGTTTAAGGACTAGTTTTGCCAATCTTCAAACTTCAGGGACCAATCTTGTATTTTCTAAAAATCAACTCCAAGGGCTATTTGTGATATTTCAATATTCTTGGAAGTTGACTTTGACAATTTGAGAAATATCCCGGTCCAAACTCGTAAAATCCATTCCCGACATCGGCTTTTGACGACTTTCCAATCTCGTGCTTGGTTTTGTCCATTTTGTCATCATTTATGTCCGTTTTCTCAATATCCGTACCTGCAAATGTAAAAACACAAAAACACAATATATTTGGCATATTTGGTTAGTTTTTGGTCTTTTTGGTCCGTTAAAATAGGTAAAAGATATGTGTAATTTGACACATATCAATGGCACACGGTACCACTGTACCGTGCCAGACATGAATGCTCTATTTTTTGTTTTTATTGGTGAAAGTTTATTTGGGGAAGTTTGGAGCTGATTTGGGGGGGGGGGTGGGGGGAAATTGCTGTTATGATATTTAAACTTATTTTTCCAATAAAACATTTCTTTATAATTCAAAAATAACTTATAAAGTATATTTAAAAAAAAATGTTTTATCACATTAAAAATGTAAAGTTTTAAACACAAATTCACTTCTTTGATCATTTGTCAAGTTGTAAATTTGTTTGTTCATACCTAGAGTGATATACGTGGAAACGGGATCTTTCGACTAAAAACTTGTTTACGTTAATTTTAACGTAAATTAATTTCAAATTTTGTTATCATCAAAACGTGAAGTTATCGAAAGATATAAATAATGTGTTTAGAACATTATTTGCATCAACACTTTATTGACTCAATCTTTACGTGATCCACGTGAATGCCTTGAATATCGATCACGTGGCCCAGAAACTGCACAGTTGACATCCAGAATTCACACTTCGAAAACTTGGCATATAACTCCTCCTTCTTCAATAATTCTAAGATTAGCTGGAGGTGCTCCTCGTGCTCTTTCTCATTCTTAGAGTATATCAGGATATCGTCAATGAACATGATTACGAATTTATCCAAGTACGGCTTACACACTCGATTCATGAGGTCCATGAATACGGCTGGTGCGTTAGTTAGGCCGAATGGCATAACTTGGAATTCATAATGGCCATATCTGGTTTTGAATGCAGTCTTCGGGATATCCTCTTACCGGACTCGGAGTTGATAACCTGATCTCATGTCAATCTTGGAGTAAATGGATGAACCTTGAAGTTGATCGAATAGATTGTCAATTCTTGGGAGTGGATATCGGTTTTTGATAGTGAGTTTGTTCAGTTCCCGATAGTCGATATCCATTCTGAAGGATCCATCCTTCTTCTTGACAAACAGGACCGAAGCTCCCCAAGACGAAGAACTCGGTCTGATAAAGCCTTTCTCTGAAAGTTCAGCCAACGGGTTTGACAGCTCTTGCAATTCCATTAGTGCTAAACAATAGGGTGCTTGATTCACTTCTAAGGTTTGGTTTAGTGAACAACGGTGTTTCTATAAAATCTCATGTTCTAGCCAGGCCAGTATCCCCAAGGAATTAGTGAAGGGTTAGACAACTGTTCCAAAGATAATGTCTCGGGTTACTCTGCAAGGTCTTAAGATTTCTGTTGGGTCACAAGTCTATTTTTGGTAAGTCTCTAGTCCTTGAAAGTTTAGTGGTTCACACATTGTTTATTTTTGTCCAGGGGTCCTCCTTGTGTTGCTAGGATCCTATTGCCATAAGGCACGGGAACGAGTTTCCCACTGGAGGTGATTACAACTTGGTATTTCGACATCCTGTCTACACTGGGGATGACGTTGAAGTCTCTAGGTTTTGTGAGCATAGGGTCACAGTTGGTCTAGGAGTTTTGCAGGTCTAGAGTACGACCTTGAAGGATGGTGTTGATTGCTACTAGCAGTCAGTTGGTTGGCTCAGTATGATTCGTCTGATAGACGATGCAGTGTCTCAGAATTGGAAAGGGTACTATACCGTGAGATGTTAATCGGTGGGGTCATCTTATGTTGGCTAGTGGTGTAAGTTACCCTTTTCCTCTTTGGATGTGGTATGAAGTAAAGCTAGTTCTAGGTGGTATCTTGGTGTCAAAGCCTATTTGGTTATGGTGTTTCCTAGTATGGATGCCCATGACTTGCACTACTTTTATGTGCTCACACACGCAAGTTTCTGATTTCTCGAAAAAAGGAAATAAAATATTTGACTTCGATAAAAATTTAAGGCAACCATTCCTAGCATAGTATGGTCCTACCCGAATTATACATAGGTGAACAGGCTTTGTATAATTGGGGTCCAACGATGCGATGCTGAGTTTAGTTACAAGAAAACATATCGGTTTTTTTGCTCGCGAGCTTACAGCATAAACTACCTTTCAAAAAGTAAATAATTCGCCGGGCGGTAACAGAATAGTTTGTAAAATGGTTTGCAAACAATTTATAGAGTAATAGGAAAACAATTCATTATTGGCAAAATAGTATCCAAGTTATAGTTTAGCTTATAAATTGTTAGTAAAACAGTTCGTAAGGCAATATGAGGAAAGTTCCTTGTTTCAAAGAAAGTAGTGTGGTCAAAACTTTGATTCTGTAATCTGGTAGTGAAAGGATTTGTATTATGACTACGAGATAGTCTATGAAATACATGCAAAAGTTCGAATAGTTGAAAAATGATGACAAAGTGGTTTGTTAAATGATAGTAAAAATAAGTAGTGCAACGGGCGGCAATTGGTACGTCTAATTGACATAGGACCGCTGATAGTCAGGAGTCAAATAAGCTTACATCTCATAATAAAAGTTCACCAAATCCATACAATACGACGGGGTTCACAAAAGATACTACTGAAGTCTTACAGAAATGTAACTTAAAAGAGTCTAAGCTTAGGCTTCATTACATAGGGTAGTCATTCTTATGACATCACATTTGAGTCTTGGTTTCCTTTCTCTCCCTGTTTTCCTTGATTGTTCACTTTTCCTTGGTCCTTTGGTTCCTGACACTCGACCCTGTAGTGCCCTTTCTTTCTACACCTAAAATAGGTTACCTCAGCCTTCCGATTGTTCCCCGGTATTTTCTGTGCTACTACAAAGGTTTTAGACCTACAACCTCTAGCCAGATGTCCAACCTTATGGCATTTGTGGCACTTCACGGTGCAAGGCCCATTGTGGTGTAATTTGCAACGACTACACGTTGGTAACTTTCTAGCATAAGCCTTTCTATTACTAGGTCCAGCAGTGAAAGTTTTGGCCAACTTTGGCTTTCTGAGGGGTTGTGGAACCCCTTTGTTTCCTAGGTTGTTATCCCGTTTCCTCTTTTTGTTAATGCTCTCATCTACTTGAAGTGACCCTCGGTTCATCAAGTCGCAAGCCGTGCGGACTCCTAACTCGTAGGCAGCAATAGTCTCTGCTACCCGCTGGGCTATGAGTTGTTGATGACATCAAATAAGTACATATTATTAGCATCATTATCCCGTTTATATTGCTCATTTTATACTATTATGTGTGAGATTTGGTACTTAATCATTTACTTTTGTAAATCTCAGTAATATCGGAAGCAATTGGAGAAAGTTATGGAAAAAGATGTGTTTTGGAGCAAAAACGAAGATATTGAAGAATGCCTACTGATCGGACACTCAATACGGCGTATCAACTCTAATTAGATACGCCGTATCCATATACTTAGAAGAGTTCAAGACCTTGCCTGACTTTGATGCATACGGCGTATCCATCTTTGGGAATACGCCGTATATGAAACTTGGTCGATTTGAAGAATATGGCGTATCGGATTCTATGAATACGCCGTATAGAAGCCCTAGATATTTAAAGACTAAGACGGGATTACATCGAATGCGGCACATCCTATCCTTGAGATACGTCGTATATGAGCCTTAACCGATAAATCAAGTGAAGAATCGAAGCCAAATGAAGAAATAATGTTTACGTAACAACTTTAGAAGATGCTTCACTGTTTTGGTCATAAAATCTTCATCCGGACTCCGTTTTAGTTGATTCAAGCGGCCACGCGAAGAGAAAAAGAAAATCTATCTGATTCTGAAGGAGATGCGGCGCATAGGATTTCTAGATGCGCGGTATCGGGGTCATAACAGCAGACTGCATATTTTTGGTAAACTTTGAGGCTACTCTTCCTTACCCCTATAAATACCACAGCCCTATGGACGATTTTATTATCATTAGAATAACCATTATCAGTTGGCGACACCCCCAACTCGTCCCCAACACCTCCTCGAAGATCGATGAAGAACATCTCAATACTTAACGTCATGTATCATTCGGTTAGCATAAGTATTTTATTCATGAATTCTCTATGTTTATTCGCAATGTATACTCTATCTTTTACAGAGATTAAGGGCTAACACCCTTAGGTGTTAGTCATTTTTATGAAGTTTTATTAGTTTTTGTGCTTGTGTTAATGTGTTTACTTTGTTATTGGATTGGGTGCTTATCGATAAAAACTTGTTTATTGCTTATAACTAGTAAAAGTCTATGTAACTAGATTATGATCTTATTGGTTTAATTGCTGTAATTTAACTATCTGTAATTGTGGTTACTTTAATTGATCATAAGTGTAGTAATCCGAATCCTATATAGACGGCTTAGAGGGAACACACCGGAACCGTGCCTCATGCCACTATTAGGACTAGTAGCGCGTAATGCCAAACTAGGTTAGACGGTTTAAAGCAATAAGTTAGTATTGATGCTAGATAGGTCACTATGATCATGTCCTCTTTCCCACCACGATGGTAGGTTATTTAATCGTGACAGGATTGATAATCGGATTGGCGGCAAAACAATTGAATGAATTAAAACAAGTAGACATAAGCTTATATAACTATAAGATGGATTAGGCTTGGCTAACCCGTTCTTCCTTATATCGATCTATTGTTCCCTATCCTTAGTTTAGTTATTTACTTTCCCGTATTTAGTTTATATAACACACAATATCGTGGTAGCCTCTCAGGCTAAACCCCCTTATCTTTAATTGCTTTCTAGGATAGGATAGAATAGTTAGATTAATAATTAGAATACCTTTAGATCATTTTAGCTTCGCTCCTAGTGAACGACCCTTGCTTACCTAGAAACTATCTACATTGATCGGGTACACTGCTCGTGAGTGTTTAGAGTCTATAGGTTAGTTCGGCAATAAATAAATTTAAAACTTGGTAGTTTATTATAGACCTAAAAAAAAACACATCAAGTTTTTGGCGCCGTTGTCGGGGAGTGATTGTTTTAATTTGATTTCTTGGTATTTTAGTTTAGTTAGTTTTATTTGTTTCTGTGTGTGTTTCTGTGTTTCTGTCTCAGAAAGGCAATACGGCGTATCCTTGTCTGTGGATGCGGCGTATCTGTCTTATATCAATACGGCGTATACAGGTCAATTGTATACGGCATATTGACGTTCTGTGACCATTTTTTTTTAATCGTTTTTCTTTATTTTTGTTTATTTAATCTTTATTTTTCGTTTTAGTTTTTATTGTTTTTGTTTCGGTTACTGCTGTTCTTGGTTGTTTATCTTTCAGGTAATAATGATGATGGATAATCCGGACATAACTATGGAAGAATATCTTAGGCTTAACAATGAAAGATCCTTGAGCAATAAAAAGGTTTACGATTGGGAAAGAGCAAGATATGGTGCACAAGTCATCAACGATAAAGAACCCACGATGGAAGAGTACTTATTATCAAAGCAGGAAGAGTTAGGGAAAGAAAGAAAGACATTGCCATTTAGACACACTTGGACTTTATCTAATGATGATGATGAAGAAGAATCATACGATTTTGGTGCAATTAGGTTTCCGGCAATAGTTATTGATGATGTTATTTCTCTGGAAGTTGCCCAAGATGAAGAAGAGTCACAAGTGTTTGATTTGAATGAAAATCCGGCAATTGTTTACAAAGAAGCTTATTCATCCGAAAGTGCTTATGATGAAAATGAAGATGAATGTGGAACAATGGTGTATGGTGCTATTACTTGTGATTATTCACCCGAGTTGGAAAATATATTCTCATCATATCAAAAACACCATGATGATATTCCATCGGATGAAGATAATGAGTATTCTAATATTGAAAGTTTTGATTGTATTGTGTACGATGCCATACCGCAATTGCCACAACAAAATGAAATATTCATGCGTAGAAAAAATGAGCCAGATTATGACCCCACAAAGGATTTTGAAGAAATGTGGGATGACTTATTTGAGGCGGCTATTCGGGAAAAGGATGAAATTACAAGACCACTAGTTGAAGATGGAGACTCACAAGATGAATTGGAGTCACTTACAACAAAAAGTGGTACTAATTTATTTAATATTATTAATCCTGTTACTAATAATCTTGCTAGTTTTCCTAAACAGGTTGCAAAACGAAAGAATGATGAGGTGGAATTTACTACACCAACTAATGATGAATATAAAGCACCTGTTATCAACCCATTTTTGGTTGAAATAGAAAAAGAATTCAAGGATGAGCTGATGGACACGACCATGATTGAAGAGGATGATTTCAATCCTATGAAGGATATAGAGGAACCCGAACTTTTACTCGCCAAAGACCCTTTCTCATCTTTTATGGAAGTCAAGGGACGCCTTACTACCAATAGAACAAATGAAGAAGAAGGGAGATTCATTGATCCTCAACATACTACTCTCTCACATGTAATGTTCATGTCATCCAATTTAACAACCAAACCGGGTAAGGTAATGAACGAAGTACACATATTGCCAAGGTATTATCTTTACATATTCTATCCATCTCTAGTAGCAAATTTACACCGTTATGGTGCTTATTGCTACTATCACCCGCACTTGACCGCAAGTGGGGGAAAAAACACCCTATTGCCTAGTAAATAAGGGTGGAGTCAGGCTCGTGACTCTAACAAAAACAAGCGCTTCTTTGGAGGCAACCCATGCTTGTCTTTTATTTTGTTTTTAGTTTATTTTTATTTTCGTATTTCTGTCAGTTGGTCAAATACGACGCATGCACTTTTAGTAGATGCGTCGCATTAACCCATGACGTGCATTTTAGTATTTCCTACAGGTTGTTGATGCGGCGTATCCAATATTCCATGGATACGGCACATCGACACTCTGACCTGTAATTTTTCGTAGTTTTATTTTTCCTAACCAATGATTAACGAGATGCTCTTGAGATTCTTTTTCTGTGGTCTCTATATTTTTACAGGTCTGGACAATTGAAGAGGTTGATGGACTCCCGCATTATATACGCTCGCACGTTTACATTGGAAGATCATACCGAGCAAATCTCAGGGGAGTTCTCCGTTCTAATTCTTTCTATCTCTTGTTTTTAATTTTAAATACAAACAACGAGGACGTTGTTTAACTTAAGTGGGGGGATGGAGAATTAGAACGTTACTTGTCCTTAATTTTTCAAAAATATGCTTTAATCTATGCTTAATTATAAAAATTTAAAATTTTTTTAGCATGTTTTTGTTTAATCTAAGTTGCATAGCTGCACACATAACATTATTTTCATAAATTGTGAACTTTTCAAAATTCACAAATCTATGAGTGTGCCGGTGACTTGTAAACTTTAGAACTTGGCTTGTATACTATTTGAGACCACCATAATAAGTATTATTTACATAATTGGAATGACTTGTCTAAATTGGTAAATTTCTAGGATTACACCCAAATAGCCTTTATATGTTATGTGATATTAACTAACTACACTGGTTAGTTAACCCCCATATAAACCTTTTGTTACTCTCACTTTTAGAGTAAGATACCCCTAGAAAAACACTCAGAGCCATTCCTTTCGTTTCTTACACCTTTGTTATAATGTTTCGTTACACCCTTACACCTTAGCCTACCCTGTAGATTAAAGTCCGTGGTTAGTTACTTTAGGAAAAGTGTGTTTCCTTACAATTAACTGTGTTCGCGTGCGTAATTCATTATCTATGGTTAAGGTCGGGAAATTGTACAATGCAATTGGAGTGAAAGTAGATATTGTATAATTTGAGTCTTGTTATTTTTCGTGTGTTTACTACTTTCACTATTACTGTTATTTCTGAAGTCATGAAAAGTATGGAAAAATTATCCAGAGTTATCGTTATAGTGATGTGGTGAAATTTTACACATCTATGTTTATGTTAGTAGTTTGAAAAAAAAAAAAAAAAAAAAAAAAAAAAAAAAAAAAAAAAAAAAAAAAAAAGAGAAAAGTAAAAGAAAGAAGAAGTTGGAAGTTTGTTTTTACAAACATTGTAAAGCTATGTAAAGTTATCATTATTGTTGTTGTACTATATTTATGGATTGAATGGGAGTTGGCCATTATGGGAACGCCAACTAAGGTTATTCTTTGATTGAGATCTTGTTGAGTATAATTCGTGTCTACCTAAAGCGTGTGTTTCAAGTGTTAAAGCGTGAGTTATTCAATGATATGAGTCTTATTCATGGGATGGTTGGGATAGTGATTTACCACACTTAGGATTTTAATTTATTTGTTTTGTTTATTTTTCATTTTACACCAATTTATATCCCAAATATTATCCATACCCTATATTATTCTTTATCCAAACCTTTGATTTATTGAGATTAGGGATTTGAGCAATCTTAAGTATCGTAGTCGTGGATTCGGCTATGTATTTATGATTTTGTCGCCCTTTTTGATATAATATTATTGGTAAAGATTAAGAAGAATGATTAACCCTTAAACCTCAAACCCTTTTTACCGCTTTAGACTTGTTATTCCTTGGCTTTAGTGGGGGAGATGCGTATACTTGCCAAGCTTATGATAGAATATTCGTCACGACTGGACAGTTAAACGATTAGATTTGCTTTTATCAAAATATTTTATTTTATTTCTAATTCGTTAAGTGTTTGGTTGTGCAATTATGATAAAACGAATAAATGCTTAATTGTAAAAATACATCCTATTTAGGATACATTTTCATAAGTTTAAATCTAAGGTTTACTTGAGGACAAGTAAAGTTCAAGTGGGGGGATATTTGATGACATCAAATAAGTACATATTATTAGCATCATTATCCCGTTTATATTTCTCATTTTATACTATTATGTGTGAGATTTGGTACTTAATCATTTACTTTTGTAAATCTCAGTAATATCAGAAGCAATTGGAGAAAGTTATGGAAAAAGATGTGTTTTGGAGCAAAAACGAAGATATTGAAGAATGCCTACTGATCGGACACTCAATACGGCGTATCAACTCTAATTAGATACGCCGTATCCATATACTTAGAAGAGTTCAAGACCTTGCCTAACTTTGATGCATACGGCGTATCCATCTTTGGGAATACGCCGTATATGAAACTTGGTCGATTTGAAGAATATGGCGTATCGGATTCTATGAATACGCCGTATAGAAGCCCTAGATATTTGAAGACTAAGACGGGATTACATCGAATGCGGCGCATCCTATCCTTGAGATACGTCGTATATGAGCCTTAACCGATAAATCAAGTGAAGAATCGAAGCCAAATGAAGAAATAATGTTTACGTAACAACTTTAGAAGATGCTTCACTGTTTTGGTCATAAAATCTTCATCCGGACTCCGTTTTAGTTGATTCAAGCGGCCACGCGAAGAGAAAAAGAAAATCTATCTGATTCTGAAGGAGATGCGGCGCATAGGATTTCTAGATGCGCCGTATCGGGGTCGTAACAGCAGACTGCATATTTTTGGTAAACTTTGAGGCTACTCTTCCTTACCCCTATAAATACCACAGCCCTATGGACGATTTTATTATCATTAGAATAACCATTATCAGTTGGGGACACCCCCAACTCGTCCCCAACACCTCCTCGAAGATCGATGAAGAACATCTCAATACTTAACGTCATGTATCATTCGGTTAGCATAAGTATTTTATTCATGAATTCTCTATGTTTATTCGCAATGTATACTCTATCTTTTACAGAGATTAAGGGCTAACACCCTTAGGTGTTAGTCATTTTTATGAAGTTTTATTAGTTTTTGTGCTTGTGTTAATGTGTTTACTTTGTTATTGGATTGGGTGCTTATCGATAAAAACTCGTTTATTGCTTATAACTAGTAAAAGTCTATGTAACTAGATTATGATCTTATTGGTTTAATTGCTGTAATTTAACTATCTGTAATTGTGGTTACTTTAATTGATCATAAGTGTAGTAATCCGAATCCTATATAGACGGCTTAGAGGGAACACACCGGCACCGTGCCTCATGCCACTATTAGGACTAGTAGCGCGTAATGCCAAACTAGGTTAGACGGTTTAAAGCAATAAGTTAGTATTGATGCTAGATAGGTCACTATGATCATGTCCTCTTTCCCACCACGATGGTAGGTTATTTAATCGTGACAGGATTGATAATCGGATTGGCGGCAAAACAATTGAATGAATTAAAACAAGTAGACATAAGCTTATATAACTATAAGATGGATTAGGCTTGGCTAACCCGTTCTTCCTTATATCGATCTATTGTTCCCTATCCTTAGTTTAGTTATTTACTTTCCCGTATTTAGTTTATATAACACACAATATCGTGGTAGCCTCTCAGGCTAAACCCCCTTATCTTTAATTGCTTTCTAGGATAGGATAGAATAGTTAGATTAATAATTAGAATACCTTTAGATCATTTTAGCTTCGCTCCTAGTGAACGACCCTTGCTTACCTAGAAACTATCTACATTGATCGGGTACACTGCTCGTGAGTGTTTAGAGTCTATAGGTTAGTTCGGCAATAAATAAATTTAAAACTTGGTAGTTTATTATAGACCTAAAAAAAACACATCAGTTGTTCCATGGCTGCGGAGTTTAGGTCTTGCCTCTCAGGTGACATGGTTCTTCACAATGAGAAAAGAAGTGTGAGAAATAGTAGGGATGTGTCCTAAGAGTAGATGGTTCAAGGAGGTATGTTATAAGGCGGTAGGTTAGGGTCGTGCTCACATAAGTTGGTAGGTTCCTTTACGATAGTAATATAAGTGTTTCGAAAGAATAATACGGTTGTCCAAACTTGGAGTCGAATAGAAAATGAATTCATGTGGTATGTGGCGAGTATTCAACTCAAAGTGAAATAATGACGTTACGTAGGGACATGGTCTGTGACAAATATGGTGCGGCATGTGTAAATATATAGAAAATACTTATATCATATATGTTAAGTGAAATACTCAAACATCATAGTATAACACTTAATCATATAAGGCAAATAGCGATCAAATCATGGCAAACGAGGCAGGCATGCATCTGGCAGTCATAAGGAAACGTTTTTCATAAACTGTTTATAGTTTAGGGTTTTTATACACCTAGTTCTCTATAACCTAGGCTCTGAATACCAATCTGTAACACCCCCAAAATCAGGATTTGCGGAAACATACATATTTGGGTGCTACTAAATCGATAATCACAACACAAAGATATAGAGAACGGATTAAAAATCCGTTTTAAAATAGTTTACATTTTCAATGCTAATTGTCATACATCAAGTTCAATTCAATTTAAAACAAAGCCCATTTAACAAATCTGTCCCAAATCAGAGTTTAACGAATAAGCAAAAACATTTCTAGAAAACTTATGACCAATACCATGCCCTGCCTTCAATGAACACATTCTTAAACACCTGAGAAAAACATGCTAAAAGTCAGCTAAAGCTGGTGAGTTCATAGGTTTAAAGTAAATAAGCACATATGGACCATAGCAAATAATTCAGCAATCACACTCATTCTGTATGCTAACACTAAGCTCATCTAACTAAAACTAGGCAAACAATATGCCAAGCTAGCATAGCAAACAAAGGGTGCCCGCGAGTGTTAATCCCCAGACACTCGGCAAAATCCGACATGGTATACGTTCGCGTTGACCTGCCGGGCCAACCGAACGGGGGAGTCACCCCCAATAGATTTATTTATATCATACGCGCTTCCCAGCAGGAATTGACGGTTGATGATAGTGAGCGCAATGGGATTCAAACATACTTAGGTTATCCGCATACCAGTGTGTATAAAAACAAAGTTCAATTTGGTCCAAGAAAACAGTTTTGCATGTTTCTCACCCCAAGGTTTATAAAACAATACGTATAAAAATGGGGCTATAAACTCCCATTAATAACAATAGCAATCTGCTAGTCAACAACAACACAGTGCAACCGCTCCGACACGCGACCTAGATCAATATGGTAAGTCTTAGTGAATTATTCGTGTTTTAAATGTTTTAACTCAATTGAAAGGTTTACGTGTATCAAGTTCTCGTGTATTTCTTGCTTGCTGTGTGGTAAGGTACATTTCAAAATAGTTTATCGTATAAGACTCTTTGGTGATGGCTCATGGTGAAAGTTTACAGTGAAAATACGTGGGACGGAACTTCCGTGCTTAGTGCTTGTCGTCGCAAAATGCGTAAGTAATATATATATATATTATCGTATATATATATATATATATATATATATATGTATGTATATATATATATATATGTATGTATATATATATATATATATATATATATATATATATATATATATATATATATATATATATATATATATATTTAATAATGAAGTATTTAATTAATTATGGCTTATAATTAATTAAATAGGTATTGAAAAATTAATATGATAATGGTGATGGTGGGGTATTATTATATTATATATATTATAATTATTTATAATATAATGATAATTATAAAAGAAATTATAATAAGTGTTTAATTTTGAGAAATTAAATAAGTGTAAGTGTATAAATATCTAAAAAATATATATAAATCTCATAAAGTCTAGAAATATTAATTTAGAAGAATTAATATTTTTAATAATAAAAATAATCCGTTTTGTCTTTTAGTCGGTTTTCATCTAAAAATATTTTAAATGTCGAAATTTTAGAAAAATCGGGCATGACCCATTCGTTTATTCAAACTTTTCCATTTTTCCTAAGTGTTGCAATTTCCTCAAATAATCCCTTACGTTAACTATATTTGCAAAACTAATCCCAAATGTATATTTATCGTTATAACTATATTTATCGTTACGTTTACTTCTTAATTTTGGGTTTCGATACAATAGTCAACATGTAGTCATAATACTTTCAAAAGTCAACAACTACAACTTTGGGCCGAAAAGCCCATCTATTTGTCTTATTGAACTTAAGGTGTCAAAACGAGTTCAAAACGGTTTCAATCGATATATAAAGTTTTAATAAGTCAAAATGTTTATGAAAGGTTGAAAAATGTTCGAAAACTCGTTTTTGTCATCCAAAATATTTATTGGGCCGAAAAGTCCATAATGGGTCCATTAGTCCAAGTTTAGCCCAAAACCATTTAACCTTTTTAAGCTTCGTTATACATATTGATAAGTTTCTAAAAATCAATTTAGCACATCAAATAAGCCGTTTGGTCAAAAAGTCAAACCAATGCCGAGACCTTATGGGCTCGGCGCATTTTGTGTCGAGCACATCATAAGCCCAAAAATAGTTTTAAACCTTTAAGCCCTATTAGTCCGAATAGTTTTCGTAACAATTTTTAAATAAGTCAAATAAGCACTTATAAATAAGCCATAAAGTCAAATGGTCAACCAAGGCCAAAACATATTGGGCTCGGCCCAATATGTGTCGTACGACCCCTTTGACCCAAAATAAGTCAAAACACAATAAGCTAGTGCTTATTCAATAAGCTATTCAAAATAATCTACTAAGCACTAATTTCACCATTTCACCACTAGAGCCAAAATTTTATGTTTTTCAAAACCCCAATAATTATTTCTTTTATAAATGAGCCGATTTATGTATACACACAAATAAGCGTATATTTCATTTTAAACTCGCGTAATTAACAATAATCACATTTGTATCATCAAACTAGTACCACAAGCAACAAGATTTACCACACAAGCAAGAAATAACATAACTTGTATGTAAACTTCAAAAAAGTCGAGCAACCATAAAATATATATCAAACCCTAGCTTTTTCATTTTAGCAAAACATACATAATAAGCATTTGGTAACACTTTTAAACATCAAAAGAACATGTAATGAACAAGATTGAAAGAGTTTTGAGGATCCTTACAAAATCTTGAAAAAAAAAATTCGAGAGGTAGAAGACCCAAGAACAACCCAAATTGCACCAAATTTACCCAAGACACGTTCCGATTAACCCAAAACACTTGAAAGTACACCCCGATTAGTTCAAACTTCACTAGATTTTTGTAGATACTAAAATTTAAGTTGATTCGTGAGATTGAGATGAGAAAAAATGATCTTGGTAAGTTAGGAGGATATAAATGTATGTGTGAAGTATTATGTGGTATACTTAGGGTATAAAAACAAATCCCACGTGAGTCATCATCCACTAATTAGATATTAGTATAGAATTTCTTGTCTCCTTGTGGGAAGATGGGCGGCAAACCGAACTAAGGAGGGGAAGGAAAAGATTTTTGCTCCTCGTTGGTGTATCGTGTGTCGGTTTAAGCTTAAATGTTAACGTAAAGTCCCGGTTTGACCTTTTTGGACACATACACGCAAAATAAAGTTTTTATTGATGTTTTAGTCAGAATAATAATAAAATATTATTATTTGCTCAAAAATGAATTTACTTGACTGCTACCATATATACTGTGTTGTCTGTTCGCGTGTGGAGTTGCTTTTCGGCAAATACGAGAAAGCTTCTCAGTTAATTACGAAACTTGTCAGTAACTATCAGAAATAGAATAATTTACGCTTACTGACAAAAATAAACTTTTTCAAAAGTGACTGTAAGCTGTAGTATGCGGGACAGCTCCACTCAGAAACATGCAATTACACATAGAAATGCTCGGCTTAAAAATAATAAATAAATATTTATTATTAACTTAAAATGTGAAAATTACCATTTGTCACACTAAAAAGCAAGGAATAGTGCCCCCAAAACACTGTAGCAAACAGTAGTCCCGCAATTTTCTGTTTAGACCTTGAGGTTATTGATCCATTGCAAAGGTAGTCCTTAACGGCCGTTACTTAACAGTCGTGACTTAAATTTGCAATGGACCAACAACTTCAAGGGATGTTTCTATGCAAATATTGTACAGAAAAAGCCCCTCAGGTTAACTTTTAATTTCAAAGTTAGTCCCTAAGGACTAACTTTTCAACATACGGACACTTTCAGGGACTAAAAAAGAAAATATCAACGCTACAGTGCAAAACAGTGCAGAGCAGTACCCATGAATAGCGCAGAACAGTGTTTATTACTCATCACAAATTACGTAAATAGTCCCTCATATTATCTATAAATTTCAAAGTTAGTCCCTAAGGACTAACTTTGTAAAATGCAGATAACTTTAAGGACTTTTTCCGTAAAAAATCATACTAATTTCATAAATACTTTACGAAAATAGTACTTGCGTTAACAGATCTTTTGCATATTTAGTCCTTAATAACAAAATTATTTTTTTGACAACCGTTTCTTTTCGAGTTTAGATTAAACAAAACAATCCCGCAACAACGCGCGGGTACCCCACTCGTTTAATCTAAAGCTATGTGTTTTGATCAACACACAAGAATGTTAATAAATATCGAAAAGTTTAACTAAAAACCCGTATGTACATGATAATTATAATTAGTTCTTGTGGAATAGATAGAGATACTCACATAATTATAAGATTCCTAATAGATCGAGTATATATGTTTGAGATTGGTGTGCCATTTAATTTGCATATTTTATAAGTCAGTTAATCTTTTCACAACGTCGTTTTTTGCATGGGCTTGAATGTAATATAAGGTCTCTGTATTAGAATCATCAAAACTTAAAGAAGCAAATCGTACAAAGAAAAAACAAAACCCTAAACATTAATCTTCGATCATAATATAACACTCAAATTTTATATTCGACATTCCCATGGCGGGCGAGGTATGCGTTTATCGTCTAATCTTTTGTGTTAGTTTATTGGATTTCAAAATCTAACTAACTAGGTTTTTTATGTTTTGGTATCAGGTTACAGTCATATGTATGGACACTTCTAGTTGGATGCAAAACAACAGATCACCTAGGTTTTTGGCTCAAGCCGAAGCTATTGAACTTTATTGTAAAGAAAAAATCGACGTAAGTTAGCATCTATTTATCATGCGCAACTTTTCTGTTTCTTTTATGTTGTTGAATTATTACTATACAAAAATGTTTTTGTTACAGTTTCATCCAGAGAATTGTGTCGGCATATTGGCAATGGGAGATGAAGTTTATAAATTGGTTGAACCTACTAGAGATCTTCAAAAGATCATGTCTAGCATTCATGGTTAGCTTGTATAATTAATCATGGCTAAATGTATTGTGAATCATTAATTGTATGATGCATGTATAATTATCAAGGTCATTTGTTGCTCAGGTGCACGAGTAGACAATGATAGTATGAGCATATTAGATGCACTCGAGAGTGCTGATCAGTTTCTTGGAAACAATATGATGTATAAAAGGATTGTTGTGTTTGACGGAGGGTATGTCTGTTAATTTAACCTTTCATATAAGCATGTTTGTCCCAAAAAAAACATTTATATGTTGTGTGTGTTGAAATGTGGTTAACAAATTAATATGCAAATGTCTAGTATCGAACCCGAGACCTCGGGATTGCACACATTACAAATGAGTATTAAGGAATAATAATAAATGTATTTTATATATTTATTATTAACACGAGAACTTAACGACCGTTAGTGTTTTCCGTTAAATGACTAACGATCGTTAAACGCAAATAAGGAAAGAAGTGTTTGTATGTAATTAGGAAACAAGGAAAAGATCTAGAACCCTCCTTTGGGTTATGGATCGACCGGCCTTGGGGTTGGATCGACCCAACCCTTTGCTTTTGCTCCAAGTTTCTAAACTAGTATATATACAAACACAAGGGGTCTTGGTTTTCATAACTCTTGAACACACAATTATCCCTAAAAGTTTTCTTCTCCTTTTCTTTGTGATTGCCGATCGAACACCTCCTCCAAGGGTTGTTTGGATCGATTTTTGTTAAACAAAAATAATTCTTGTGTTTTACTTGCATAACCTTAATACGGTTTAATTTGTGTGTACAAGAACGACGTAACAACACACTATTGTTGTTATCAAGAGATCGAATAACAAAACGGTAAGGGGTTATTCATTGATCTAATTTAAATCATATTCAAGATTTATTGAAGTGCATCGGGTACGTTTTCTATTTATGTTTAAGTTAATAATTATATTTTATACCTAATTGTTTACATGCTTCCGCTATTAAGTACTTTGTGTTATGGAATTATATGATTGTCATGAGTGTCAAATTCCAACAGTGGCATCACGAGCCATGTATAACATGTAATTGATTACTTAAACAATAAAAAACGTATCTTTAAATTGTTTAGAATATACATGATTGTTTTCTAGGGTTTTAATTATTAAAAATTCGTTTTTTTTAATAAAAGTCGAACCCTAACCCTAATTTAGGGGGGGTGTCGATTTAATGCATAAACCCTAATTAGGGTTTGTGTTTTTCATAATTAATTGTAATTAATTAGAAACCCTAGGTCTTTAAACAATTGTTGTGTTATGAATCTTGTGACCTAATTGCTATATGATATGCATGAATCCGTGACTATTTATGCATAATTAGTCACGGATTAAATTACTTGAATTAAATTGTTTAGATGTATGCTACATGTTTAAATAAATCTAAAATTAGGGAAGACCTAATATATATTAAATTAATGAATCGGTTATGTGCAACGTGGTATATTATCATTAAAACTTACACGGCCAATTGTTGGTGTCTGTGGTCCATTGGGCACAATGAGGTCGAAAACCAATGGGAGTTTTATTGATTCTATACATAATAATTCACATATAGATTATTAATAGGATTTGTTTAAAAGGATGCATGTGGCTAGATGTTTCACTTACAATTAATTGTTTTATTTGTTTTATTATTAGTTGATTGTTTGTTTTTCTTTTAATTACTTGTTTATTGTTTTTTTTATATGTGATATGTTAAAGTAAGCAATAAAAAGGGTAATTTTCAAAGAAAATTAAATTGGACAAATAATGGTGAAACATAAAGTAATAAAGTAAGGATCTTGCAAAGTCTTATGTGCCGACAGTGGTTCGCTTCGCACGGTAATTTGCTCCCAGGCGAGACTAGCAAGATCTAAACTTTGTTACTTAATTTTTAAGACTAAGATCAAAAAATTTTGCTTGATTGATGTTTTTGTACAATAGTGTGTGAAAGGCGGACCAAAGTTGACAAACTGTGTGGTGGGTTTATCTGAAGAGGGGTTTTTTAAGAGATTCGCTCCTACCGGCTCTCCGGGCCCGCTTGTGCGTCAACTGCGACTTACCTATATCACTATTTACGTACACTATCATCTTAAGGGTGATTTACCTGAATTCCACGCGCCACTTTTGTGGAAAATATCCGAATAACATGTAAGTAGTAGGATATGTGGGCGATAATTGTTGGTACTTCTTTAATTGGTGAACCCAATACCTCAAGTAAATAGTTTTTTGGTTTACTCTTAAACTAATTGGTAAATAAAAATTGTTTTGAAAACTAATGTTACAAAGATGAGTGCATGCATCTTTGTACATGTTTTTGTCACATCAAAAACTAAATACCCTAAAATTTAAGTTACGTGCCATCTAACTATAAGGAACACTTGAAGTTAATTTTGGGTATGCGTGAGACCTGGACCAAAATTAATGACAAGGTAAATTTCCGAGTGTGCGTGAGACCACACATGGATTAATTTGCAGTTTCTAAGTTAGACAACTTAATTAAGCTGATGCGTGAGACCTAGAGCTTAAGGCATGAGATGGGATAAAACATGCTTACGTGACATATTGATGAATCAATATGTAGTAAATCCCATAAATTATCTAGGAACTGGAAAACTTGTTTTCCAATTATTGTACGACAGATTACCATCTTTTGTACTTCCACTACTAGCAGATCAACTGATGTAGTGGAATTATGAAAAGTTGGATCCTAGATTTTCAAGGAAATTAAGTTGGTTATATGAATATATCCATGGGTGTTATATTTTCTTGAAAATAAGTATTATCGAAAATACTAATGTTTGAACTTTTCTATTTTCTGTAGAAATGGCTCAACCCGATAACTCCGTGTTCGCTGCTTTCAAGGGTCATCTTGAAAGAGCCAAATTGACTGGGAAAAATTTCAATGATTGGCACAGATCGCTCAGAATTGTTTTGAGGGCGACTGGTAAGCTCAATTACTTGAATACTCCTTGCCCTAATGAGCCTGCTGCGGACGCTTCTGAAGAGGTCAAAGCAGCATGGAGAGCTGAGTATGCTAAGTACAATGAGGTTGGGTGCTTAATGCTACAAAGTATGGATCCAATGATGCAAAAGAAGTTTGAGTATTATTTTCCATACAACATGCTCGAGCAGCTCAAGAAGTCTTATGAAAAGACTCCTGAAATTGAAATGTATGAGTCTCTTGACAAACTACACAGCTGCAAACATGGTGATGGTAAACCAGTTGAAGACTATGTGAATGAGATGAGAGATTTCTTTGATCAACTTCATAGAGTCGGATTTGGTTATCCCAAGAATGTTCAAGTTAACCTAATCAACAGATCCCTTAACAAGGATTTTGCTGGTTTTGTACAGAACTTCAACATGCATTGCTCGGGGAAGACAATTTCTGAGTTACTCGCATTGCTTGTTGACTATGAGAAACACTTACCACCCAAGGGCAAGGCTCCTACTCCGCAAGTGTTGGCAATTCAAGGAGGTAGGATCCAGAAAAAATCGCGTGTGAACAAGGGTAAGGGTAAAGGTGATAAAGGCAAGCAGGTCATGGCCTATCAACCAAATCCTAAGGTGAATCAACACCAGCCCAAGAAGAACAAGGTGAGTCCTCCAGGAAAGAAGGATCAGGCTTGTCACCACTGTCATGAAGTAGGGCACTGGAAGAGGAACTGTCCACTCTACATCAATGACTTGCAACAAAAGAAGCAAAAGAGTGAAGCTGGTAATCCCAGCTCTTCAGGTGCGTTCTTTGTAATCGAATTATTTACTCTAACTCATAAATTAAATTCCTGGGTATATGATACGGGATGTGGTATTCATATTTGCAATACTATGCAGGGGTTTAGAGTTGAGAGAAAGCTGGCCTATGGACAACAATTCTTGCACGTGGGTAATGGAGCACATGCAGCAGTTGAAGCTATAGGCGTATTTGATTTAGTGTTGCCTTTGGGCTTAGTACTATCTTTAAATAATTGTCATTATGCACCGTCAATTGTTAGAGGTGTCATTTCATTTTCATGTTTGTTGAACCTTGGTTTTGAACATACTATTAATAGCAATGGAATTTTTGTTTCTTTAAATAGTGTATTTTATTTTAATGCTATTGCTGTGAATGGTATTTTTGAACTTGATATGAATGATAATGGTAATGCTTGTGTTAAAAATAATTCGATGTATAGCATCAACAATAAGAGAATCAAGAAAAGTCTGGATTCGTCTTATCTTTGGCATTGTTGTCTTGCACACATAAGCAAGGATCGCATGAAAAAGCTGCAACATGATGGGCTTTTAGAAAAGATCAATGATGAATCATTTGATAAATGTGAGTCTTGTATTAGTGGGAAGATGACAAAGAAACCCTTTAATAATAGGATTGAAAGGGCTACTTATCTACTTGGTCTTATTCATACAGATGTGTGTGGACCACTTAGACATGTGTCAAGGAGAGGTGCTAGCTACTTCTTAACATTTACGGATGATTTCAGCCGTTACGGTTATGTTTATTTACTTAAACATAAACATGAGGTGTTTAAAACATTCAAAGTGTTTAAAGCTGAAGTAGAGTTGCAACTTGGAAAGAAGATTAAAGCTCTTCGATCCGATAGAGGTGGTGAATACCTGAGTCAAGAGTTTGTGGATTATCTAGCTAAGGAAGGAATTGTCCAGCACCTTACTTCTCCATATACACCACAACAAAACGGTGTATCTGAGAAAAGAAATCGTACATTGCAAGACATGATACGATCTATGTTTAATCTAACAACTCTTCCCTTCTCATTCTGGGATTATGCCTTGGAGTCTGTTGTTCGCATTCTTAACATGGTTCCCACAAAGAAGGTAGATAAGACACCATATGAGTTATGGACTGGAAATGCTCCTAACTTGTCTTATCTTAAGGTCTGGGGTTGCGAGGCGTACGTTAAACGTGACTCGAGCGACAAGCTCCAACAAAGATCTGTAAAGTGCATCTTTGTAGGATACCCAAAGGAAACAATGGGTTACTACTTTTATTATCCTCCTGAGAACAAAGTATTCGTTGCTAGGTATGGAGATTTCTTGGAAAAGGATCTCATATCTCAAGAATTAAGTGGGAGGATATATGATCTTGAAGAAGATCAAGATGATGCATTACCTTCTGAAAACACTAACCAACTTCCTGAAGAACCAGATAGTCTGGGTCCTCCACCAGAAGTTGAAGTGGTTCCCGTTCGCAGATCCGTAAGGACTGTAAAAGCTCCTGAACGTCTATGTCTTAACGTAGAATGTGAGGAATATATACCAGGGGATCTTGATGAACCGCCTAGTTATAAAGCTGCCATTAATAGTCATGAAAAGGAAAAATGGTTAGTTGCTATGAATGGGGAAATGCAATCCATGAGAGACAATGAAGTCTGGATTGAAGTAGACCTTCCTCCTAATGCCAAGGTAGTTGGGAGTAAGTGGCTCTTCAAGAAGAAAACTGACATGGATGGCAATGTACACACCTATAAAGCCTGTTTGGTAGCTAAAGGCTTTACTCAAACGTATGGTGTTGACTACGAGGAGACTTTTTCTCCTGTAGCTGACATTAGGGCTATTAGGATTCTCATAGCCATAGCTGCATACTATGATTATGAGATTTGGCAGATGGATGTCAAAACCGCCTTCCTAAATGGTCGCCTAGATGAGGATATCTATATGGCGCAGCCTGAGGGGTTTGTGAATCCAAAGTTTCCAAATCGTGTGTGCAAACTTCAAAGATCCATTTATGGATTGAAGCCAGCATCACGACAATGGAACAAGAGGTTTGATAGTGAAATAAAGAAGTTTGGTTTTACTCAAAATCTTGATGAGCCATGTGTATACCACAAAGTTAGTGGGAGTGAAGTAATTTTCCTTATATTATATGTCGATGACATATTGATCATGGGAAAAGACATTCCAAGTTTGCATGAAGTCAAGGCATATCTTGGAAAGTGTTTTTCTATGAAAGATTTAGGGGAAGCTGCTTTCATTCTGGGAATTAAGATATATAGAGATAGATCTCAGCGATTAATTGGATTAAGCCAAAGAGCTTACATCAATAAAATATTGAAGACATTCAATATGCAAGATTCCAAGAAGGGATATTTGCCGATGCAAGAACAACATGGCTTGAGCAAGAAAGTTTGTGCTTCAACACCTGAAGAGGTGAAACGCATGGAAAAAGTTCCTTATGCTTCGGCTGTGGGATCTATTATGTATGCGATTAAAAGCACAAGGCCAGATGTGGCGTTTGCTCAGAACTTAACCAGTCGATATCAGCAGAATACCGGTGAAGCTCACTGGACTGCTGTTAAGAATATTCTTAAGTACCTTAGGGCTACTAAAGATGTGTTCTTAATTTATGGGGGTGATCCACAAGCAGAACTTGATGTTACAGGTTACTGCGATGCTTCATGGAAAAGTGATAAGGATGATATGAAGTCTCAGACTGGATACGTCTTTGTCATTAATGGAGGAGCTGTGGATTGGAGGAGCAAGAAGCAGAGTACATTAGCGATGTCTGCAGCAGAAAGTGAGTACATAGCTGCATCAGATGCTGCAATGGAAGCCGTCTGGATTAGGAAGTTTGTATCAAGGCTTGGAGTTATGCCTTCAATTCAACGACCTATAAAATGTATTGTGACAATTCAGCTGCAATTACATTTGCCAATGAACCTGGAATCATGAAGGGCACCAGACATTATCCGATCAAATATCACTATGTGCGAGAGCAAATAGAGATTGGGCAGATCGAAGTACTCAAAGTTCACACAGATGATAACTTGGCAGATCAATTGACGAAAGCTCTTCCTGGCACTAAGCTTTATAAGTTAGCTGAAGGAATAAGTCTTCGTAAGGCTGAAAGTTTCATGCCCATTTGTGATTAGTATTTGGATAAAGGATGTAATAGACAATTATTGATTTTATGAAATAAAGTATAGTTTATGTTTTATTGTCTTGTTGAAATAAACATATATCCTGTTTTTGCATGTTTATATCCTTGAATAAATTTTATTATTCTAAATATGTCCATTGTCGGTTAATGATATGGGAATGTCATTAAATTAAGACAAATGTGAATATTGGTGAGAATATACTTGAAAGAATGTTGATGTGTAGTCATACCAATTTCACATGATATTCTAAGAGTAGAATATAGGACTTATTCCAACTAAGCATGAGATTACTTATGGATCTTGTCATCAAGTAATTCATGAAATAGTTATCCTCAGACTTGAGATACCAGATAAGAGTCATGAATGTAGTGCATTTTTGTAAAGCAATCTACCGCTTACCGTAACTGGAAGTTATAAGGATTGTTTTCAGAAGTGTTGCAAAGTTCATGGGTTATTCTTTTAGTCAAGAAAGAATTTGTTCCTTCAAATTTTGTTTGAAGTATAATACTGCTGGGCCCCTCGTAGGGTTGACAAAATGTTTGCGTGGCCACGCCCAAATTCTATCTGGAATACGTTCAGATGTTTTGGTAATTTTGTTCAATCATTAACAACGAGAAACAAAAACTTTAATAAAGAGTGACTTAGATCCATTTCTTTATTAATACAGTATTAGTAACAAAAGGATAATAATAATGATGAATCATTAAAGATTTTCCAGGAAATCTAGCTCGAGTCGGACTAGGGGCATTGGAGTGTTGCAAGACGCCAACCAATGTCATTTTGCTATTAATAATTAACCAAGTGGGAGTTGTTGAAATGTGGTTAACAAATTAAAAAGCAAATGTCTAGTATCGAACCCGAGACCTCGGGATTGCACACATTACAAATGAGTATTAGGGAATAATAATAAATGTATTTTATATATTTATTATTAACACGAGAACATAACGACCGTTAGTGTTTTCCGTTAAATGACTAACGACCGTTAAACGCAAATAAGGAAAGAAGTGTTTGTATGTAATTAGGAAACAAGGAAAAGATCTAGAACCCTCCTTTGGGTTATGGATCGACCGGCCTTGGGGTTGGATCGACCCAACCCTTTGCTTTTCTTCTCCTTTTCTTTGTGATTGCCGATCGAACACGGTTTTCATAACTCTTGAACACACAATTATCCCTAAAAGTTTTCTTCTCCTTTTCTTTGTGATTGCCGATCGAACACCTCCTCCAAGGGTTGTTTGGATCGATTTTTGTTAAACAAAAATAATTCTTGTGTTTTACTTGCATAACCTTAATACGGTTTAATTTGTGTGTACAAGAACGACGTAACAACACACTATTGTTGTTATCAAGAGACCGAATAACAAAACGGTAAGGGGTTATTCATTGATCTAATTTAAATCATATTCAAGATTTATTGAAGTGCATCGGGTACGTTTTCTATTTATGTTTAAGTTAATAATTATATGTTATACCTAATTGTTTACATGCTTCCGCTATTAAGTACTTTGTGTTATGGAATTATATGATTGTCATGAGTGTCAAATTCCAACAGTGTGTGCATGTGTTTCTTGGCTTTCAGTCTGGTATATTGGTTTAAGCATGATTTGAAAGCAATTGGAATGAAGTTAAAAGAGAAGGGTGTAGTTGTTGATGTTGTCAACTTTGGTGACAAGAATGGACCTAAGGTCGGATGGCACTACAAGAAAAAGTGCCTTTAGTGACCAATTATTTTGTGACCACTCATGCTTTGGTCTCTATTAACATAGTTTAGTCACCAATATATTTGTCGTCACTGCATTTTTGTCATTGCCACAGAATTAGTGACCATTACAAAATGTGGTCACTAAGTTGTCACAAATGACAAGTATTAGTGACGACAAATAATGGTCACATAGTCCCTAAACCGTAAATATAATATTTTTAGTGAAATATTAAATAATGGTCATATAGTCCCTAGACCATAAAAGTGTTGGTCACTGCCCAAAAAAAAGGTAACTTAAGTATAAAGACAAAAAGTAGTGGTCAATGGGTTTCTAAATTAGAGACCAAGGTGGGTGGTCACTTGTTTATAAAATATTGAGACAATAAATAGTGGTCACGTAATCATTAAATCCCGAATCTATAGGAAAATATTCCACTGAGCACATAAGCAGTGGTCATTGAGTTGCTGAGTTAGAGACTAAAAGTGGTGATCGCTGCCAAAAGAAAGTATACCAAGTTTAAAGACCAAATATTAGTGGTCACTAGGTTTTTAAATTAGAGATCAAAGTTGGCGGTCACTGATTTACAAAATATTGAGACAAAAACAGTGATCACATAAACCCTAACCCCTAAACTTTAACCCTAACCGCTAAATTTTAAAGACCAAATATTAGTGGTCACTAAGTTTTCAAATTAGAGACCAAGGTTGTTGGTCGCTGATTTATAAAATAACTTATAAAAAAATAATGCTAGTATAAGAAAACACTTCTACTTGAAGGTTAACAAGGAAAGGGCCCGGCCGCATTGCGGCCGGATATTTTATGTACATGTTGGGCCTGTTTATAATATTGCCAAATAATAAAAAGAAGATTAGTATGGCATCGATAGCGTGAGGTAATGGGAGCAACAAACTATTAATATCAAAGTTCACAAACTCTTTTACATGGAAATGAAACTAATATCCTAGACACAATAGCCTTGACAATGAGTACAGAATGTTTTCAGTAGCAATTATATCCAAATGCGGTATGGAGGGTGTCCATTGAGGTTAGGTTCAGCTTGGTGAGTCGACCCTAAACTCCGGGTTTACTAATAACCCAAACACGACGTGTTTAACACATTTAATTGTATAACTAATGTTAAAAAAAATAGAAGACCGAAAACATAAAAAAAAGTTGCCTTTTTCCAAGATTTGTCAGCAGCTTTAGGCAACGCTGCATTGCAGATGCTTCAGTTCTATAAACGCACTGGAAAGTGCAGACGCTGCTTCCTCCCCACCTCTATTATGGCCCATATACCTGAAAAATGAGGACCATAAAACTCAGCTTGTGGTCGCATAGATATAAGCAGTTGCATTTGACACTTCGTTGTTAACTTTGATCAATATATGGTTTCAAAACAGAGAAATAAAAAAACAAAATATAGTAATCTCGAGAAAGATACAAACCGCATTATAAGCTTTCTTAATTTTTGAAGAAGAGGCACTCTTACTCACTCCAAGAGTTTCATAATAATCTTTTGAAGCCTTAAATGCTGGTGAAAATATGAAAAAATTGTCAATGGTAAATAAAGCGAATCTTTGATTTCAAAATTTACAACAGAAGTATACTAAGATACATAAAGAAAAAAAATATATAAATTTATAATTGGACGATTCGTTGCTGCCAATTACAATCTTAACGTTTCATGTAAAATATTCAACTCGTAGAGAATAATTTATTTTAATCTCAAAGAAGGTGTTTGGGAATGCAGTTTGGGATTGATTACCTGATTATTTACATTCGCAAAGCGCTAGGAAAAAATGCATAATATGTTTGCAAAGGCAACCCCAAACACCCTCTAATCCTACCAATAACTATTTTTTTCATCTCTGAGCATATATATATTAAAACTTTATAAACCTGATATAAAGACTAAGACTTTATAAAACCGATCATAATTCATAGGAAACTAAATCATTAAATTTACCTGAGATTTGAATAGACACCGCCGACACATAATTTACATTAACCGATCCAAGAATCGGCCAATTCCTCAACACAACACCTACTTCACATCATAACAACAGTCAAGATGCAATCTATATCAAATACCAACATAAAGGAATTACCATTAGTCCTAAAACATGCACCATTCAAGATCCTACTTTGACTTAAAGATCCAAACTTTTTGCACCCAACTTTAATCACTGAATTATACAACTGTAAATAAACAAATTACAGCAGAAATACCTATGATGTTGAGGACGTAAAAATGAATGGTTTTTGATGTACATAAAAGCATCATGATCGAGTAATTAGGCCTAAAAAGTATATCGGATTCTAACAGTCACATGCACGTAATTGGTCTTTCAGTTTGTTAAATTCATGCCATTATACCAACAGCTTGTTGGGGTATCACTATCCATCGTGTATATAAGGTGCCCAAGAATGAAGTTGTTATGGGACGATGTGACCGAGGACTATTATATATGTTATGTTGTTGTAGTCGATAATCACTCTTTATCACACTTAGATATGCTTTGTTATGCACAAGAGAATGAGATGGGACAAGTGTATATGTTGGATCGTATAATATGAGATGGATATGGAAGTTAAAGTTTTTCTCTTATTTAGCACACACAACACACTGTGAACCACACTCACAAATGATACAATGTGAGCTTTAAATACTTCAAGCCTTTTTGCCCTAAAGGCTTTGAGTGGGCTTGTGGGCTTATGACCATGGATTGGTCTTTTACACATGATATTAAAACTAATACAAGCCCATTTGTCACAAAGTTCTAATTAAGATGAATGACCATCACTTTATACTAAAAGTAAAGCTAACAATCTCCCCCTAAGGGATGGTCATTCAAAATATGCACTACGTGCTTAGGTCTTTAGACTTCTGGGTCTTGAACTTTGTGATTCTTTGTTCCTTCATGCATTGTGATCTTCATCGTATCGCCTTTTGGATTGATCTTTGCCTTGATCAACATCTTCATGTATTCACAGCGTCTTATCTTCCAATATAGATGTTGAGACATACGCTGATCGATGGACTTTCTTCAGTACCTGCATAAAACAGTTAGCAATAAATCGTACAGCGCTTGCAGGTTCAGATCTCATTATGACACTTACCACTTATGTCCTTTTTGGCGAACACAAGTGTATTTTATTGGAAGTGTTCCTAAGAGATCTTTGATGAATCTCATGTCTCTAGACTCAATTATGTGCGTTTTGGTTTTAGATGTCGGAGGCGTGGAGCAGAGTGCCACCTTTTCAATATCAACACATCTCGGAGTGAGAGGTCGATAGATTATGCATTAATCTCTGTGAGAAATGAAACAAATATCTTTTAAGAGATATCTGAGTGGCTGGGAAGGGTTGTGCGGCGCGTCACTGGGTCCATGACGTCTTATCTTCAATATCAGTATCAACTTGTGTTAACCGATAGCATATGTATTGACCCGGTTTCTTCCCTAAGTTTTCATTGAGGGCTATTTCTTTTCACCCTTTCATTAAACTTTTCTTTTTCATTCTTCAACCCCTTCTTCCTTTCTCATTTGCTCTTTTTTTTTAATCTTACCTAAGGACTTCTAATTCTAAACTATTGGAAATGTCCTTGGGTAGATCCCTCCGGTTCTGGCGGATCATTGGACTTTACCTAACCATAATCACCTTATAACTCCATGATTATCCTAGATTTGTTGATCGCATGCCATAAAACCATTTGTGAAAATCTCTCAAAATGTTTATGAACAAACACATTTAGATAACACATTGAGAGTTTTGCATTTTCTGAAATACTCCCCCTTCACATGTGCTCATGCATTTTAAGATAAAATTGCACATGTTGGGTAGAGCTCGCACATTTTGAAATGATCGATTTTTGATGAACATGACCTTCGCGAGACACGCTTACATCACTAGTTAGACTAGCTTGAAATTATTACCCGTCTCGGTCATATTCAATTATCATCTCTCGAATTGGTACATTCTACTCAGAAAAGTCCTTTGCGAGACACGCTTACATCACTGGTAAACCAGCTTGAAATTATTACCCGTCCTGGATAAGTCTTTTCGATTACTGACATTTAAGTTTTGTCAATTCGAGGGTTAAACTGAGTCTTTCTGATGAGCTCCTTTGAGATTCGAACCATGATCACATTTTAATCCCATTTCTCCCCCTCAAAAATAGCATTTCGATGGTATTTTTGATACCGTTTTATTAAAATCATTGTTTTTTGAAAGCTAATAGGGAGAAACGAAATTGCATGAACTTTTTGGAACAAATTTCTTTTTGGAATACTCCCCCTCAAAACTTGCATTGATTTTGACATTTTTGTAAACTTTGAAGCAAGTGGGGAGTAACGATTTGAAAAATCTTAAGCAAAATTTTTGAAAAGATTTGAAAACCTTTTGGTGAATTTTGAATAAAATTTTGCTTAAGATGAAGAAGTTTGGTTTGATGAACTTTGCATGAAAACTTCTTTTCTTTTATGATTGTTGCATTAAAGTATACAACAGTGTCCTTTCTTTGAAACACGGGTTATGCACTGTTATGTGCACATAAGCCAAAACGTTGAAGCTCGGGTTGTAAGCTGAAATACTTACAAGCCATTGAGATTTTTAGGATAAGTGCTCGAAATTTTTTGATGAGTCACTTTCCTTTCTTTGAAGCTCGGGTCCTAATCTGATGTGATTAGAAGCCATTGGGTTAAGCGCGGGTTCCGTACTGAAGTGCACGAAAGCCATCTTGACCCGATTAGACAACAACTTTTGGAACCCATTTGAGCACTGCACCAACGGGTTTAGCATGTTTTGCAATCCATTTGTAAGTTGTGTCAATCTGATTCAAAGAGGTTGAATTCCAACGAGGACTGAAAACCGGTTTTTCATTTGGAAATAACACTCGCGGAATCAACGGAGATTTAAAAATCTTTTTCAAAGCAGAGTCATTCTTGTTTTGCAGCGGAAGTTTTTCAGAGTTTGAAGGACTTTGCTTTGGTCTCCACACTTGCCTTACCCATGTAAAGCGAGATTGTGGAGTTTGAAATCTCGAAGTCTCTTCGTGAGACATGTTTGACCTTGAAAGCTTTGGAGGAGTAGGTGTTTCAGAAAATCTTGGTTTCTTTGTAAACTTCCTTCCTTTTTGCAAAGAATAGGTTGTAAACTGAGAAACCTTTTTCGAAAATGGTTTTGAAGATTCACTCGTGTAAACCTTCTTTGAAACACTCACTTTTGGTGTTGAAAGAGGAGATTTTCCTTTTGAACGGTTAAGATCATAAAACTTTGTTTTTAAGGCATTGTATGATGTTCGCAAATCACTGTATTCTTTTTGAAGAGAAAGATGATCCTGAGATGCCAATTTAGATTCCAAAGAGGCAATTTGTTTCAAAAAATGATCTTTTTCAGCTTTTGAATCATCTATTTTACGAGCCAATTTTCGTTCGAAAACAATATTTTCTTTTTCATGCCTTTCAAAATATGTTTCGAATTTGTTTGTTTTGTTGAAAAGATCAGTTTTGGCATCCTCAAGATCGTTTGTTCTTTGAGCTAAAAGAGTTTCAAGCTCAAGTACTTTTGTTTGAAGCACATGATTTGCGTTTTCCGTTTCAAACTCGGGAGTATCAGAATCAAATAGGGGATTTGGATAGGAAACATTTGTGAATTGAGACTCAGTCTTTTTCTTCTTCATTGATTCAATCTTTTGCAAAACCTTTTCAAACTTTTTATCAGCGAATTCAGACAATTGAGACTTCAAAATTTCAGTCTCTTTTGGTTTTGAGATTGATTTTTGAGTCTGAACTCGTGAACGCTTGATTGAATCAAACAAGTTTTTGTAATTCTGTTTCAAATGCTCATTTTCTTTTTGTAATGATGCCACAGCGTGTTCCAATTCAATATTTTTTGTATCAAGTTCGTCCAAATCAAACTTGATTTTGGCATCATCACAATTTTCTTGAAAAATCTTTTCCTTTTCTTTGAGCACTGTTGTCAAAGGGTTTTTAGAAGAAGCAATTCTTTTTGATAATTCTTCTTTGACTTCAGCTACTTCTTTTGAAAGTTCGGTGATTTTCCTTTTGAAACAAAGATTTTCAGACTTCAAAAAATATGTATGGTTAGAATCCACATTCTCATGCTCATGATTGACATACACCGACTTGAGTGACTCAATTTGATTTGTGAAAAATTCTTTTTGAATATCAAGATTTAAGCATTTTGCATCAAATTCATCTTCGAGAGAATGGACGTACTTTAAATCTTCTCTCATTTCAGTGACAAGAAATTTTTCAAAGTGTTCAAAACTGAAATTGATATTTTTCACAAGAGGTTCAATCTCATCTTTTAAATACTTACAGACTTCCCTTTTTAGCCAAGCGTCTGATGACATGAGACGATTGTAGTCACTTTCTGATATGAACAGAGCATCAGTCGGCAAAAATTTATGTTCAACCTGATCTGTATTTTCAAAACCAATTCCTGATTTTCCCTTATGAACTTTCTCAGCTTTAGGAATCATCATTTGAAGAGTTTGAGCACTTTGGTCTGTTTTTCGAAGTTTTACTTCAAGATTGGTTGCTTGTTTTGAAAACTCTTGATTTTCTTTTTCAAGTTTTGTATTAACAATCTTAAGATTTGAAGTGTTTTCCTGAAGCATTGAGTATCTCATTTTTAATTCAACGTTCTATTTTAAAAGGGCTTCGATCTTTCTGTTGGCGGGGCCCATATTTGCATTCAGATTTTTAATGGAAAGTTTTTCACGTGAAAGGGCCGCGCGACACTCAACTTCAAGTTCTTTATTTCGTTTAAGAACATCTTCATTTAATTTCTTAGCTTGAGATTTAAGTTCTGAGATTTGAACGTCTTTGTAATGTGTTATTTTCTCAAAAAAAAATTTCATTTCTTTAAATCCCTCAAGCTCTTTGGACAATGAGGCATTCGTTTGCTTAGCATTACGATTGTCCTCTTTGCATTTTTCAAGTTCACGTTTGAAATTATCGATTAAAGAAGCAAATATGGCATGATCTTGATCATGAGAAGATCCATCCTGGGCAGGCTCACCTCCATTAGGATCCATATCTGGGGTTGTAGGAGTGATATTACTATCAAACCTTTGCTCCACATATGTGTCACTGATGGACTCAGGATGCGCAGGATGTGTCTTGTCATGAACAAACATATTCTCAAACAAATCAACATTATCATGATCGTTTGAATGTTGTACCGTAGCCACTATTGCAATGTCGGATGAAATTCTGATGTGGTCAGCTTCAGTATCCCAAACAGCTTAATTCTTGTGTGTACTATCAGCATCCGAATCATTGCTTGGAGTGCTGCTTTCAACATGCTGTTCTGAAGATGTGTCTATTTCCGTGAAGACCAAGTTAGCATCAGATGTTGTTCCCACATTGACCGTGTGTTCCTCTTTGTTTGCCTCTTTCTCATTTCCCACTATTTCCTTTAATAGCATTTCTCTTACAGTTTGCTCCCTTTCCCGTTCTATCACTTTCTTCTCATTTAGCATCTCTTTCAGATGAAGTGATCTTGAAGTAAGCACCCGTTCCAGTGTTTTCATTTTACTAAACAACTGGAGTCTAAATGTTTCCACGTCCACGTGTCTGCTGACGCATTTACTCCATACTTCTCTTGTTGATTCATAATCTGGAGAATTTTTGATTCTAAAGTCGAGAAACCATTTAAGCTGCGTCTGGAGTGCTTGAAAGGCTTCAATGCAATCACTTCCCTGTTCAATTTGGTTCTCAATTTGAGATATGTTGTGCAGGAGTTTCTCTCTAAATTCTTCAAAATTCATTTCAGAACCGAAGAGTCTTCCAGATATTCGATGGAATAAATATGGACTCAACATTGGTGACGTTGCTTTAGAGATTGTCACACATTGACTCTTAACTCCTTGAAAGTGTATTAGACAACGTTCCTTCGTGACGTTTAGCACAACTGGAGACATCTGTCCCGCTTGAGAACTCGATTCCATTTTTCTTGTGATGTGCGATAAAGTTGATTCAGGATCTTTGCAACGAAATAGGAGATGTTGTTGTTGAAGGTTAAGAATGGTTGTTGTTGCGAAGTCTTGTAGTTGCGGTAGAATTTTGGTCTGGAAACTTAAAACCTCAATAACTTCATTCAGGAGCATTTTCAACGTGTCATTCTCCTCGGTCTCACGGTCGTTTTGACAGGTCGTGGACTGAAAACGGAGTTACGGTTCAAAAGTTATAACCGTTTGAAGTTTTGACGTAAAAAGACAACTTTGAAATCGTTTCACAGAAGTACGAGGGCCAAAACTGCCAAATTTGAAAGTTTCCTAAGGCTGCTGGAAAGTACAGGGACTGATTCTGACAATTCTGAATTCTAGTGTTGTCCGATATCGCTCAGCTAGTGTTGTCCGATATCGCAATTGATGACAGATATCGGACAGAACTGAAAGGTTGAACTGCGATAAAACTGGTCGAGGGCCAATTGCGATAGATTCAGCTGATCCAAATGCGATAAAAATATCGCATTTCGAATTGCGATAAGACTTTAGGCTTCAATTGCGATAGGAATTGTTCTGTCTCAATCGCGATAAAAAAGACCAATTGCGATAATTCGCAGCTTTTTCCCAAATGCGATAAAACGCAATTTTCAGCCAATTGCGATAAGTGACGCTGTTAACGCCAAATGTGATAGTTTCGCCTTTTTCAACCACTTTTTGACTTTTTGCACTTTTCTCTTACAAACCCTCTGACTTGCACATGCTTCCTGACAACTTTTACTAACTTATACCACTTTCTTTCAAGTCAATCTTTAGCAAAGATTGCACGCAAAAAAATGAAGACCAATAATTATCAAAGAACAAATCTTGCTAAATCTTTGTATCTTTAGTCGATCTACCAACATAGAACAACAAAGATCCAACTTTTAATACCCAAGATTTGACTCTTTCTCAACCAAGTCGCTTAGAGAACAAGACAAACACAATTTATCTCTTGATTTTTGTATTGATCGAATGAAATCAAAACACAATTTGTAACTTTTCTAGTGAAAGAAAAATAACAAAGGATGTTTTGATCTTTAGAATCAAACAAAAATGCAACCTTTGATCTTTAAAGAAGCGTACAGTAACCACACAAAAGAACACAAATGTTCTTGTTTCACGTTAAACACAGGTAGCCACATTTGAAATCAAAGACGCAACTTATCTTTATTTTTAGCAAGAATCGAACAAAGATAACTCCTACCTCGAAGCTAGGCTCTGATACCACTTGTTGTAGTCGATAATCACTCTTTATCACACTTAGATATGCTTTGTTATGCACAAGAGAATGAGATGGGACAAGTGTATATGTTGGATCGTATAATATGAGATGGATATGGAAGTTAAATTTTTTCTCTTATTTAGCACACACAACACACTGTGAACCACACTCACAAATGATACAATGTGAGCTTTAAATACTTCAAGCCTTTTTGCCCAAAAGGCTTTGAGTGGGCTTGTGGGCTTATGACCATGGATTGGTCTTTTACACATGATATTAAAACTAATACAAGCCCACTTGTCACAAAGTTCTAATTAAGATGAATGACCATCACTTTATACTAAAAGTAAAGCTAACATATGTGTATAACCTGTTGTTGTTCCAAGACGTTCGGTCCTGTTTGACTCTGGCCAATGATCGTATCTGTCACAACCCGTAATTTTAGGTCATTTTCCGAACCTCGACGATTCACTATTCATCAGTCACTATACATCATTTACTATTCACCGATCACTATTCATCATTTTACTATTCATCGTTTTCGGAGTCAATTTGAGATTCTGAGAAGCGTTCAGAAATTTTACTATTCACATGACACTATTCATTCCCGGAGGAAAAACACTATTCATGTCCATCATTCATTTCATCGTAAACGTGGTTTACGGGTATTCATATTCGCGTAACCGGTTGGGTTTAACTGCGAAATTCATGCATCATTAGTAGGGACACTTCATACGGACTAGGAATAGTCTACAAATCATCAGTATCCTAGGTCATGCACGGGTATGCATTATTTCAATTTACGTATGGTTATTTTATTAATTAACGTTACCACTCAGTTTTTACTACTAATAATATACCCGATACTCCCGACAATGATCCTAACATGTTTTCATATTTATTATAATGATATAAAAATTATATTATTAATTTACCCGGTGTTTTTAAATCAACCGCTAAATTTTCCGGTAAACGCTTATAACACCGTTGGTTTGTGAATTTTCAACCCGATAATTATTTTAACACCCGATTCTTGCAAGGAATAATATTTTACAACTATTACAACTTCTTCATATTTTATTTCACCTCGTTAGCAATTATTTCAAGATAACTGGGTACCCGATAACACCCAATACACAATTAAACTACACTAATACTTCCACCACTAGACAAGATCATTAATTGGCACATGTTCTCCTTTTTCTTCCATGTGATGCCGCCCCCCCCTAGTCCTCTAAGTCTTCAAATCACTTGATTATATAGCACACTCATTAATGTTTATGTCCTTATGTTTCTTATATTAATTTACATAACACATACAACACATTTCACTAGCCATTTCAAGATCAAAACTCTCTCTTTTCTCTCCTTGAAACCCACGGCCACAACTACAAGAACAAGAAGAAACCATAGATTTTCCAAGATCAAGTCATAATCAAGCTCCATTTATCTTCCTAGTTATGATTTTGAGATCAAACCTCAAGATTTTTTACTCATTTCTTATCCAAACTCATCAAAACATCAAGTAAGTTCAAGAACATCTTTTTGATCTTTTCATACTTTCATTTTTCTAGCTTCATGATGTTTATTCAAGATCTATATGCATATGTTAGTTTATACCACTCTATTTATACTTTTTACAACTTATGAACACTAGATCTATGGTTTTCATTAACACCCTCATGAGATCCACCAAGGTTGGTGATGTTTAGGAACCCATGGCACCCTAAGAAGGTGTATGGTAGGATTGAGAATTGTTTGGTTGTAGTTTGGATGGTTTTGGACTAGATACAAACTAAGAAAACCCATTTTTGAAACAATAATTATGCTACTGTCTCCATTTTTAAAACGTGGCCAACTCAGTAAGTTTAGGGTTATTTTTGGCCAAATATTTAGAAAATACATTCCGAGACGAAGACGTGGCCGAAAACGGGGATAAAAACGAGTAAATAACGAAGGAGATACGCTAAAAACGAGTTAACAACGAAAACTATATTTTCTGAAAATCCCTTGCTGATGAACAGTTGTCACGGGCTGTTTTGGGCATAAAACTTGATCTAGCCGTCCCGATTTATCAAAAATATGTTAGTATGTTGTCCCACGATCCCGTGGATATAAAGAACGTCGAAAACAAGCTAATAACGAACAAGATACACGCGTTTAAACTTCGATAAATACTACTAATTTTTGACAGCTTTTAATGGAAATATAATTACGTACTAAAAACTATATTTTTCAAGTAACAACCACGGAGAGCCGTATTTCTTACCCGTTGGAACACGTTCGATCAAAGGTTTATTAACGCGACTATTATAAGACATACCAAGGTTTTCAAAACGCCGAGACTAACACAAACGTTTTATACACATTATTACACGACTAGTTTTGCAAGCCGAGTATGGGCATATTTTCCTAAGTTATGGCAATGCTATAACTCAACGCTAACACTTATTCTTAAGCTTCGAGTGGTATAGGCTTCATGTGCATATGCATTCATCTCACACCTCATAATCTAAGTGAATCATATCATTCATTCATATTAGGTCGCGGTTAGAGAATCGTGCCTCATTTCAGTGTATCCACTTTTGTCATCGTAGCTATCGCACCAGGTGAGTTTCATAGCCCCACTTTTACTCATTTTAACTGCTTTATAAACTCTTTGGGGGAGATACATGCTTAAACTGTTTGCTATTACTCTAAACAACTTTACTCATATACTATGCTATACTTTCATACTATTAAACATATTGCGTAAATCTTGATTGTGTATTCTTGGATTCTTATACTTTGGGAAATGGCACCCAGTAAACATACATACATACATACTTCCAGTGGCTCCAGATTAAGTTGCTGGATGACTACTGAGACTCTCCAGTGGCTCTAGATTAAGTTGCTAGATGACTACTGTGACTTTCCGGTGGCTCTAGATTAAGTTGCTAGATGACTACTGTGACTTTCCAGTGGCTCCAGATTAAGTTGCTGGATGACTACTGAGACTATCTAGTGGCTCCAAATTAAGTTGTTGGATGACCATTAGCTTTGATAACTGTTGTGATAAACTTATACTTGTTTTACTCATACTATATGTTAGCAGTGGGTTGTAAACACACAGGTTGCGAGTCTTGTATGGCCAGGGCTTGGAACTGAGTGGATTTACAATGCCTTTGCTGGGAAATCTTAATCCAATGCAAATTCATTTTACACTAAACTCTATGAACTCACCAACCTCGTGTTGACACTTTAGCATGTATTCTCAGGTTTTAAGCAAAGGCACGATACTGGAGGCTTTTGGCAGGGCATGGCATGGTCATAGAAGACTCTGATAAAACATTTGGGACCGCTTAACTTATTTTATGGGCAAACTTCCGCACCACTTTTCATAATGTAAATTAACACTTTTGACTTCTCAAATATATTCTAAATGATTGATGTGAAAACCGTTCTTTACACTTGTGTTGTGATACCAATTGAGTTGCACCCCAAAGACATTACTTTCCGCTGCAAACCACTTTTGGGGGTGTGACAGATTGGTATCAGAGCCCAGGCTATAGAGAATTGGGTAATTTTAAAACCTAAACTATAGCTACTTTTACGAAAACTTAACCCTATGACCGCCACGTGCCTGCCTGCCAAGCTGATGCCTCATTTGTGGTTTGTTGCTGACATATTTAATGAGATTTGTATCTTATTGCCAGATGGATTATACTCACTTATTCTCGTTGATTACTATGATTGTCTTACATATAAGGGTGCATACATATCATACACGTCACAGCGTTACACCTCTTCCTTACGTAGTTTATCATTCGACCTCAAGCCTGATCACATGCCTTAGTCATTTGAACCACCCTTTACATGTGAAGGACATAGTATTAGTATAACTAAGCTGAGTATTCCAAAATTCATTAAACCTCGGTGGAATATAGACTGGTCATCTATATTCGACCCGGGACAGTGGGACATAGCCTGACCACCTATGTTCGACTCAGAGATGAATTTTGCAATACTGAGAGTAGTTATAATGGAATTATGTCCGGATTGATTTGATCGGTGTAAGCAATTCCAATATCGAGCCAATCTTTCAAAAGACCTCATTTCAGGATGTTGAATCCATTATTTTTGGCAACTTGTTTCCTAGCTTGATCTAGTGACAGTTCTTGTTTGATGAGTTGCGAAAATCAAGCTAAGATCCAAGTTGTTACCCCAGCCGATTCAGTTTAATCTCATGACAGTTCTTGTTTGATGAGTTGTGAGATTAAATTTGAATCGACAACCTAAACCGATTTAGCCTAATCCCATGACAGTTCTTGTTTGATGAGTTGTGGGATTAAGTAAAAATCGGTTACCTTAAGATCTTTTGGGGACTACGCTCGATAATGGGAAAGTTTACACCCATCAAACCCGACCAGGAGAACATACGTACGTAGAGCGAACGAGCTGAACTTCGGGACGAAGTTCCTTTTAGGGTGGGAGACTGTCACAACCCGTAATTTTAGGTCATTTTCCGAACCTCGACGATTCACTATTCATCAGTCACTATACATCATTTACTATTCACCGATCACTATTCATCATTTTACTATTCATCGTTTTCGGAGTCAATTTGAGATTCTGAGAAGCGTTCAGAAATTTTACTATTCACATGACACTATTCATTCCCGGAGGAAAAACACTATTCATGTCCATCATTCATTTCATCGTAAACGTGGTTTACGGGTATTCATATTCGCGTAACCGGTTGGGTTTAACTGCGAAATTCATGCATCATTAGTAGGGACACTTCATACGGACTAGGAATAGTCTACAAATCATCAGTATCCTAGGTCATGCACGGGTATGCATTATTTCAATTTACGTATGGTTATTTTATTAATTAACGTTACCACTCAGTTTTTACTACTAATAATATACCCGATACTCCCGACAATGATCCTAACATGTTTTCATATTTATTATAATGATATAAAAATTATATTATTAATTTACCCGGTGTTTTTAAATCAACCGCTAAATTTTCCGGTAAACGCTTATAACACCGTTGGTTTGTGAATTTTCAACCCGATAATTATTTTAACACCCGATTCTTGCAAGGAATAATATTTTACAACTATTACAACTTCTTCATATTTTATTTCACCTCGTTAGCAATTATTTCAAGATAACTGGGTACCCGATAACACCCAATACACAATTAAACTACACTAATACTTCCACCACTAGACAAGATCATTAATTGGCACATGTTCTCCTTTTTCTTCCATGTGATGCCGCCCCCCCCCTAGTCCTCTAAGTCTTCAAATCACTTGATTATATAGCACACTCATTAATGTTTATGTCCTTATGTTTCTTATATTAATTTACATAACACATACAACACATTTCACTAGCCATTTCAAGATCAAAACTCTCTCTTTTCTCTCCTTGAAACCCACGGCCACAACCACAAGAACAAGAAGAAACCATAGATTTTCCAAGATCAAGTCATAATCAAGCTCCATTTATCTTCCTAGTTATGATTTTGAGATCAAACCTCAAGATTTTTTACTCATTTCTTATCCAAACTCATCAAAACATCAAGTAAGTTCAAGAACATCTTTTTGATCTTTTCATACTTTCATTTTTCTAGCTTCATGATGTTTATTCAAGATCTATATGCATATGTTAGTTTATACCACTCTATTTATACTTTTTACAACTTATGAACACTAGATCTATGGTTTTCATTAACACCCTCATGAGATCCACCAAGGTTGGTGATGTTTAGGAACCCATGGCACCCTAAGAAGGTGTATGGTAGGATTGAGAATTGTTTGGTTGTAGTTTGGATGGTTTTGGACTAGATACAAACTAAGAAAACCCATTTTTGAAACAATAATTATGCTACTGTCTCCATTTTTAAAACGTGGCCAACTCAGTAAGTTTAGGGTTATTTTTGGCCAAATATTTAGAAAATACATTCCGAGACGAAGACGTGGCCGAAAACGGGGATAAAAACGAGTAAATAACGAAGGAGATACGCTAAAAACGAGTTAACAACGAAAACTATATTTTCTGAAAATCCCTTGCTGATGAACAGTTGTCACGGGCTGTTTTGGGCATAAAACTTGATCTAGCCGTCCCGATTTATCAAAAATATGTTAGTATGTTGTCCCACGATCCCGTGGATATAAAGAACGTCGAAAACAAGCTAATAACGAACAAGATACACGCGTTTAAACTTCGATAAATACTACTAATTTTTGACAGCTTTTAATGGAAATATAATTACGTACTAAAAACTATATTTTTCAAGTAACAACCACGGAGAGCCGTATTTCTTACCCGTTGGAACACGTTCGATCAAAGGTTTATTAACGCGACTATTATAAGACATACCAAGGTTTTCAAAACGCCGAGACTAACACAAACGTTTTATACACATTATTACACGACTAGTTTTGCAAGCCGAGTATGGGCATATTTTCCTAAGTTATGGCAACGCTATAACTCAACGCTAACACTTATTCTTAAGCTTCGAGTGGTATAGGCTTCATGTGCATATGCATTCATCTCACACCTCATAATCTAAGTGAATCATATCATTCATTCATATTAGGTCGCGGTTAGAGAATCGTGCCTCATTTCAGTGTATCCACTTTTGTCATCGTAGCTATCGCACCAGGTGAGTTTCATAGCCCCACTTTTACTCATTTTAACTGCTTTATAAACTCTTTGGGGGAGATACATGCTTAAACTGTTTGCTATTACTCTAAACAACTTTACTCATATACTATGCTATACTTTCATACTATTAAACATATTGCGTAAATCTTGATTGTGTATTCTTGGATTCTTATACTTTGGGAAATGGCACCCAGTAAACATACATACATACATACTTCCAGTGGCTCCAGATTAAGTTGCTGGATGACTACTGAGACTCTCCAGTGGCTCTAGATTAAGTTGCTAGATGACTACTGTGACTTTCCGGTGGCTCTAGATTAAGTTGCTAGATGACTACTGTGACTTTCCAGTGGCTCCAGATTAAGTTGCTGGATGACTACTGAGACTCTCCAGTGGCTCTAGATTAAGTTGCTAGATGACTACTGTGACTTTCCGGTGGCTCTAGATTAAGTTGCTAGATGACTACTGTGACTTTCCAGTGGCTCCAGATTAAGTTGCTGGATGACTACTGAGACTATCTAGTGGCTCCAAATTAAGTTGTTGGATGACCATTAGCTTTGATAACTGTTGTGATAAACTTATACTTGTTTTACTCATACTATATGTTAGCAGTGGGTTGTAAACACACAGGTTGCGAGTCTTGTATGGCCAGGGCTTGGAACTGAGTGGATTTACAATGCCTTTGCTGGGAAATCTTAATCCAATGCAAATTCATTTTACACTAAACTCTATGAACTCACCAACCTCGTGTTGACACTTTAGCATGTATTCTCAGGTTTTAAGCAAAGGCACGATACTGGAGGCTTTTGGCAGGGCATGGCATGGTCATAGAAGACTCTGATAAAACATTTGGGACCGCTTAACTTATTTTATGGGCAAACTTCCGCACCACTTTTCATAATGTAAATTAACACTTTTGACTTCTCAAATATATTCTAAATGATTGATGTGAAAACCGTTCTTTACACTTGTGTTGTGATACTAATTGAGTTGCACCCCAAAGACATTACTTTCCGCTGCAAACCACTTTTGGGGGTGTGACAGTATCCACTGTTTAAAGTTTCTGCGCTGTAGTAGCTATGCTCTGCAATATGTATATAACAGAAATAATTAACATATTCAAAAACGTATCTGAAAACTAAAACCATAAAGAACGGCCTACTCACATGTACATATTTTGTAGTGATTGTTACCAATATCAGAAGCAACCAAAGGACCTACCAAGGCAGAAGCTTTGTTCCCGTGTAAACTACTAAAACCCTGTGATTTTCCTTAATTGATACCTGTGACAACAACTGTCGCCGTATCAGTATTAGGTGAACCGTCAGCTATATGTTTTCATAATTCTACACTTTAAACACTTAATTCATGACTCAAAATGGTAAATAATGGACACACTACCAGCTTATTTAGTTCAAAAATGAAAAACCAGCAAATTAATCGACACTAAATTTTTTCCTCGCGCCACTATTTCAAAAACCCACACACACATATATATATATATATATATATATATATATATATATATATATATATATATATATATATATATATATATATATATATATTTTAAAACTAAAAACGAACCTCACAAATAGTAGCCGAACGCCTAGCCTCTTGCTCAATCCTTCTCATAATTTCTCAGTCACTCATCCCAGTTGAGCTGTAACACATTTTCAATATGTATAAGCTATAACAACTATTAAACCTAAAAAAAATATGAATGAATTTTGTATAAAGAATTCGGCACCTTTTTTTTTTTTTTTTTTTTTTTTTTTTTGTTTCTGGATTTCCTTCACCAAACCAATTCCCCATCTTCTGTGTGCCAGCGACATGACAGACAGAAGGAAGAGATATGAGATGTCTGTAGAATAAGGTATGAAAGACAGAATACGAACGTCGAGTCAAAATAAATTTTGTTAACGTATGAATTAAATTAAGGGAAACAACTACCATGTATGATGAACGTGTGCCCTGATTGACCTATCATTGTAGAAAGATTAGATGATGGATCCCCTGAAACAAAAGAAATATTAATTGATAAAGATATTACCAATAGGAAAATCATGGTTTCACAGGTACATACAGATTATTAAAACTTGAGGCTTCAACAACAATTACGGCAATTGAACCAAATTCATTAACTCGAAAATATAATCGATCCTGAACATCCTCCACAACCCCAGTTTGTAATTCATCTTGAAAGCAACCCACTTTAGAAAAAAAAGGTATTCCTTTCTGTTGCTACAATAGCCATTGATTCGAGTGGAGATTTCGCAACGACTTTTACTTCAGTGTGAACCTATATTCATTATAAGCATTACATTAGCACCTCTAAATGACTAACAACGACAACCACATAAGAGAATTTCATATACATCTTGACTACTTTGTGAAAGGAAAATAGATGGTGTATCATCTAATCAAACTCATCAGAAACCCGTTGTAGCTTGAAACCACCGTGATCAGTGATACCGCAAAAATGTTTGATGTTTTGCTCCAGAGCGAAACCCCTTAAGATATAAACATTTTTGTTTGCTCTTCCATCACTCGTCCATATAAAGTAGCATCCCTTTGGAAATCAGCAGAGGCAATCCATCGGGATCCTGTGACACCTATTCAAAAAACATATTGTGAATAAGCTGTACAAATTTAACTATCAATTGTAAATTGTATTCAGCAAACTACAAAATTATATCCAGGTGCATTACATATGAAATTAGGAAAGTTTGATTGATCCTAAAATGCAATTAGGAAGTCCCCAATCACTACGAAGATCCTTTTTGAAGTCCTCCATATTGCGTCTCATGTCCAAAATATATCCAGCTGAAAAACATATAGAACCATTACAAACAACAACTTTCGGTTAATCCAATGATATTGCATTATCTATAATGAGAAAACTGACAAAGCCCGAAAAATTCATGACTTACGTCGAGTCCAAGAAAGAAAGTCACCTAGGACAATTCAAGATTTGAAGGTAAGTTATTTTTTAAAGCTGCAAAACCGAATTAAAATTCCATTAACAACTTGTTGTATTCTCACTTCCATATACAATAGCAATATGGAAAGTCGGATAAATTAAGCTTGCAGCCTTAACACGATATTTAAAAAAGTAAGCGCAAACCTGAAACAAAAAGTAGTACTGTATGAAAATGAAAATTAAAACCATACCATTTGAATTAACAAACGTCCTGTGTATATGAACCTAATAATCTTCATCCTCGTCTGAATACAACAAAATTACAAAGACATAAAATTAGTATGATCAAACATTTATCCACAGAAAATTTGCACTTTAAACATCTTGAAACTCACACAAATAAGTAACACCCAACATCTTTAAAAAAAAAAAAAAAAAAAAAAAAAAAAAAAAAAAAAAAAAAATTTCGCAAACCAGTGTTTAATTTAACGAAGAAAAAAAAAGGCTGGACAAAAGGAATACCTTTTTTATTCTTCTTCCGACACAACAAACCTGAACAAAACAACTACGAATTACCGTTCGAAATGTTTATCGCTGGCGGGTTAAAGCAGGAGATCGGCGTAGATGCATCTGGAAATGTGAATGGCGTAAAGCTGAGATCGGCTTTTGGGCGGTGGGAGATTTATGAGTCGTAGTTATCTGGCAAGTAAAAAAAATTATATACGGTACTTGCATAGTTGCATATTGGGCCTCCAATGATCGAAGAGATGGGCTAAACAACAAACCGAGACCCAAAACAATTTTTCATTAGGGATATTATATATAATATAATGTAGCGTCTAAAACGACTACAGTACAGTCATTTTGGTTTTGGGTTGCCTTTTGTCGGCCTGTTTCTTGCCCCGGTCCACTCTTCGTTTTATCTTATCTCTTTTTAGGTTGTTTTCGCAATTGATTGACGCAATCACGTAACTTCCGAAAAACCCTAACCCTATCCCTTTTATCGGTAGTGGAGCATCTTCTGGAAAACCCTAACCCTAATGTGGTTTTGGTGGATCCAGTGGATATTAGCTTGAATATCAGTGCCGATCTAATGGAAGTTTCTATTTTATTTGATATCTGTGTGATTTGATGTTTGGTCCACTCTTCATTTTATCTTATCTCTTTTTAGGTTGTTTTCGCAATTGATTGACGCAGTCACGTAACTTCTGGAAAAACCTAACCCTATCCCTTTTATCGGTAGTGGTGCATCTTCTGGAAAACCCTAACCCTAATGTGGTTTTGGCGGATCCAGTGGATATTAGCTTGAATATCAGTGCCGATCTAATGGAAGTTGCTATTTTATTTGATATTTGTGTGATTTGATGTTTTTTGTGATGAATGTGCATTTTGGTTTTGGGATACTTTTTGTTGGCCTTTTTCTTGGCCCGGTCCACTCTTCGTTTTATCTTATCTCTTTTTAGGTTATTTTCGCAGTTGATGGACGCAGTCACGTAATTTCTGGAAAAACCTAACCCTATCCATTTTATCAGTAGTGGTGCATCTTCTGGAAAACCCTAACCCTAATGTGGTTTTGGCGGATCCAGTGGATATTAGCTTGAATGTCAATGCCGATCTAATGGAAGTTGCTATTTATTTGATATCTGTGTGATTTGATGTTTTTTGTGATGAATGTGAGTGTCGCTTTAATGGAAGTTGCTATTTTTTGATGTTGATATCTGTGTAATTTGATGTTTTTTGTGATGACTGTGAGTTGATGATCCTTTTCTTGATTTTGTGTCAAATGACTGTAAAATCACGGTGGATCTAATGGAAGCTGGTATTTTATTTGTTGTTGGTGTAATTTGATGCTTTGGTGTTTTGTGTGAATTTGGTGAAAAATTTGATCAGTATTTCTGATCTTCATTGTTTGTGTCATGGTATTCAAGTGATTGTGATCTGCTGAATAACGACCTGATTTTATATGGTTTGCTATGACTGGTGTATTAGTATTTAAGATTTGTTTATGAGTTGTACATGGTTATAATTTTTTTTGGAGATTTTTACTTTGTTACTTCATTAGCTGTGGTATGTTCATGCAATTAGTGTTTTGATCTTCAGTATTTGGGTTTGCTGAACCTGTTAGCAATTAATTTACTTAATTGTAAAAGTGATGGTCATTAGTTTGTAGAACTTAAGTGTGTAATGTAATATGTAGTTAATATGGTGGGCTAGTAGTATTAGTTTAGTTGTAGTCCAAGTGTATAAGTGTGATACTTATACTAGCCTACATCAAGGTCCATGTCAAAGCCCATCCAACCCATTTGGATTGTGGATGTACGTATAAACACACACACTTCTCTCTTTGTTTCAAGGGGATACCTTATTATTATAAGAGAAGTGTGTGTGTGTTACCTCCCTTAGTCCCTTGTATTATTTCTTCACAAAATTTATAATCATTCGACTAGAAATTTACTACATACGATCCATACTACTTCTCTTGTTCTATATTGTCTTGTGAGTGTGTTCATCATCTAGTTCTAGTGTGTTTGTGTGATAAAGATGGAGAAGCTTCGATCCTAACAAGTGGTATCAACGAGCCTAGCTTCGAGGTAGGAGTTCTTTGTGTTCGATTCTTGTTGAACAATACATTTGTGTTGCGTTTTATTTTCTGGAAAACGTGGCCCCTTGTGTTTCATGTGGTTACTGTACGCAACATTGAAGAAAAAAGGGCGTATTTTTGTTTGATCCTAGAAAATAAAACACCCATTTTTATTTTTCTTTCTTTAGAAAAGTTACAATTTGTGTTTTACATTTTTTCGATCCATACAAAAATCAAGAAAACTTGTGTTTGTTTCGTGTTCTATCGACTTGGTTTGTGAAGAGTTAGTATTATTTCACTCGAACACAGTTTGTGTGGTTTGGATTTTGGTTTATTCTTAGCTACTTTGATCGAATTTTTCAAAAATCTTGTAAAAGATTTGTGTTTTTGGATTATTGGTGTTAGATGTGATTGATTAGAGTTGGTAAGAGATAAGTAAAAGTTGGTAGAAGTGGGTGGAAATAAGTCCTACAAGTTACAAGGAATTGGCAGTGGAAAGCATGGACTTGGAAGGCTAAAAGACAAAAAGTTGGTAAATTATGCAGGTTATCGAATTTCAGCACACAAGCCTATTTCGCAATTCAAAAGCCAGCCATCTTTCGCAATTCTGAAGTCTTCTCGCAATTCGGATTATCACAATCTTGTATAAGATTGTGATACGTTTTTTATCGAAAGTGCAATTTGCGAATTCTTTCGAAATTGGGACAAACTTTCGCAATTGATACACAGTTTCGCAATTCCAGTATTCTTTCGAAATTGGACTATACTTTCGGAATTGGTACAACTTTTCGAAATTCACTACATTTATCACAATTGCAGCATACTTTCGAAATTGCAACAAAGTTTCGAAATTGGATCATATTTTTCGCAATTCAAGCCATATTTCGCAATTGGGGTAGACTTTCGGAATTGGACCATTACGAAAGATTTCAACGATCATCAACAACAACAAACCAAGGCTTCAACAACAACATCTCCTACTTTGTTGATACGATCCTCAATCCACTTTATCATACATAATTTCAAAGATGACTACACAACAAGATATTCATGCCGCAGGTTCAGAAAACCGTCCTCCAATGTTAGAAAAAGGTGGTTACCTTCCATGGACGAGTCGTATGCTTCATTATATGAGATCCAAACCTAATGGACAGGGTAGACTCTTGGTTAACTCCGTCGAGAAAGGTCCATTCAAGCCTCGTGAGATTGAAGAAACAGCTGGAAATCCAACAGCAGAACCTCCCGTCGCAGCAACATACAAAATCCAAGAGGAAAAGGATTATACGCCAGAAGACTGGAAGCAAATTGAAGCAGATCACTTGGCAATGCATTTAATCCAACTTGGTTTACCACAAGAACTATTTTATGCTGTAGACAGTTGTGAAACTGCTCATGCTATGTGGGAACGAGTTAAAAGACTTTGTCATGGCACCGAAATTGCTAAACAAGACATGGAAAACAAACTTCTGATGAAATGGGAGAAGTTCACATCCACACCAGCTGAACAGATTGAATCTTACTACACACGACACCTAAACCAAATGTTCAAAACATCAAGTTCATCAACAACCTTCTAGAAGAATGGGGACGATATGTCACTATTGTCAACCAAACAAAGAACCTTCACGAGGTGAACTATGATCAGCTCTACGACTTCCTAAAACAAAACCAAACAGAGGCAAATGAAGTCAGAAAAGAAAAACAAGCAAAACAACAAGATCCTCTTGCACTCATAGTCCAATCACCTACACCTGCAACAGTCAATGCACAACTATCATCATCTTCATCCCAACAATTCATGCAACAACAATACAATTCTCAAACACCGTTCTACCCATAACAACAACATGTAATCCCACAACAACAATACCCGCAACACCCAGATCAACGTGATCAGGATGAGTCAACTGATGCTTTGACTCAAGCTTTTGCTTACCTATCAAAAGCATTCCAAGGACGCTACTCCACACCCACCAACAACAATCAACGAATCTCATCGAACACTCGCAATAAGCAGATTGCACAACCGAGTTTCAACATGGGACAGCAAGGACAGATGGTTGGGGGATATGGGAATCAACAGGGATATGCTCCAAGATATCAGATGGGTAATCAGAATGCAGGGCAGTATGTTGGTAATCAGATGGGTCAGTATGCAGGGAATAAGATGGGTACAGCTGTTGGTAATCAAAGGGTACAGAATGCTGGGAATCAGTTTGGGAATGTTGTTGCTCAGGGAGCTAGGAATGTGAATCAGGGTAATGTGATGAAGTGCTTCAACTGTCATGGTATTGGACACATGGCTAGGAACTGTCCAGACAAGCCGAATAAGAGGGATCTAGCGTATTTGCAGAAAGCATTAATGTTGGCAAACAAGGAAACGGCTGGGCTTCAGTTGAGTGCAGAAGAGAATGACTTCATGGCTATTATGGACAATTCAGAAGATCAAGAGGACAACGATGCAAACTGCATTTTTATGGCAAATCTCCAGGAGGCAAAGTACGACACGGACTCAGAAGCACCTCCTGCTTTTGACACTAATGCGGTTTATGAGGTACAACCATATGCTACATGTCACAATAATGAAATGTTTGATGTTTCACCTCAAAATGAACAGTATCCTAGAACTCCTAATCTCATTTACGATACATATATGGACGAACCAAGTTGTAGCAATACTAATTTGGTAACTCCAGTTATGGATCCTAATGAAGAATTCGAGTCATAACATACTGATAATGATGAGGAAACACGTGCTATGTTTGAATCATTATTGCAAAATTGTAGTATTGAAATTGAAAAGGTCAAAAAGATCAATCGCGATGTAAAGGCCGCGAATGAAAAATTGAAAAGATCAATCCGTTACGTTAACTATATTTGCAAAACTAATCCCAAATGTATATTTATCGTTATAACTATATTTATCGTTACGTTTACTTATTAATTTTGGGTTTCGATACAATAGTCAACATGTAGTCATAATACTTTCAAAAGTAAACAAAAAGTCAACAACTACAACTTTGGGCCGAAAAGCCCATCTATTTGTCTTATTGAACTTAAGGTGTCAAAACGAGTTCAAAACGGTTTCAATCGATATATAAAGTTTTAATAAGTCAAAATGTTTATGAAAGGTTGAAAAATGTTCGAAAACTCTTTTTTGTCATCCGAAATATTTATTGGGCCGAAAAGTCCATAATGGGTCCATTAGTCCAAGTTTAGCCCAAAACCATTTAACCTTTTTAAGCTTCGTTATATATATCGATAAGTTTCTAAAAATCAATTTAGCACATCAAATAAGCCGTTTGGTCAAAAAGTCAAACCAATGCCGAGACCTTATGGGCTCGGCCCATTTTGTGTCGAGCACATCATAAGCCCAAAAATAGTTTTAAACCTTTAAGCTCTTTTAGTCCGAATAGTTTTCGTAACAATTTTTAAATAAGTCAAATAAGCACTTATAAATAAGCCATTAAGTCAAATGGTCAACCAAGGCCAAAACATATTGGGCTCGGCCTAATATGTGTCGTACGACCCCTTTGACCCAAAATAAGTCAAAACACAATAAGCTAGTGCTTATTCAATAAGCTATTCAAAATAATCTACTAAGCACTAATTTCACCATTTCACCACTAGAGCCAAAATTTTATGTTTTTCAAAACCCCAATAATTATTTCTTTTATAAATGAGCCGATTTATGTATACACACAAATAAGCGTATATTTCGTTTTAAACTCGCGTAATTAACAATAATCACATTTGTATCATCAAACTAGTACCACAAGCAACAAGATTTACCACACAAGCAAGAAATAACATAACTTGTATATAAACTTCAAAAAAGTCGAGCAACCATAAAATATATATCAAACCCTAGCTTTTTCATTTTAGCAAAACATACATAATAAGCATTTGGTAACACTTTTAAACATCAAAAGAACATGTAATGAACAAGATTGAAAGAGTTTTGAGGATCCTTACAAAATCTTGAAAAAAAAATCGAGAGGTAGAAGACCCAAGAACAACCCAAATTGCACCAAATTTACCCAAGATACGTTCCGATTAACCCAAAACACTTGAAAGTACACCCCGATTAGTTCAAACTTCACTAGATTTTTGTAGATATTAAAATTTAAGTTGGTTCGTGAGATTGAGATGAGAAAAAATGATCTTGGTAAGTTAGGAGGATATAAATGTATGTGTGAAGTATTATGTGGTATACTTAGGGTATAAAAACAAATTCCACGTGAGTCATCATCCACTAATTAGATATTAGTATAAAATTTCTTGTCTCCTTGTGGGAAGATGGGCGGCAAACCGAACTAAGGAGGGAAGGAAAAGATTTTTGCTCCTCGTTGGTGTATCGTGTGTCGGTTTAAGCTTAAATGTTACCGTAAAGTCCCGGTTTGACCTTTTTGGACACATACACGCAAAATAAAGTTTTTATTGATGTTTTAGTCAGAATAATAATAAAATATTATTATTTGCTCAAAAATCAATTTACTTGACTGCTACCATATATACTGTGTTATCTGTTCGCGTGTGGAGTTGCTTTTCGGTAAATACGAGAAAGCTTCTCAGTTAATTACGAAACTTGTCAGTAACTATCAGAAATAGAATAATTTACGCTTACTGACAAAAATAAACTTTTTCAAAAGTGACTGTAAGTTGCAGTATGCGGGACAGCTCCACTCAGAAACATGCAATTACACATAGAAATGCTCGGCTTAAAAATAATAAATAAATATTTATTATTAACTTAAAATGTGAAAATTACCATTTGTCACTGATATGACCAAGAATCACGTTTGGGGGTGGAGGAAACACCATAAACTCGAACTAAAGATTAAACTTTGAATTTTTGGTTTATTGATTGCCGAGGTGTGTATGTTGTCTAAAGAGAGAAGTAAAGACAACACACACACCTCGTGTGTTACAAATGAATCCTCAACCCTCCTAGTATTGACATAGGAGGGTATTTATTACAAGCTACAAGTTCTAACTTAGCAATATGACTAAACTAGTCCTTGTACTTTAAATGCTATTACAATTCCCACATATGACAAGACTTTAAAGCTAACAGTCACACTAAAAAGCAAGGAATAGTGCCCCCAAAACACTGTAGCAAACAGTAGTCCCGCAATTTTCTGTTTAGACCCTGAGGTTATTGTTCCATTGCAAAGGTAGTCCTTAACGGCCGTTACTTAACAGTTGTGACTTAAATTTGCAATGGACCAACAACTTCAAGGGATGTTTCTGTGCAAATATTGTACAGAAAAAGCCACTCAGGTTAACTTTTAATTTCAAAGTTAGTCCCTAAGGACTAACTTTTCAACATACGGACACTTTCAGGGACTAAAAAAGAAAATATCAACGCTACAGTGCAAAACAGTGCAGAGCAGTACCCATGAATAGCGCAGAACAGTGTTTATTACTAATCACAAATTACGTAAATAGTCCCTCATATTATCTATAAATTTCAAAGTTAGTCCCTAAGGACTAACTTTGCAAAATGCAGATAACTTTAGGGACTTTTTCCGTAAAAAATCATACTAATTTCAGAAATACTTTACGAAAATAGTACTTGCGGTAACAGATCTTTTGCATATTTAGTCCTTAATAACAAAATTATTTTTTTGACAACCGTTTCTTTTCGAGTTTAGATTAAACAAAACAATCCCGCAACAACGCGCGGGTACCCCACTCGTTTAATCTAAAGCTATGTGTTTTGATCAACACACAAGAATGTTAATAAATATCGAAAAGTTTAACTAAAAACCCGTATGTACATGATAATTATAATTAGTTCTTGTGGAATAGATAGAGATACTCACATAATTATAAGATTCCTAATAGATCGAGTATATATGTTTGAGATTGGTGTGCCATTTAATTTGCATATTTTATAAGTCAGTTAATCTTTTCACAACGTCATTTTTGCATGGGCTTGAATGTAATATAAGGTCTCTGTATTAGAATCATCAAAACTTAAAGAAGCAAATCGTACAAAGAAAAAACAAAACCCTAAACATTAATCTTCGATCATAATATAACACTCAAATTTTATATTCGACATTCCCATGGCGGGCGAGGTATGCGTTTATCGTCTAATCTTTTGTGTTAGTTTATTGGATTTCAAAATCTAACTAACTAGGTTTTTTATGTTTTGGTATCAGGTTACAGTCATATGTATGGACACTTCTAGTTGGATGCAAAACAACAGATCACCTAGGTTTTTGGCTCAAGCCGAAGCTATTGAACTTTATTGTAAAGAAAAAATCGACGTAAGTTAGCATCTATTTATCATGCGCAACTTTTCTGTTTCTTTTATGTTGTTGAATTATTACTATACAAAAATGTTTTTGTTACAGTTTCATCCAGAGAATTGTGTCGGCATATTGGCAATGGGAGATGAAGTTTATAAATTGGTTGAACCTACTAGAGATCTTCAAAAGATCATGTCTAGCATTCATGGTTAGCTTGTATAATTAATCATGGCTAAATGTATTGTGAATCATTAATTGTATGATGTATGTATAATTATCAAGGTCATTTGTTGCTCAGGTGCACGAGTAGACAATGATAGTATGAGCATATTAGATGCACTCGAGAGTGCTGATCAGTTTCTTGGAAACAATATGATGTATAAAAGGATTGTTGTGTTTGCCGAAGGGTATGTCTGTTAATTCAACCTTTCATATAAGCATGTTTGTCCCAAAAAAAACATTTATATGTTGTGTGCGCATGTGTTTGTTGGCTTTCAGTCCGGTATATTGGTTTAAGCATGATTTGAAAGCAATTGGAATGAAGTTAAAAGAGAAGGGTGTAGTTGTTGATGTTGTCAACTTTGGTGACAAGAATGGACCTAAGGTCGGATGGCACTACAAGAAAAAGTGCCTTTAGTGACCAATTATTTTGTGACCACTCATGCTTTGGTCTCTATTAACATAGTTTAGTCACCAATATATTTGTCGTCACTGCATTTTTGTCATTGCCACAGAATTAGTGACCATTACAAAATGTGGTCACTAAGTTGTCACAAATGACAAGTATTAGTGACGACAAATAATGGTCACATAGTCCCTAAACCGTAAATATAATATTTTCAGTGAAATATTAAATAATGGTCATATAGTCCCTAAACCGTAAAAGTGTTGGTCACTGCCCAAAAAAAGGTAACTTAAGTATAAAGACAAAAAGTAGTGGTCAATGGGTTTCTAAATTAGAGACCAAGGTGGGTGGTCACTTGTTTATAAAATATTGAGACAATAAATAGTGGTCACGTAATCATTAAATCCCGAATCTGTAGGAAAATATTCCACTGATCACATAAGCAGTGGTCATTGAGTTGCTGAGTTAGAGATTAAAAGTGGTGATCGCTGCCAAAAAAAGTATACTAAGTTTAAAGACCAAATATTAGTGGTCACTAGGTTTTTAAATTAGAGATCAAGGTTGGCGGTCACTGATTTACAAAATATTGAGACAAAAACAGTGATCACATAAACCCTAACCCCTAAACTTTAACCCGAACACCTAAATTTTAAAGACCAAATATTAGTGGTCACTAAGTTTTCAAATTAAAGACCAAGGTTGGTGGTCACTGATTTATAAAATAACTTATAAAAAAATAATGCTAATATAAGAAAACACTTCTACTTGAAGGTTAACAAGGAAAGGGCCCGGCCGCTTTGCGGCCGGATATTTTATGTACATGTTGGGCCTGTTTATAATATTGCCAAATAATAAAAAGAAGATTAGTATGGCATCGATAGCGTGAGGTAATGGGAGCAACAAACTATTAATATCAAAGTTCACAAACTCTTTTACATGGAAATGAAACTAATATCCTAGACACAATAGCCTTGACAATGAGTACAGAATGTTTTCAGTAGCAATTATATCCAAATGCCGTATGGAGGGTGTCCATTGAGGTTAGGTTCAGCTTGGTGAGTCGACCCTAAACTCCGGGTTTACTAATAACCCAAACACGACATGTTTAACACATTTAATTGTATAACTAATGTTAAAAAAAAATAGAAGACCGAAAACATAAAAAAAGTTGCCTTTTTCCAAGATTTGTCAGCAGCTTCAGGCAACGCTGCATTGCAGATGCTTTAGTTCTATAAACGCACTGGAAAGTGCAGACGCTGCTTCCTCCCCACCTCTATTATGGCCCATATACCTGAAAAATAAGGACCATAAAACTCAGCTTGTGGTCGCATAGATATAAGCAGTTGCATTTGACACTTCGTTGTTGACTTTGATCAATATATGGTTTCAAAACAGAGAAATAAAAAAACAAAATATAGTAATCTCGAGAAAGATACAAACCGCATTATAAGCTTTCTTAATTTGTGAAGAAGAGGCACTCTTACTCACTCCAAGAGTTTCATAATAATCTTTTGAAGCCTTAAATGCTGGTGAAAATATGAAAAAATTGTCAATGGTAAATAAAGCGAATCTTTGATTTCAAAATTTACAACAGAAGTATACTAAGATACATAAAGAAAAAAAATATATAAATTTATAATTGGACGATTCGTTGCTACCAATTACAATCTTAACGTTTCATGTAAAATATTTAACTCGTAGAGAATAATTTATTTTAATCTCTAAGAAGGTGTTTGGGAATGCAGTTTGGGATTGATTACCTGATTATTTACATTCGCAAAGCGCTAGGAAAAAAATGCATAATATGTTTGCAAATGCAACCCCAAACACCCTCTAATCCTACCAATAACTATTTTTTTCATCTCTGAGCATATGTATATTAAAACTTTATAAACCTGATATAAAGACTAAGACTTTATAAAACCGATCATAATTCATAGGAAATTAAATCATTAAATTTACCTGAGATTTGAATAGACACCGCCGACACATAATTTACATTAACCGATCCAAGAATCGGCCAATTCCTCAACACAACACCTACTTCACATCATAACAACAGTCAAGATGCAATCTATATCAAATACCAACATAAAGGAATTACCATTATTCCTAAAACTTGCGCCATTCAAGATCCTACTTTGACTTAAAGATCCAAACTTTCTGCACCCAACTTTAATCACTGAATTATACAACTGTAAATAAACAAATTACAGCAGAAATACCTATGATGTTGAGGACGTAAAAATGAATGGTTTTTGATGTACATAAAAGCATCATGATCGAGTTATTAGGCCTAAAAAGTATATCGGATTCTAACAGTCACATGCACGTAATTGGTCTTTCAGTTTGTTAAATTCATGCCATTATACCAACAGCTTGTTGGGGTATCACTATCCATCGTGTATATAAGGTGCCCAAGAATGAAGTTGTTATGGGACGATGTGACCGAGGACTATTATATATGTTATGTGTATAACCTGTTGTTGTTCCAAGACGTTCGGTCCTGTTTGACTCTGGCCAACGATCGTATCCACTGTTTAAACTTTCTGCGCTGGAGTAGCTATGCTCTGCAATATGTATATAACAGAAATAATTGACATATTCAAAAACGTATCTGAAAACTAAAAACATAAAGAACGGCCTACTCACATGTACATATTTTGTAGTGATTGTTACCAATATCAGAAGCAACCAAAGGACCTGCAAAGGCAGAAGCTTTGTTCCCGTGTAAACTACTAAAACCCTGCGATTTTCCTTAATTGATACCTGTGACAACAACTGTCGCCGTATCAGTATTAGGTGAACCGTCAGCTATATGTTTTCATAATTCTACACTTTAAACACTTAATTCATGACTCAAAATGGTAAATAATGGACACACTACCAGCTTATTTAGTTCAAAAATGAAAAACCAGCAATTTAATCGACACTAAATTTTTACCTCGCGCCACTATTTCAAAAACCCCCATATATATATATATATATATATATATATATATATATATTTAAAACTAAAAACGAACCTCACAAATAGTAGCCTAAAAAAAATATGAATGGATTTTGTATAAAGAATTCGGCACCTTTTTTTTTTTTTTTTTTTTTGGTTCTAGATTTCCTTCACCAAACCAATTCCCCATCTTCTGTGTGTCAGCGACATGAGAGACAGAAGGAAGAGATATGAGATGTCTGTAGAATAAGGTATGAAAGACAGAATACGAACGTTGAGTCAAAATAAATTTTGTTAACGTATGAATTAAATTAAGGGAAACAACTACCGCGTATGATAAACGTGTGCCCTGATTGACCTATCATTGTAGAAAGATTAGATGATGGATCCCATGAAACAAAAGAAATATTAATTGATAAAGATATTACCAATAGGAAAATCATGGCTTCACAGGTACATACAGATTATTAAAACTTGAGGCTTCAACAACAATTACGGCAATTGAACCAAATTCATTAACTCGAAAATATAATCGATCCTGAACATCCTCCACAACCCCAGTTTGTAATTCATCTTGAAAGCAACCCACTTTCGAAAAAAAGGTATTCCTTTCTGTTGCTACAATAGCCATTGATTCGAGTGGAGATTTCGCAACGACTTTTACTTCAGTGTGAACCTATATTCATTATAAGCATTACATTAGCACCTCTAAATGACTAACTACGACAACCACATAAGAGAATTTCATATACATCTTGACTGCTTTGTGAAAGGAAAATAGATGGTGTATCATCTAATCAAACTCATCAGAAACCCGTTGTAGCTTGAAACCACCGTGATCAATGATACCGCAAAAATGTTTGATGTTTTGCTCCAGAGCGAAACCCCTTAAGATATAAACATTTTTGTTTGCTCTTCCATCACTCGTCCATATAAAGTAGCATCCCTTTGGAAATCAGCAGTGGCAATCCATCGGGATCCTGTGACACCTATTCAAAAAACATATTGTGAATAAGCTGTACAAATTTAACTATCAATTGTAAATTGTATTCAGCAAACTACAAAATTATATCCATGTGCATTACATATGAAATTAGGAAAGTTTGATTGATCCTAAAATGCAATTAGGAAGTCCCCAATCACTACGAAGATCCTTTTTGAAGTCCTCCGTATTGCGTCTCATGTCCAAAATATATCCAGCTGAAAAGCATATAGAACCATTACAAACAACAACTTTCGGTTAATCCAATGATATTGCATTATCTATAATGAGAAAACTAACAAAGCCCGAAAAGTTCATGACTTACGTCGAGTCCAAGAAAGAAAGTCACCTAGGACAATTCAAGATTTGAAGGTAAGTTATTTTTTAAAGCTGCAAAACCAAATTAAAATTCCATTAACAACTTGTTGTATTCTCACTTCCATATACAATAGCAATATGGAAAGTCGGATAAATTATGCTCGCAGCCTTAACACGATATTTAAAAAAGTAAGCGCAAACCTGAAACAAAAAGTAGTACTATATGAAAATGAAAATTAAAACCATACCATTTGAATTAACAAACATCCTGTGTATATGAACCTAATAATCTTCATCCTCGTCTGAATACAACAAAATTACAAAGACATAAAATTAGTAAGATCAAACATTTATCCACAGAAAATTTGCACTTTAAACATCTTGAAACTCACACAAATAAGTAACACCCAACATCTTTAAAAAAAAAAAAAAAAAAAAAAAAAAAAAAAAAAAAAAAGAAAAAAAAAAGAAGAAAAAAAAAACTTTCGCAAACCTGTGTTTAATTTAACGAAGAAAAAAAAAGGCTGGACAAAAGGAATACCTTTTTGATTCTTCTTCCGACACAACAAACCTGAACAAAACAACTACGAATTACCGTTCAAAATGTTTATCGCTGGCGGGTTAAAGCAGGAGATCGGCGTAGATGCATCTGGAAATGTGAATGGCGTAAAGCTGAGATCGGCTTTTGGGCGGTGGGAGATTTATGAGTCGTAGTTATCTAGCAATTAAAAAAAAATTATATACGGTACTTGCATAGTTGCATATTGGGCCTCCAATGATCGAAGAGATGGGCTAAACAACAAACCGAGACCCAAAAAATTTTTTTATTAGGGATATTACATATAATATAATGTAGCGTCTAAAACGACTACAGTACAGTCGTTTTGGTTTTGGGTTGCCTTTTGTCGGCCTGTTTTGTCAGCCTGTTTCTTGCCCCGGTCCACTCTTCGTTTTATCTTATCTCTTTTTAGGTTGTTTTCGAAATTGATTGACGCAATCACGTAACTTCCGAAAAACCCTAACCCTATCCCTTTTATCGGTAGTGGAGCATCTTCTGGAAAACTCTAACCCTAATGTTGTTTTGGCGAATCCAGTGGATATTAGCTTGAATATCAGAGCCGATCTAATGGAAGTTTCTATTTTATTTGATATCTGTGTGATTTGATGTTTGGTCCACTCTTCGTTTTATCTTATCTCTTTTTAGGTTGTTTTCGCAATTGATTGACGCAGTCACGTAACTTCTGGAAAAACCTAACCCTATCCCTTTTATCGGTAGTGGTGCATCTTCTGGAAACCCTAACCCTAATGTGGTTTTGGTGGATCCAGTGGATATTAGCTTGAATATCAGTGCCGATCTAATGGAAGTTGCTATTATTTCTTCACAAAAGTTATAATCATTCGACTAGAAATTTACTACATACGATCCATACTACTTCTCTTGTTCTATATTGTCTTGTGAGTGTGTTCATCATCTAGTTCTAGCGTGTTTGTGTGATAAAGAAGGAGAAGCTTCGGTCCTAACAGAACCGTTATGATAAAGTAGTATGCCATAAAATATGACACTATATATCGATGCCTGTCATGAAGCAGGTTGTGTAAAATTCAAGTGGTCTAATCAACGTCTCATACTTTTTTTGGTAACTCAATTTATGTGTTGGAGTTTTGTTCTGTGTAGGTGCATTTTGTCGTTAGATTATCAAAGATTTAGTTTTTAGGTTTTTATATGAAAGTAGTTATAAATTATCGAACAACCATGTTTTTTCGGCCCCTTTTTTTTAGTCCGGTTCAGTCTTCTCATTAATACACCTTTTTTAGGTAATTTTTCACAATTGATACACGCGCCTTCTGGAAAACCCTAACCCTAACCCTTTTATCGGTAGTGGTGCAAACCCTAACCCTTTCTGTTCCGGCGTATCCAATGGATATTAAGTTTCTGCATCTATTGCTTATGCTTTATGTGTTTTTTTCGTGTGATTTATCGAATGATTTATGCTTTATGTGTCGATATTAAGTTTCTGCATTTGTTGCTTATGCTTTATGTGTTTTTTCGTGTGATTTATCGAATGATTTATGCTTTATGTGTCGATATTTGGTTTGCGTCTCTTCGTGTCAATTAACTTGAATGTGAGTGTAGATGGAATGGATATATTCTATAAGTTTTATGCTCTCTGAATTTTACATTCATTGGTTTGCAATGTTTTTGTATAACCTGTGACTATTATGCTTATATATTCAAGACAGAGTTCGGGGATCGGAAATTGCAGGTACTTTTCATCTGTCACTGAAGAACACGAGTGCTTTTAGCGAGGTTGGTCAAATTAACTAATAAAATCCACATACATCATTTGCAGGTTCTCCCCTTGAAGTGCAGCTATCGGAAAAGGAAGGGACTAGGCCTAAGTCCTATCATATGAGTGAGTCATATTAGATTTTAGCTGCATACTATGGAAACAACTTAAAGATAAAAAATAGACAGAATATCAATGACGGATGTACCTGATGCGTGGTTTTGCAACCTTACAACAGGTTTTACCTCTCGAGGGATCTCAAGAGGCTTACAACCCCACCAGGCAGTGTACCTGACCGATGTAGTATAGTGTAGTGGTAAGTACGGGGGATTGATTGTTCTCCACAGGGAATAGTGTTCGTTAGGTATGAAAAATTACTCTAATAGGTCTAAGGGCGAGAGAAGATTCTTTTTTTATGTTTTTATAATTTTTATGAAAGCAAGTAAAATCTCGGTTTTGAAAGAGTGGGCGGAATTAGTTGCTACTCAACTAACCCAAATTACTACAAATGCAAATAAAATAAAATAACGAAAATGAAAATGTTGGTGAAAACTTATGTGGAGAGAAATGTGTTTACTTAGATTTCCTTACTCCCTAACTATCTTTTACCGGTTGATTAGTGTGTATTAATTGCGTGGATGACGGGTGTATTCCTTAATACCATTCGTGGGGTGGCGTACGTACTTCCCCAACTCTACAAGCTCCTACTTCACTCCTATGTCGAGCCGGCTAGGAAGCTCCTAACATGGGATCACTAGAATTCGCTTGTGCATTAAATACAACCATAAAAACCTTTAGTACGCATTGGTTCATGTTTCTTAAGACGTTCAAGCAAGTTACCGAATAGGAAGTTAGCCAGTTTTCTTAAGCCTAACATAGATAAACAATCATCCAATACAATTAATAACACACTAATAACCAATAATCAATAGCTAGGTTTCATTAGATCTAAGCAAACACAAGATAAATCTAGCCTAGCATGTTAAACAAAAGACAAGAACAAGATAGAACCAAACAACACATAGACATATTGAATGATTAATTGATAACTTATCTTCAATGTAACATGGAAGATCTCAAGGCAAAAAGCCTTGAAAAAGCTGCTAAATTCGTCTTAGGGTTTTCACACACAAAGTTCCTCAATAAGTTCCACACTAATGACAAAAAATTGCAAAACTATATATAGAGTTTCAGATCTGACGGCGTCACGTTATGGAGTGTGACGCCGTCACCTCGCCGCTTTTAGGGTTCCCGGATGACCTTCTTGACGCCGTCCCTCTTTAGCTCTCCAAAATCCGTTCTGGCTTATCAAGGCTTGACGCCGTCAGATTTAGGCGTGACGCCGTCCCTCTTTAAATTAAGCCGTGACGACCTTGATCATATTAAAGCGTGACGCCGTCAGAATTCCCATGCAAATTTCTCTGGCTTATCATGAGTAAATTTCACATCCACCACTTTTGCCAAGCCATGACGCCGTCCAGGGATAATCCTGACGCCGTCAAAGGTAACTTCCAGCCGATTTTTGAGACTTTGTCGTTTTCTTCACTTTTATGCTCCAAAAACGTCCAAAATGCTTCCTTTTCCAGATTTCTTCTCAAAAGTACCTAAAATGACAAAAGGAACGATTTAGGGCAATATTTGATCAAATAAATACGATTTAGGGCTTAAATGACCCCCTAAAAGCGGTACACTTTTCGCTTCATCAAATACCCTTACACTTGAGATTTGCTTGTCCTCAAGCAAATGCGCTTTTATTCTAATCAAAATACAAGTTAGGGGTCATTTAATGCTAATATAAAAGTAATTACAACAAATAATCGTTCCACTTCAATCATAATAAGCACGGAGATTACATACTTGCACCTCACAAGTAGTGTTTAGATACTCACATCTCTCAAGTGTCATCAAAATAAATCTCATAAATGAAAACGGATAATATCTCTCACTACCTGTCATAGCAAATAGATTACCATAGGCTTGGGAAAGGATCAAAAACCTCCTCCACTAGGCGTAAGCACCTAAGATAAACTATCAAAGAGGGCTTTTAAACGGGTTATAATGTTAGGTGTAGGGAAAAGGAAAACACGGTTTTGTTGGATAAAGGATATTTTACTGGTGGCGAGTTAAAGATCTTGATTAATTACATGTACTATACAATGTTGTTAAGCCAAGACTAGACTAGATCTTAAGCTAAAAACAAAATAACAAAAACATAAAATGAAACGGGATGGTAGTCCGTATGTTTTTTCTATTTTTCTTTTTTCTAATTTTTTTATTTTTTATTTTTCTTGATTTTTCGATTTTTTTTTTTTCATACACTCTTGCCCTACCATCCAAAATAATACATCATAGGGGCGTTGCATTCCCCTTACACTTGAACTTTTACATAACTTTACAAATAACTATTCTAATGACTCGAATTAAGATAATTAAAACACTTGGAGTACTTTTAAAATATTTAGCACATATGGGGGTAATAAATGATGTTCTTCCCCATTACTCCATTACACTAGTACTTTACCCATGAGTCCCAATCGTCCCAAAACAATATGTGCAAGGATATGACTCGACTTAGCAACCATGTAATCAACTAGATAATTAACTTGGGTTTAAACAAATGTTGTCACAATAATGCACTAAAAATGAGTGCATACAAGGTAGGCTAAGGCGATTTGGGTGTACATTTTAGTGGGGTGTAACAAATTCTTCCTTTAAGTGAAATGCTTAAAGGTCGAAACGAAAAGATAGGCTCTGAGGGGTGTACTAGGGGTATCGTGTACTAAAAATGAGTACAACGCAAAGGGTGTAGGAGAATTACTTGACCAATGTAGCCAAAGTAATTATAACAAAAACATAGGTGTAAAACAATGGGTTAATCCTAATGCCTCTTATCATGTAGTAAATCTAACTACACGAATGTAGTCTCACTTGTGGCCTCGGAATGGTCCTAACGCAAGTTCTAGAATCTAAGTGCTACCGGTACACACATCATAGCATAAATGCTTTTCCTACCAATTCTAGGGGCGAACCTCACATATTTGGGGGTGGAAAATTTTTTAGTGGTACGGTTTTTGTGCTAGTCATATAACTCCTATCCGTGAGACGCTCATTAAGATCAAAGTTTCACTCCTAAATGTTGTAAAAAAATTTAAATTTGGCACTAAAATTACCCTAACAGGTATTTATCTCAGTTTTATTACACATCTATTATTAAACAAACAAAAATCAAGCATAATAGCATTCTCTAATCGTACTTTTACCCCCCCTTACACTTAAGATGAACATTGTCCCCAATGTTCAAATAACAAGATGTAAAAGCATAAAGTAAAAGAATGAAATCAAATACTCCCCTGATTCGCTCGGTGGATAATGAAGTAACATGGTTAGATCTTCTTCCAAGGTAATGTTGAAGCTCCATGACTAATGCATCGCCATAAGCTTGATCCAAAAACATTTCCTTGTCCAAAATAACCTGTTAAACCTGAGAAAACCAACACGAAAACCTGCATAACATCGGCGGGATAAACTCTATATATAAGGATATAATGCTTGTGGAATGATAATTTTGCAGATTCCTGGAGATTATAAGTTATAGATTTAATAAAAACTTTTTATGAAAATAAAACTTTCAAAAATTTTCAGAAAATTAAATCTGACGCCGTCAGGTTGTAACTCCTGACGCCGTCAGAAATGATCTGACAGAATTCTCATGTTAAGTTTCCGAAAAAATTTTGGAAAAACTTATACCTTACTTCCTGGAATTCCTGCAAAACATCATTATGACTCGATACAAGCATTTGACTCAAACAAATACTAATATGTATGTTAATTTATTATTATTATGATTCATGTTCATTTGTGTTCTAATAAACCGATTTAGATTTCCCTTACACTTATCCTTTGCAAAATACCTTTCTATGTAGTTAAGACGAAGTTAAAAACAAGATAAAGCATTTTCACAAATTAGTTTTTTTTTTTAACATGAATCAATAATAATAAAATTTAAACATACATACGGAAACAAATAAAATCAAACAAACAAATAAATAAACACTCAAAGCAAATAAAACTTGGGTTGCCTCCCAAGAAGCGCTTTTCTTTATTAACGAGTCTTGTAGCTAGACTCAAAGTCCTTCTACCTAGTGTCGCTTATGCTCACGTATCCGAGTGTGAGCAATCTAATTGTTGCCTCATCTTTCTTGTATTCATCATTCAGCTCCAAACATCCATGATAGTATCTCTTATTTTTCTCATGTGGATATTTGAGCCCCTTCCTCTTATCATTCTCACTTAACAAATCAAGAGGCACAAGTCTATTGCAAGATGCAATGGAGAAGTTTTTAAACCTAGGATGTGCTCGGGGCATTTGTTAAGTAAAATCTTCATCCCCATCCGAGAATGTAATTAACCCGTCCACAAGTTTTTCGTCAAGGTTGGTCAACCTTTTGAAGGGTTCTCCAAAAATGACTTGAGTTAATTTGTCATCAATAAATTCTCCTAAGTTCTCCATAACCATAAAATCCACCAAATACACAAAACTTCCAACGAATACGTGCAGTGGCTCAATCCTAGCAACAATGTTATCCCCTTGATATTCTAGCTCATCTACCATGATTTTATTATAATTAGCGCGAGAGATAATGTTCATAGGCAAAGATGAGTTCAGATAGGCATGGAAACTATGATAACCAATCTTACATGGAAATTGCATGTTAAAGAGGCTATCCATTTCGATCTTAGTCCTACGGTCAACATACTTAAATGGACTAATTTCCTCTTTTCCCCATTCCTCGTTAACTACTTCTCCATTACCGGCATCCTCATCGGAGTCTGAGTAGTAAAATGGACTAACATAGTCATTCTCATGGTCAGACTCCTCCATCTCAGAATTGTTACCAAAGTGGTGGTCGGGTGAAAGGTGGTTGTTTTCTACGATGGGGGCGGGAACGGGTAGTTGAAAGTTTGCACGGCGGAAAATACGAATAACAGGGATCAAATGATCAATATTACTCATGAGGTAAGTGGAAGGTATCACAAACAAAAGTACAACGAAATAAGATAGACTAAAGAGAACCTAGAAAAATAAAATAAAAATCTCACTAGAAAGGAATCTAGTGAGTAGACCTATAAAATAAAAATTCAACCTAAACAATAACTATTCCCCGGCAGCGGCGCCAAAAACTTGATGCGTGGTTTTGCAACCTTACAACAGGTTTTACCTCTCGAGGGATCTCAAGAGGCTTACAACCCCACCAGGAAGTGTACCTGACCGATGTAGTATAGTGTAGTGGTAAGTACGGGGGATTGATCGTTCTCCACAGGGAATAGTATTCGTTAGGTATGAAAAATTACTCTAATAGGTCTAAGGGCGAGAGAAGATTCTTTTTTTATGTTTTTATAATTTTTATGAAAGCAAGTAAAATCTCGGTTTTGAAAGAGTGGGCGGAATTAGTTGCTAGTCAACTAACCCAAATTACTACAAATGCAAATAAAATAAAATAACGAAAATGAAAATGTTGGTGAAAACTTATGTGGAGAGAAATGTGTTTACTTAGATTTCCTTACTCCCTAACTATCTTTTACCGGTTGATTAGTGTGTATTAATTGCGTGGATGACGGGTGTATTCCTTAATAACATTCGTGGGGTGGCGTACGTACTTCCCCAACTCTACAAGCTCCTACTTCACTCGTATGTCGAGCCGGCTAGGAAGCTCCTAACATGGGATCACTAGAATTCGCTTGTGCATTAAATACAACCATAAAAACCTTTAGTACGCATTGGTTCATGTTTCTTAAGACGTTCAAGCAAGTTACCGAATAGGAAGTTAGCCAGTTTTCTTAAGCCTAACATAGATAAACAATCATCCAATACAATTAATAACACACTAATAACCAATAATCAATAGCTAGGTTTCATTAGATCTAAGCAAACACAAGATAAATCTAGCCTAGCATGTTAAACAAAAGACAAGAACAAGATAGAACCAAACAACACATAGACATATTGAATGATTAATTGATAACTTATCTTCAATGTAACATGGAAGATCTCAAGGCAAAAAGCCTTGAAAAAGCTGCTAAATTCGTCTTAGGGTTTTCACACACAAAGTTCCTCAATAAGTTCCACACTAATGACAGAAAATTGCAAAACTATATATAGAGTTTCAGATCTGACGGCGTCACGTTATGGAGTGTGACGCCGTCACCTCGCCGCTTTTAGGGTTCCCGGATGACCTTCTTGACGCCGTCCCTCTTTAGCTCTCCAAAATCCGTTCTGGCTTATCAAGGCTTGACGCCGTCAGATTTAGGCGTGACGCCGTCCCTCTTTAAATTAAGCTGTGACGACCTTGATCATATTAAAGCGTGACGCCGTCAGAATTCCCATGCAAATTTCTCTGGCTTATCATGAGTAAATTTCACATCCACCACTTTTGCCAAGCCATGACGCCGTCCAGGGATAATCCTGACGCCGTCAAAGGTAACTTCCAGCCGATTTTTGAGACTTTGTCGTTTTCTTCACTTTTATGCTCCAAAAACGTCCAAAATGCTTCCTTTTCCAGATTTCTTCTCAAAAGTACCTAAAATGACAAAAGGAACGATTTAGGGCAATATTTGATCAAATAAATACGATTTAGGGCTTAAATGACCCCCTAAAAGCGGTACACTTTTCGCTTCATCAGTACCGACACCAAGCACAGCTACTGCCAATTTTGCATGGTGTGTACATCCATCATTGATACTTTGTCAATATTTTTGTACCGTTCAAGTTTTCACGCTGAGCTGCCTCAGTACATTTCATCATTGATACTTTGTCATTTTTTTTTTTTTTTTTTTTTTTGCCAAAGGTTTTCCGATATCACAATTCCCTTCTTTGTCCGATATCGCAATTGGTACAAGGATGTCGGACAACGCTGAATACTGAACTGCGATATGTATGATCAGATGTCAAATGCGATAACCATCAAATGCAATAACCATCTGAGTTGTCAACTGCGATAAGGTCAAATGCGATAGAGCAAAACAGCGATGCCAAATGCGATAAGGCTAAATGCGATAAGGCCAAATGCGACACCTATCGCAATTCTCATACAAGAAATGCGATAATCACTACGAATTGCGATAACCTCGCTGCTTTTCTTCAATTGCGATAAAACGCAACTTTTGCCCACTTTTGTTGCCTTTGTTGTGTCACTTGCCCAGACCTTATCTTGTAAGATATTGCTACTGACAATCTTTCACCAACTTGAGCAATAATTCTTTTTGGAAAGAATTACATGCCAAAGAAAGTCAGTAACATATTTACAAACAAATCTTGCATAATCTTCAATACTTTTGGTCGATCTAGAGACTTAGAACACCAAAAAATTCAACCTTCCACAACAAGATTTTTGCAAACCAACTCTTTAAATCACTAACTAACACAACCTTTGAACTAATATTTGTGTACGATTTCAAGAAAAACAAAAAGGGGTCACGTTTTTATTAACAAAAAACGCACCTTTTTGTTACTGTGAAACATAATCCGAACACAAACAAGATAAAACACACCAAAAATCACATTTGTTACCTTAAGAACACCACGTTAGCCACCCGGTTATCTCTGATACCAATTGATATGACCAAGAATCACGTTTGGAGGTGGAGGAAACACCATAAACTCGAACTAAAGATTAAACTTTGAATTTTCGGTTTATTGATTGCCGAGGTGTGTATGTTGTCTAAAGAGAGAAGTAAAGACAACACACACACCTCGTGTGTTACAAATGAATCCTCAACCCTCCTAGTATTGACATAGGAGGGTATTTATTACAAGCTACAAGTTCTAACTTAGCAATATGACTAAACTAGTCCTTGTACTTTAAATGCTATTACAATTCCCACATATGACAAGACTTTAAAGCTAACAGTCACACTAAAAAGCAAGGAATAGTGCCCCCAAAACACTGAAGCAAACAGTAGTCCCGCAATTTTCTATTTAGACCCTGAGGTTATTGATCCATTGCAAAGGTAGTCCTTAACGGCCGTTACTTAACAGTCGTGAATTAAATTTGCAATAGACCAACAACTTCAAGGGATGTTTCTGTGCAAATATTGTACAGAAAAAGCCCCTCAGGTTAACTTTTAATTTCAAAGTTAGTCCTTAAGGACTAACTTTTCAACATACGGACACTTTCAGGGACTAAAAAAGAAAATATCAACGCTACAGTGCAAAACAGTGCAGAGCAGTACCCATGAATAGCGCAGAACAGTGTTTATTACTAATCACAAATTACGTAAATAGTCCCTCATATTATCTATAAATTTCAAAGTTAGTCCCTAAGGACTAACTTTGCAAAATGCAGATAACTTAGGACTTTTTCCGTAAAATCATACTAATTTCAGAATACTTACGAAAATAGTACTTGCGGATAACAATCTTTGGGATATTTATCCTTAATAAATAAAATTTTTTTTTGACAACCGTTCTTTCGAGTTTAGATTAAACAAATCTATTCCGCACAAGGCGGGTTACCACTCTTTAATCTAAAGCTATGTGTTTTGATCAACACACAAGAATGTTAATAAATATCGAAAATTAACTAAAAACCCGTATGTACATGATAATTATAATTAGTCTTGTGGAATAGATAGAAATACTCACATAATTATAAGATTCCTAATAATCGATAATTATGTTTGAGATTGTGTGCCATTTAATTTGCATATATTTATAAGTCAGTTAATTTTTCAAACGTCGTTTGTTTGCATGGCTTAATGTAATTATAAGGTTCTCTTTTAAATCATCAAAACTTAAGAAGCTATAGATCTACAAAGAAAAAACAAAACCCTAAACATTAATCTTCGATCATAATATAACACTCAAATTTTATATTCGACATTCCCATGGCGGGCGAGGTATGCGTTTATCGTCTAATCTTTTGTGTTAGTTTATTGGATTTCAAAATCTAACTAACTTTGTTTTTTATGTTTTGGTATCAGGTTACAGTCATATGTATGGACACTTCTAGTTGGATGCAAAACAACAGATCACCTAGGTTTTTGGCTCAAGCCGAAGCTATTGAACTTTATTGTAAAGAAAAAATCGACGTAAGTTAGCATCTATTTATCATGCGCAACTTTTCTGTTTCTTTTATGTTGTTGAATTATTACTATACAAAAATGTTTTTGTTACAGTTTCATCCAGAGAATTGTGTCGGCATATTGGCAATGGGAGATGAAGTTTATAAATTGGTTGAACCTACTAGAGATCTTCAAAAGATCATGTCTAGCATTCATGGTTAGCTTGTATAATTAATCATGGCTAAATGTATTGTGAATCATTAATTGTATGATGTATGTATAATTATCAAGGTCATTTGTTGCTCAGGTGCACGAGTAGACAATGATAGTATGAGCATATTAGATGCACTCGAGAGTGCTGATCAGTTTCTTGGAAACAATATGATGTATAAAAGGATTGTTGTGTTTGCCGAAGGGTATGTCTGTTAATTCAACCTTTCATATAAGCATGTTTGTCCCAAAAAAAACATTTCTATGTTGTGTGTGCATGTGTTTGTTGGCTTTCAGTCCGGTATATTGGTTTAAGCATGATTTGAAAGCAATTGGAATGAAGTTAAAAGAGAAGGGTGTAGCTGTTGATGTTGTCAACTTTGGTGACAAGAATGGACCTAAGGTCGGATGGCACTACAAGAAAAAGTGCCTTTAGTGACCAATTATTTTGTGACCACTCATGCTTTGGTCTCTATTAACATAGTTTAGTCACCAATATATTTGTCGTCACTGCATTTTTTTCATTTCCACAGAATTAGTGACCATTACAAAATGTGGTCACTAAGTTGTCACAAATGACAAGTATTAGTGACGACAAATAATGGTCACATAGTCCCTAAACCGTAAATATAATATTTTCAGTGAAATATTAAATAATGGTCATATAGTCCCTAAACCGTAAAAGTGTTGGTCACTGCCCAAAAAAAGGTAACTTAAGTATAAAGACAAAAAGTAGTGGTCAATGGGTTTCTAAATTAGAGACCAAGGTGGGTGGTCACTTGTTTATAAAATATTGAGACAATAAATAGTGGTCACGTAATCATTAAATCCCGAATCTGTAGGAAAATATTCCACTGATCACATAAGCAGTGGTCATTGAGTTGCTGAGTTAGAGACTAAAAGTGGTGATCGCTGCCAAAAGAAAGTATACCAAGTTTAAAGACCAAATATTAGTGGTCACTAGGTTTTTAAATTAGAGATCAAGGTTGGCGGTCACTGATTTACAAAATATTGAGACAAAAACTGTGATCACATAAACCCTAACCCCTAAACTTTAACCCTAACCCCTAAATTTTAAAGACCAAATATTAGTGGTCACTAAGTTTTCAAATTAAAGACCAAGGTTGGTGGTCACTGATTTATAAAATAACTTATAAAAAAATAATGCTAGTATAAGAAAACACTTCTACTTGAAGGTTAACAAGGAAAGGGCCCGGCCGCGTTGCGGCCGGATATTTTATGTACATGTTGGGCCTGTTTATAATATTGCCAAATAATAAAAAGAAGATTAGTATGGCATCGATAGCATGAGGTAATGGGAGCAACAAACTATTAATATCAAAGTTCACAAACTCTTTTACATGGAAATGAAACTAATATCCTAGACACAATAGCCTTGACAATGAGTACAGAATGTTTTCAGTAGCAATTATATCCAAATGCCGTATGGAGGGTGTCCATTGAGGTTAGGTTCAGCTTGGTGAGTCGACCCTAAACTCCGGGTTTACTAATAACCCAAACACGACGTGTTTAACACATTTAATTGTATAACTAATGTTTAAAAAAAATAGAAGACCGAAAACATAAAAAAGGTTGCCTTTTTCCAAGATTTGTCAGCAGCTTCAGGCAACGCTGCATTGCAGATGCTTCAGTTCTATAAACGCACTGGAAAGTGCAGACGCTGCTTCCTCCCCACCTCTATTATGGCCCATATACCTGAAAAATAAGGACCATAAAACTCAGCTTGTGGTCGCATAGATATAAGCAGTTGCATTTGACACTTCGTTGTTGACTTTGATCAATATATGGTTTCAAAACAGAGAAATAAAAAAACAAAATATAGTAATCTCAAGAAAGATACAAACCGCATTATAAGCTTTCTTAATTTCTGAAGAAGAGGCACTCTTACTCACTCCAAGAGTTTCATAATAATCTTTTGAAGCCTTAAATGCTGGTGAAAATATGAAAAAATTGTCAATGGTAAATAAAGCGAATCTTTGATTTCAAAATTTACAACAGAAGTATACTAAGATACATAAAGAAAAAAAATATATAAATTTATAATTGGACGATTCGTTGCTGCCAATTACAATCTTAACGTTTCATGTAAAATATTCAACTCGTAGAGAATAATTTATTTTAATCTCTAAGAAGGTGTTTGGGAATGCAGTTTGGGATTGATTACCTGATTATTCACATTCGCAAAGCGCTAGGAAAAAATGCATAATATGTTTGCAAATGCAACCCCAAACACCCTCTAATCCTACCAATAACTATTTTTTTCATCTCTGAGCATATATATATTAAAACTTTATAAACCTGATATAAAGACTAAGACTTTATAAAACCGATCATAATTCATAGGAAACTAAATCATTAAATTTACCTGAGATTTGAATAGACACCGCCGACACATAATTTACATTAACCGATCCAAGAATCGGCCAATTCCTCAACACAACACCTACTTCACATCATAACAACAGTCAAGATGCAATCTATATCAAATACCAACATAAAGGAATTACCATTAGCCCTAAAACTTGCACCATTCAAGATCCTACTTTGACTTAAAGATCCAAACTTTCTGCACCCAACTTTAATCACTGAATTATACAACTGTAAATAAACAAATTACAGCAGAAATACCTATGATGTTGAGGACGTAAAAATGAATGGTTTTTGATGTACATAAAAGCATCATGATCGAGTTATTAGGCCTAAAAAGTATATCGGATTCTAATAGTCACATGCACGTAATTGGTCTTTCAGTTTGTTAAATTCATGCCATTATACCAACAGCTTGTTGGGGTATCACTATCCATCGTGTATATAAGGTGCCCAAGAATGAAGTTGTTATGGGACGATGTGACCGAGGACTATTATATATGTTATGTGTATAACCTGTTGTTGTTCCAAGACGTTCGGTCCTGTTTGACTCTGGCCAACGATCGTATCCACTGTTTAAACTTTCTGCGCTGCGGTAGCTATGCTCTGCAATATGTATATAACAGAAATAATTGACATATTCAAAAACGTATCTGAAAACTAAAAACATAAAGAACGGCCTACTCACATGTACATATTTTGTAGTGATTGTTACCAATATCAGAAGCAACCAAAGGACCTGCCAAGGCAGAAGCATTGTTCCCGTGTAAACTATTAAAACCCTGTGATTTTCCTTAATTGATACCTGTGACAACAACTGTCGCCGTATCAGTATTAGGTGAACCGTCAGCTATATGTTTTCATAATTCTACACTTTAAACACTTAATTCATGACTCAAAATGGTAAATAATGGACACACTACCAGCTTATTTAGTTCAAAAATGAAAAACCAGCAATTTAATCGACACTAAATTTTTACCTCGCGCCACTATTTCAAAAACCCCCATATATATATATATATATATATATATATATATATATATATATATATATATATATATATATATATATATATATATATATATATATATATATTTTAAAACTAAAAACGAACCTCACAAATAGTAGCCGAACGCCTAGCCTCTTGCTCAATCCTTCTCATAATTTCTCAGTCACTCATCCCAGTTGAGCTGTAACACATTTTCAATATGTATAAGCTATAACAACTATTAAACCTAAAAAAAATATGAATGGATTTTGTATAAAGAATTCGGCAGAAGGAAGAGATATGAGATGTCTGTAGAATAAGGTATGAAAGACAGAATACGAACGTTGAGTCAAAATAAATTTTGTTAACGTATGAATTAAATTAAGGGAAACAACTACCGTGTATGATAAACGTGTGCCCTGATTGACCTATCATTGTAGAAAGATTAGATGATGGATCCCCTGAAACAAAAGAAATATTAATTGATAAAGATATTACCAATAGGAAAATCATGGTTTCACAGGTACATACAGATTATTAAAACTTGAGGCTTCAACAACAATTACGGCAATTGAACCAAATTCATTAACTCGAAAATATAATCGATCCTGAACATCCTCCACAACCCTAGTTTGTAATTCATCTTGAAAGCAACCCACTTTCGAAAAAAAGGTATTCCTTTCTGTTGCTACAATAGCCATTGATTCGAGTGGAGATTTCGCAACGACTTTTACTTCAGTGTGAACCTATATTCATTATAAGCATTACATTAGCACCTCTAAATGACTAACTACGACAACCACATAAGAGAATCTCATATACATCTTTACTACTTTGTGAAAGGAAAATAGATGGTGTATCATCTAATCAAACTCATCAGAAACCCGTTGTAGCTAGAAACCACCGTGATCAGTGATACCGCAAAAATGTTTGATGTTTTGCTCCAGAGCGAAACCCCTTAAGATATAAACATTTTTGTTTGCTCTTCCATCACTCGTCCATATAAAGTAGCATCCCTTTGGAAATCAGCAGTGGCAATCCATCGGGATCCTGTGACACCTATTCAAAAAACATATTGTGAATAAGCTGTACAAATTTAACTATCAATTGTAAATTGTATTCAGCAAACTACAAAATTATATCCATGTGCATTACATATGAAATTAGGAAAGTTTGATTGATCCTAAAATGCAATTAGGAAGTCCCCAATCACTACGAAGATCCTTTTTGAAGTCCTCCGTATTGCGTCTCATGTCCAAAATATATCCAGCTGAAAAGCATATAGAACCATTACAAACAACAACTTTCGGTTAATCCAATGATATTGCATTATCTATAATGAGAAAACTAACAAAGCCCGAAAAATTCATGACTTACGTCGAGTCCAAGAAAGAAAGTCACCTAGGACAATTCAAGATTTGAAGGTAAGTTATTTTTTAAAGCTGCAAAACCAAATTAAAATTCCATTAACAACTTGTTGTATTCTCACTTCCATATACAATAGCAATATGGAAAGTCGGATAAATTAAGCTTGCAGCCTTAACACGATATTTAAAAAAGTAAGCGCAAACCTGAAACAAAAAGTAGTACTATATGAAAATGAAAATTAAAACCATACCATTTGAATTAACAAACATCCTGTGTATATGAACCTAATAATCTTCATCCTCGTCTGAATACAACAAAATTACAAAGACATAAAATTAGTAAGATCAAACATTTATCCACAGAAAATTTGCACTTTGAACATCTTGAAACTCACACAAATAAGTAACACCCAACATCTTTAAAAAAAACAAAAAAAAAATAAAAAAAAATAAAAAAGAAAGAAGAGAAAAAATCTTTCGCAAACCTGTGTTTAATTTAACAAAGAAAAAAAAAAGCTGGACAAAAGGAATACCTTTTTGATTCTTCTTCCGACACAACAAACCTGAACAAAACAACTACGAATTACCGTTCAAAATGTTTATCGCTGGCGGGTTAAAGCAGGAGATCGGCGTAGATGCATCTGGAAATGTGAATGGCGTAAAGCTGAGATCGGCTTTTGGGCGGTGGGAGATTTATGAGTCGTAGTTATCTGGCAAGTAAAAAAAAATTATATACGGTACTTGCATAGTTGCATATTGGGCCTCCAATGATCGAAGAGATGGGCTAAACAACAAACCGAGACCCAAAACAATTTTTTATTAGGGATATTACATATAATATAATGTAGCATCTAAAACGACTACAGTACAGTCGTTTTGGTTTTGGGTTGCCTTTTGTCGGCCTGTTTTGTCAGCCTGTTTCTTGCCCCGGTCCACTCTTCGTTTTATCTTATCTCTTTTTAGGTTGTTTTCAAAATTGATTGACGCAATCACGTAACTTCCGAAAAACCCTAACCCTATCCCTTTTATCGGTAGTGGAGCATCTTCTGGAAAACTCTAACCCTAATGTGGTTTTGGCGAATCCAGTAGATATTAGCTTGAATATCAGAGCCGATCTAATGGAAGTTTCTATTTTATTTGATATCTGTGTGATTTGATGTTTGGTCCACTCTTCGTTTTATCTTATCTCTTTTTAGGTTGTTTTCGCAATTGATTGACGCAGTCACGTAACTTCTGGAAAAACCTAACCCTATCCCTTTTATCGGTAGTGGTGCATCTTCTGGAAACCCTAACCCTAATGTGGTTTTGGTGGATCCAGTGGATATTAGCTTGAATTTCAGTGCCGATCTAATGGAAGTTGCTATTATTTCTTCACAAAAGTTATAATCATTCGACTAGAAATTTACTACATACGATCCATACTACTTCTCTTGTTCTATATTGTCTTGTGAGTGTGTTCATCATCTAGTTCTAGCGTGTTTGTGTGATAAAGAAGGAGAAGCTTCGGTCCTAATAGAACCGTTATGATAAAGTAGTATGCCATAAAATATGACACTATATATCGATGCCTGTCATGCCTGTCATAAAGCAGGTTGTGTAAAATTCAAGTGGTCTAATCAACGTCTCATACTTTTTTTGGTAACTCAATTTATGTGTTGGAGTTTTTGTTCTGTGTAAGTGCATTTTGTCGTTAGATTATCAAAGATTTAGTTTTTAGGTTTTTATATGAAAGTAGTTATAAATTATCGAACAACCCTGTTTTTTCGGCCCCTTTTTTTTTAGTCCGGTTCAGTCTTCTCATTAATACACCTTTTTTAGGTAATTTTTCGCAATTGATACACGCACCTTCTGGAAAACCCTAACCCTAACCCTTTTATCGGTAGTGGTGCAAACCCTAACCCTTTCTGTTCCGGCGTATCCAATGGATATTAAGTTTCTGCATCTATTGCTTATGCTTTATGTGTTTTTTTCGTGTGATTTATCGAATGATTTATGCTTTATGTGTCGATATTAAGTTTCTGCATTTGTTGCTTATGCTTTATGTGTTTTTTCGTGTGATTTATCGAATGATTTATGCTTTATGTGTCGATATTTGGTTTGCGTATCTTCGTGTCAATTAACTTGAATGTGAGTGTAGATGGAATGGATATATTCTATAAGTTTTATGCTCTCTGAATTTTACATTCATTGGTTTGCAATGTTTTTGTATAACCTGTGACTATTATGCTTATATATTCAAGACAGAGTTCGGGGATCGGAAATTGTAGGTACTTTTCATCTGTCACTGAAGAACACGAGTGCTTTTAGCGAGGTTGGTCAAATTAACTAATAAAATCCACATACATCATTTTCAGGTTCTCCCCTTGAAGTGCAGCTATCGGAAAAGGAAGGGACTAGGCCTAAGTCCTATCATATGAGTGAGTCATATTAGATTTTAGCTGCATACTATGGAAACAACTTAAAGATAAAAAATAGACAGAATATCAATGACGGATGTACCGACACCAAGCACAGCTACTGCCAATTTTGCATGGTGTGTACATCCATCATTGATACTTTGTCAATATTTTTTTACCGTTCAAGTTTTCACGCTGAGCTGCCTCAGTACATTTCGCTGGCTGCAAAGGAAAGACAAGTATTATTCGATTTTTTTATACGATACTTCCACATGAATCTCCTTCATTTACATGCTTAAATGATTGTTATCTATGAATCTACTTATATCCAGCAGCCTCACTGGAAAACCCTAACCCTATCCCTTTTATCGGTAGTGGTGCACCTTCTGGAAAACCCTAACCCTAATGTGGTTTTGGCGGATCCAGTGGATATTAGCTTGAATGTCAGTGCCGATCTAATGGAAGTTGCTATTTATTTGATATCTGTGTGATTTAATGTTTTTGTGATGAATGTGAGTGTCGCTTTAATGGAAGTTGCTATTTTTTTATGTTGATATCTGTGTAATTTGATGTTTTTTGTGATGAATGTGAGTTGATGATCCTTTTCTTGATTTTGTGTCAAATGACTGTAAAATCAGGGTGGATCTAATGGAAGCTGGTATTTTATTTGTTGTTGGTGTAATTTGATGCTTTGGTGTTTTGTGTGAATTTGGTGAAAATTTTGATCAGTATTTCTGATCTTCATTGTTTGTGTCATGGTATTCAAGTGATTGTGATCTGCTGAATAACGACCTGATTTTATATGGTTTGCTATGACTGGTGTATTAGTATTTAAGATTTGTTTATGGGTTGTACATGGTTATAATTTTTTTTGGAGATTTTTACTTTGTTACTTCATTAGCTGTGGTATGTTCATGCAATTAGTGTTTTGATCTTCAGTATTTGGGTTTGCTGAACCTGTTAGCAATTAATTTACTTAATTGTAAAAGTGATGGTCATTAGTTTGTAGAACTTAAGTGTGTAATGTAATATGTAGTTAATATTGTGGGCTAGTAGTATTAGTTTAGTTGTAGTCCAAGTGTATAAGTGTGATACTTATACTAGCCCACATCAAGGTCCATGTCAAAGCCCATCCAACCCATTTGGATTGTGGCTGTACGTATAAACACACACACTTCTCTCTTTGTTTCAAGGGGATACCTTATTATTGTAAGAGAAGTGTGTGTGTGTTACCTCCCTTAGTCCCTTGTATTATTTCTTCACAAAAGTTATAATCATTCGACTAGAAATTTACTACATACGATCCATACTACTTCTCTTGTTCTATATTGTCTTGTGAGTGTGTTCATCATCTAGTTCTAGCGTGTTTGTGTGATAAAGAAGGAGAAGCTTCGGTCCTAACAAGTGGTATCAACGAGCCTAGCTTCGAGGTAGGAGTTCTTTGTGTTCGATTCTTGTTGAACAATACATTTGTGTTGCGTTTTATTTTCTGGAAAACGTGGCCCCTTGTGTTTCATGTGGTTACTGTACGCAACATTGAATAAAAAAGGGAGTATTTTTGTTTGATCCTAGAAAATAAAACACCCATTTTTATTTTTCTTTCTTTAGAAAAGTTACAATTTGTGTTTTACATTTTTTCGATCCATACAAAAAATCAAGAAAAGTTGTGTTTGTTTCATGTTCTATCGACTTGGTTTGTGAAGAGTTAGTATTATTTCACTCGAACACAGTTTGTGTGGTTTGGATTTTGGTTTATTCTTAGCTACTTTGATCGAATTTTTCAAAAATCTTGTAAAAGATTTGTGTTTTTGGATTATTGGTGTTAGATGTGATTGATTAGAGTTGGTAAGAGATAAGTAAAAGTTGGTAGAAGTGGGTGGAAATAAGTCCTACAAGTTACAAGGAAGTGGCAGTGGAAAGCATGGACTTGGAAGGCTAAAAGACAAAAAGTTGGTAAATTATGCAGGTTATCGAATTTCAGCACACAAGCCTATTTCGCAATTCAAAAGCCAGCCATCTTCCGCAATTCTGAAGTCTTCTCGCAATTTGGATTATCACAATCTTGTATAACATTGTGATACGTTTTTTATCGAAAGTGCAATTTGCGAATTCTTTCGAAATTGGGACAAACTTTCGCAATTGATACACAGTTTCGCAATTCCAGTATTCTTTCAAAATTGGACTATACTTTCGGAATTGGTACAACTTTTCGAAATTCACTACATTTATCACAATTGCAGCATACTTTCGAAATTGCAACAAAGTTTCGAAATTGGATCATATTTTTCGCAATTCAAGCCATATTTCGCAATTGGGGTAGACTTTCGGAATTGGACCAAACTTTCGCAATTAGAGCAGATTCTCGCAATTGACATCAGACTTTCACTTTTCGAAATTGACAAAATTTTTCTAACACAATATTAAATACTCTTTGGCGGGAAAATCCGAGTAAAATTTAATTTTTACAGGAGACTAAACGTTCAATTTTTACGCGAAATTCAAATTTTGGTACAACAGTGAAAATTTTGTCCCAAAATTCAAATTTTTAGGCCAAATTTCGAATTTTTTCGGCTAAATTTGACGTAAAAATTTTCAAAACTCAAAATTTTCTAATAACCTTAAAATTGCATTTTATAGAGTATTTCAAATTCTGTTAGAGAAATTTTTCAAATTCAAAATTTGGAGGGAATCCAGAATTCACCATTACGAAATATTTCAACGATCATCAACAACAACAAACCAAGGCTTCAACAACAACATCTCCTACTTTGTTGATACGATCCTCAATCCACTTTATCATACATAATTTCAAAGATGACTACACAACAAGATATTCATGCCGTAGGTTCAGAAAACCGTCCTCCAATGTTAGAAAAAGGTGGTTACCTTCCATGGATGAGTCGTATGCTTTGTTATATGAGATCCAAACCTAATGGACAAGGTAGACTCTTGGTTAACTCCGTCGAGAAAGGTCCATTCAAGCCTCGTGAGATTGAAGAAACAGCTGGAAATCCAACAGCAAAACCTCCCGTCGCAGCAACATACAAAATCCAAGAGGAAAAGGATTATACACCAGAAGACTGGAAGCAAATTGAAGTAGATCACTTGGCAATGCATTTAATCCAACTTGGTTTACCACAAGAAATATTTTGTGCTGTAGACAGTTGTGAAACTGCTCATGCTATGTGGGAACGAGTTAAAAGACTTTGTCATGGCACCGAAATTGCTAAACAAGACATGGAAAACAAACTTCTGATGGAATGGGAGAAGTTCACATCCACACCAGCTGAACAGATTGAATCTTACTACACATGACACCTAAACCAATTGTTCAAAACATCAAGTTCATCAACAACCTTCTAGAAGAATGGGGACGATATGTCACTATTGTCAACCAAACAAAGAACCTTCACGAGGTAAACTATGATCAGCTCTACGACTTCCTAAAACAAAACCAAACAGAGGCAAATGAAGTCAGAAAAGAAAAACAAGCAAAACAACAAGATCCTCTTGCACTCATAGTCCAATCACCTACACCTGCAACAGTCAATGCACAACCATCATCATCTTCATCCCAACAATTCATGCAACAACAATTCAATTCTCAAACACCGTTTGTGGAGGATTATACAAACACTTGGGATGTGAATCTTAATGATGTGTTTGGGATATTTGTGTATGAATGTGATGTAGTATGCGGAATCTACTATAACACACTTAAAAGAACACAAAGGTGATGAGTTATGTAAACGTGAGTAGTAATGAACAATGAACACAACTTTAGTAACACAAAACGATTCAATATTATTGATGAAATAATACGGATGATCTAACTATCACCAGGATTACAAAGTAATCTTGAATTTTTAATTGTAAAAGGATTTGTGAAATGAGTAACTAAGTTACTAGAGAGGTTTGTTCAGTTTTGGTTATTTGTTGAAGAGATGCATGCACGAAGGTGTGACTAAGGGAACCTTTTATAGTATAAGGTACCCTTATTACAAGTTGTCAAGTTGTTGAATATAATAAGATACTTTGACTATTCTAGCCTACAATTAAATACAACTACCAATGTAACAACTCTGTTATATTCTTCTGCATACCACAGAAGACTAAACTACTTCTACTAAGCGTGTTACAATGTACAAAGACTAATAATTCAACAAATATCTACAAACAAAATATCTATCAACTTGATCATAATCTTGGCAAGACCTTTATCAACTAGCAGTACCTTCTTACCCAGAAGGTACTGTTAGTACATCTTCATATTCTTCAAAATCAACTAGCAGGCTCAATACATCAATTGGCAGGCTCTTCGACTTGAACATTTTATTCCCAACAATCCTCCCCTAAACTTGTTATTTCCTTTAAAATACACAAGTTTCTGATGAATAAAATACATACCTTGAGGATTTGAGGGAACTCTTCCAAAAACCTTTACTCTCTGTTCTTCCTTTTTCTTTCACATTGCTCAAATATGCTCCTCAGCAAACTTTGAACAATTTCTGAATTTTCTTCATCTTTGTCACATCTTAATCTCTTGGAGATCATAGTTGTAAGAACTTCATAACTAAGTGGATACTCTTTCTCAGCCAACATGAAGAGTTCAATCCCACTTTGTGTGTAAAGATGATGAATACTGCTAAGGCTTAGAAATTCCCATGTTGTTGAAGGATCATAATATGGAAACTTCCAATGAACATCTTTTGGACTAGGATCATACATCCTATTGAATTCTACCCATAGTTCCTGTTCCTTAACATCAGTACTAGAATTTGTGTCTAGCCTAATTTGAACTAGATTCCACAATTCTTCTAAGTCTGCTCTGTCACATGCTCTAATCAGATTTTCAAAGTTTTTGAAAATAGCAGTCTGACCCCCAACCCTTGTTATTTTCCATGACTTTCCTAATCTATCATGGTGAATCTCCCAATCAATAATAGGGCGTCTAGACCTAATTGGATCAGCATGTATGATAGTTGGCAAAGTAATTAACATATTACTTACTTGCTCTGAGTCCAATTTTGCTTCTTCTTTCTTCTGTTGAGCATCTTTCTTTTTCATTGAGGGCTTTGCATCAGATGGAATTTTGTAGTAAAGACATTTGTAGGCTTGTAAATACAGGAAGTAGATTTCATCAGCAGATTTCTTCTTCAGTTGATAATCAGTCAAATTTGCCTGACCTTTTAGAAATTTCTTCATAAAAGTTACTTGATCTTTCTAAGATGAGCCCACCTTAAAACCTCTTTTCTGACTTTCTTTCATCTTTTCAAAAATATCAGCTAGAGCTGCTTCCTTATACTTTTTGTTGATAAAAGATTCAAGCTCTGCTGTTTTCTCATCGGAGTTAAGATTGTTGTCATTCACTATTATTGCTGCTTGACCTTTCACAATTGGATCATTGGCAATAATACATTGCATCTGTGCATCAAAGGTTTCTTGAGCAATTTGAGTTTCAAGAAGAGTCTGAGCAACATCTTTTTGCTCTTTCATCTCTGTTAGCAGTCTTGAAGCTTCAAATGCTTTCTGCAGTTCTTCTTCATGAAGCCTTCTTGAGACTTCTTCATCTTTAGCCATCTGAACTTGCTCTGTTCTCTTCAACTTTTTGGGCTTTGGTTCATCTTCAACCATAATGCTCTTGCCCTTATCCTTTGGAATTGGTTCTTGAGATGGAGCAGTAGATTGCTCATTAGCAATAAAAATCCTCCCTTGAACAAACAAATTTCCTTGAGGCTCTAAGTCCCTCTTTCTTTTGTACACATGATCAGCAGTACCTTTGTAGTCCATTGCCAATAGCCTCTCAATCCTGGCAGGCTCTTTCGAACTAGCAGGCTCTTGCTCTGCACCAGCAGGCTCTTCACTATAAACCTGAGTTCCTTCATGGAATTCAAATTGAGCCTCCTCTTCATCTTCAGAACTATCCATCCTCCCCTTTTTGGAAGAGTGACCTAACCTTTCAGCATCTGATCTTGAAGAACTAGATAAAACAAGCTTTGAAGATCTTTTACCCTTTAGCTTCTTCACTTCATTCTCCAATTTCTTTACCCTCTTGACTAACTTGATGTTGATCTCAGAAAATTTCTTGTTCTGACTTTTAAGAGCATCTTCTAAGAGCTTCACCTTCTCTTGTAGTTCTTGCACTGTCTGAGGAGATTGGGGTGGTGATACATGATGTGATGGTGTTGGTGGTGTTGCAGATGGTACTGGAGATGGTATTGGTGATGTTTGATGTGTTGGTGAGATGCAACCAGTTGAAGAACTTGATGATGGTGATTCAGATGATGGTATAGGTTCTTCAGGATGTTGTGGTAACATTTCATCAAATAGTGGTATTTCTTCCCCTCTGAAACCAATTCTCATGTTTGAAAATACTTTGTGAGAATGTTTTCGTGTTTCATAAAGTGAGTGTGGGGGAAGCAACAAATGTTTTGATTTTGCAATGATGGATGAAATAAATCTAGGATACATCAAAAACTTTGTTTCACTATCCACATTTTTAGTCAATCCTTCAAAAATATGTTTGGAAAAATTGTATTTTTTGTTTGTAGCCAAGCAGATGAAAGCAGAAGCCATGTTTCCACTAAATTGCTCCCAAGAGGTTTTCTTCTGGCTTAAACAATGAAGGATTGTATGGATCAAAAATCTCCATTGTGGAGTAAGATGCTTTTTAAGAAAGGTGAGTTTTGTAGAATTAGCATGATACCCCATTCTTTCCAAATTTTCAAAAATTTCAGTATCTGGCAATTGACTAATACCATCTGAATCATCCAAATGAAGATGTCTTCTTATGGATGACTCGGTAAGAGTCAAATGTTTGCCATCCACTTTGGCCTTAATCCTTTGTTCCCCATTTTCAGAAGTTTTAACTTTAGCTGTTTGCCAAAATTGTAAAATTTGAGATTCATAAATAGTGGGATTAACTAGTAAAGCATACCTGATGTACGAATCATTTAAAAAGTCCACTACTTGATGAAAAGAGGCATTATCCTCAGATTTTTCCAAAAATGCTAATTGATTGTGACGTTTAACAAAGGATAGAACTTCCATGGTGAAAGTTAATGAAAATTTTGATTATGATGGTGGGATTTGTTGGTGGTACTGGTAGAAGATGAAAGGTGTAAGTTAATTGTGATAAGGACTGATGAAAGATGATATGTGTGAATTACTTTTAACCGACAATAAGAAAGATTATAATAAGTAAATAAAAAGGCGGTTAAAAAGATCTTTTATATGTGAAATATAATATAATATAATCATCAGTAATTTACATAACTACCCCAACGGCTAATTTTAACTACCAGGCCCAACGGCTAAAACTTTTTCTGACAGGCTCAACGGCTATCTAGCAGTACCATTTTACTCTAGCAGTACCAAAATTTGAACTACCAGTACCTTTGAAAGTTTTATCAAAAATCCCTTATAGTTTTTAGCAAACTATCAGCTATCAACGGATTTGAGTTGTATTTACCAAAAGCCGTTTGCTTATGGACTTGTTAACTATTTACTGTTAAGTATGGTTAGTTAAAAACCATATAGTTTTTGGTAAACTATCAACCATCAACGGATTTGATTTGTCTTTACCAACAGCCGTTTGCTTATGGACTAGCCAGCTCTTAAGTTTGTAAAAACTTGGTGAACTGAATACCAAAAGCCATGATGACCTAAAGATGGTGCAATTTCCTTGGATGGGGGAAATTAAAAAGGCAATGATGCTGTGTATCTTGGATGCTTGGTTCAACAAGTGAAATCATCTATTAGCATGCCTTTGCATTGAAACTTTCCTTAGTTTGATCTAGATAGAACTTTCTCCTTTAGGAATGCTTCATCCCTTCTGAATATGTGATCTAATCCTATCTTTTCCAACTTTTGCATCATCTTGTACGCTCTTGTCTTTTTCGTTCATTAATTGGTTTTACTTCCATTCTGGGCTATTATTTCCTCCCCTGAGATTGTTACCTCCCCTAAGATGTAAATAACTTTTATTTCCCCTTTTTGTTTGGAAGATCTCTTGTTTTGTTATCAACCTGAAATGTGTTAGTTGCAAACCAAAAGAACAAAGTGCAAAGCACTTGATCTATAGCATTTTAAACATTTAAGCATGAATATGAACAAAACATAGCAAATTTTATACTAGCAGGACCAATTATGAACTGACGGTACCTTTTGACTAACTAGCAGTACCATGTTTAAAAGCCAATACCAGTTATTTTTATGTACAAAAACACATGTTTTTCAAAGATTTATCATTCCAATACCTCCTACAAGATATTTAAATCTACCTAAATCAAAAGCTTTGGTGAGAAGGTCTGCATAATTCTTTTCAGAATCAATTTTAACAACTTGTATTAACCTTTTCTCATTGCAATCCCTTATGAAATGGTGTCTAATTTCAATGTGTTTTATTTTTGAATGTTGAACTGGATTTTTAATGATACATATAGTACTGCTATTGTCAATGTAAATAATGGTGTTAAGAAAATTGTACCCATAGTCAAGCATTTGATTTTGGATCCAAAGAACTTGCCCACAACAACTTGCACCAGCAACATATTCTGCTTCAGTTGTAGAGTTGGCCACCATTGTTTGTTTCTTGCATTGCCAAGAGATGAGTCTGCAACCAAGAAATTGACATCCACCAGTTGTGGATTTTCTGTCTAGAGTTGCACCAGCATAGTCACTATCAGAATAAGCCACCAATTCAAAAGATGATTCCCTTGGATACCAAAGACCCAACCTAGGTTGACCCTTGAGATATCTAAAGATTCTTTTGACTGCAGTTAGATGAGAAATTTTGGGATGTACTTGAAACCTTGCACATACACATACTGAGAACATGATGTCTGGTCTTGATGATGTAAGGTACATTAAAGACCCAATCATTGATCTATAATTGTGCAAATCCACATCTTCTCCCTCAGCATCCTTGAGTAGCCCTTTTTCTGCATCCATTGGTGTACTTGCAACCTTAGAATCAGCAAACTGAAATTTCCTTAGGATCTCTGCTACATACTTATCTTGGCTGATCAATATGCCTTCTTGAGATTGTTTCACTTGGAGACCCAAAAAGAAAGTAAGTTCCCCCATGGAACTCATTTCAAACTTATTATGCATAAGTTTTTCAAATTCTACACACAAGTCTTGGTTTGTAGATCCAAAGATAATGTCATCAACATAAATCTGCACTAGCAAGATGTCTTTCTTTGTTCTTTTGATGAACAAAGTTGGATCAATCTTGCCTCTTTGGAATCCATTTTCTAGTAAATAGCAAGCCAATGTTTCATACCATGCCCTAGGAGCTTAGTGTAGACCATAAAGAGCTTTGGTAACCCTATACACCTTATCTGGATACTCTGCATCAATGAAGCCTGGAGGTTGAGAAACATACACTTCTTCTCCAATTTCACCATATAAAAATGCACTTTTAACATCCATTTGATAGACAGTGAAGCGTATGAAAGAAGCATAGGCCAAGAATAGCCTAATTGCTTCAAGTCTTGCAACTGGAGCAAAAACTTCTTCATAATCTACCCCTTCTTCTTGAGTATATCCTTGGGCCACCAATCTTGCTTTGTTTCTGATCACTATTCCCCTTTCATCTTTCTTGTTTCTGAACACCCATTTGGTTCCAATTGCCCTGTGACCTTTGGGCAAATCAACCAATATCCAAACCTTCTAAATCTTGAATTGGAGAAGCTCTTCTTGCATTGCTTCAACCCAACTTGCATCATCTAAAGCTTTGTTTATATTTTTGGGTTCAGCCTGAGATAGAAAACATGAAAACAGGCATATGTTGGCAACTTCATGATTCTTTTCTTCATAAATAGAGGAGATAAACCCTTCTTGGTCTGAAGTCAAGACTTGAGATAAACCAACTTGAGATCTTGTTCTAACACCAGAATCAATGCTACCAATCACATCATCAGTTGAGTGATCTTTGAGAATTCTTGTGTTATGTGTTGTAGGAACTTCATAGGTAAATGAAAGATTGCCAATCCCCACTTCTTCTGGTAAAGAATCATCTATTTGAACATTCAATGGCTCAGCAGTATCAATTTGTGAACTGGCAGTACCATCTGGTGAACTAGCAGTACCATTGTCATTTGCACTACTTTCTTGATTCTCTTGACCTTGAGTTCCATGATCATCTTCATTACCTTCATTTGTTGTATTTGAAGGTTCTTCAAGACTTGAAGATAAATCCAACCCTTTCCAAATTGGCATCCAGATGTAATCTTGATCTTTAGGTGTTTCAACATTGTCTTCAAAACCTGCATTATCATTAGTATTTGTACCTGAAACAGGCACATAATTCATAGATTCTGAAAGCCTATCAATATCAAACATCCAATATGGTCCAATGCCTTTCACATTTGTTAGTTTCTCTTGAAACTCTATGTGAAGATTCTCTTCCACTAGCCTAGTGCAACTATTATACACTCTATAGGCCTTACTTTGCAAAGAACACCCTATCAAATAGCCTTCATCAGCTTTTCCTTCAAACTTGCCTAAATGATCTTTGGTATTGAGAATAGTGACATGACATCCAAAAGGTCTCATAAAACTTAAAGATGGTGTTCTACCAAAGAAAAGTTCATAACACTACTAGAAAAAGGGCTATCCTTGACTCCAAATGCGAGTCAAGAAGAGACCTTATGACGCGCAAATGCGAGTCAAGGAAAGACCCGTCATAAATTTTCATGACTCGCATTTGTGCGTCATCCCTCTATGACTCGCACTTATGACCCACGTTGCATGTCATTACCCTTAAAATCATTTTGACTAACTTTTATGACACACTTTTCTGACATATGTTTTTGCGAGTCATTACCTTAAAATCAATTTTTTTTTATTTTTTCTGTTTTTTAATTAAAACCTGATTATATACAATAATTATTGATAATTGTACAAAATTAACGCATTTCATATATATCAAAACCATGCGTTACCAATTCATTACATAACAATTCATGTCAAAATATAGACCGATAATTAGTTTACAATACGAATTCTACCTAAAAATGAAATTCGACACATAAATTGCCCATTCTTCTCGAATATCGTCGAAATCCGCATCCATGTACTCATTGCTATCACCACCAATCTAGTCAAATAAAACAACATTTTAGAAACAGTTGTATATGATATGCAACTACAGTTTGATGAATACTTGACATTTGCCTAAATGGGTTAATGGACCAACAAAACGAAAAAAATGATCCAAGCAGATTAAAGGTGTACGGGTTCGGGTAGACCCATTAGTAATCATGCTAACCTAAATTAACCCATTTTCACATATAAGTGTCTAAGGGGGACCCTGACAACAAGTTGTCCGCTATAGACTGTTATATCCACCCAGAGCACCCATGTTGTCACCTCTACTTGTAAGTTGTAAAATATAAATGGACTACCTTTGCATTGGAGCATCGTTCTGCTCAGTGGCGTCCATGAATGTAACCGGTGGTGAAGAGGGAACTGAGTACTCCATTGATGCAAGCCCGTTAGAAGATGTGATACCATCAGCATACAATATATCCTCATCAACAATTTCTGATGGCAATTTTGAAAGCAGGAGTGCAGCCTGAGAGAAACAAATAAAGTGTGCTTACAGTTAACAAAATGGAACTATTAGGATAGGAAACTTGAAATATGACAAGAATATACTTTTAGCCCTTCTGCTGTACAATCTGAAATAGGCCATCCATGGTCTGCAGTTGAGAATGGCCATGCGCCTTTTGAAATATGGCGATACCAATAATCAAGATCACCATAGCAGTTATCTAGAACCTTTAAAGCAAACAAAACCCATTAAAAAGAGCCAAGGCAACAAGGTTATTTGGCCAAGGACAAAAATTTGCTAATTAATGAAACTGTGAGTTTTCACCTGTGACTTCTTTATAAACATATGTCCCTTTTTCAGTGTTGGACCAAATTCTTCGATGAGATTTGTAGACATTATTGCTTGAACGGTAAATGCAGCATCCCATAGTTGACTACCATTATAACCCTGCATTAGAATATAAGTGATATGATGAAATTCCATATTTACTCCTTGATTAGAATATGTGTGGACAGCTTCTAATTAAAGAACGTGAGATGGTAAAGTATGATCTCACACCTGCATTTTCATGCCATCTTCAGCAATCCACAGATAATCCTGTATTCTTGGGAGGTGCAACTTAAAAGCCTCTGAGTTTGGGTCTTCTACCCAGCAGCAGAGCATATTTAACACCTGAATCAAGTATTTTTGTTAAGAATGAAATGACTTTGTAGATTAAAATTCATTAACATGATTATTTTCAAAATAAGAATTAGAGTATGATAAAGAGATATTTGATTTACCTTGTTGACCGGCCCTATGCATATATAACGAGTATTCTCATCCTCGTAATGGATATGTTCCATTGCAGTGCGAAGAGCCTTCTCTCTCAACTTCTTCCCAGGCCAGCTCATTAGTACAGGCTCCACAAACTTGTCAAGACTTGCCCAAAGTACGTCCTGGATGAGTGGGTGTGGATAGTAAAGATCTTCCTGCAAATAAGTAAGCTCTATTATTTAATATCTGAAACAAGTTAACGGAACTTATGTTCCTTATCAAAGTATTGAACTAAATAAAAACAGATATCAACAATATCAGCATTAATCATGAGTGTTACAGGCTCATGACTGACTCTTCGTCTAACTGAAACGAAATAACAAGTGGAGTTCATAAATTTCAACATGTGGTCTGTGCTATGAACTAAATATCAAAACATTTATGAAACCTGAGTATGTATCTGAAATGTCAGCATACAAGTAGAGCATTTATACACACCTTTGCACAAAGGTTCCGTGCTTCGTTCCAGTCTATGTCATGATAGGGGACAGTAAACAGCTCCTTTCTCAAGGCTAGAACTGTGGATGTGATGGGTCCAACACGAATACTACATGGTAAACGTAGCTATTCAAGGCCTACACACACCTTCACCGAAGATGAAACACGAATACTACTACCATAACAAACTAAGCACGCTCACCACATTAACAATATAATAAGATCAAATGATTACCAATCTGTTAGCGGTTGAATCCCAAAGCTACACATCAGAACTGTTTAAGCCAACTGAGATTTGACGACCATCGGGTGCCCATTTAACACTTGTAACAGGACCGCTTTCATCATCAACTGTCACAAGTTCTGATGTGTTACCATCGGTAGCATCCCATAGATACACTGTGTTTCATCATCAACTGTCACGAAAATCTAAATGTAACAATAAATTTAGCTAAAATAGATGGATTATTACCTGAGGAATGTATCTACGGGCTTTGACTGTCTTCGGCTGATGGACCGGTGCAGCAAACAAGTCACTGCATGAACATTTAACATCACAATTAGCATAAACAGCTTCAAAATAAGATTTATAATGAGGTTTAATAGATAAAAGGGCATACGCTTTCTTTTATGTGTTCATATACTGAGAATCATAATAAGATTTCATTTGATGCCTTCGCATTCCATCAACTGCAGAACTTTAACTGTCTGCTCACACAAACCCTGCGTAAAATATTACTCCGTAATTAAGAACACTTTACGAAAGTTTTATAGCTAATGTTTCTACCTATTTTTATATATAGCTATTGGAAAATGATAAACGTGTTAAGCAAAAACTCAATGTTATAATAGCTCAATATACTGAAAAAGGTAGAATAGTAACTTGCCTGTTGGGCATAAGCATTTGCGAGCACACAGAAAATTCTAGCCGAGAGGGCCACTCCTTCCAATTTCATCATATTTCTTCAACTACGGGTCTATTATTTTAAGGCAGAACAGTTCGTAGTCATCACAGCCTAGCAAAATTAGCATTGTTATCACTCATGTATCTGCCATACCCACAACAACAATACGCCGGCCTGGCAAACATCCACCTATAACAGTTTAACGAAAGCGACATCATTAATCGTCTGAGTATATGAATCAGTTAAAATAGATGTGTGCACTGGTAAAAATGGTCGTAGACGCTCTCCTATAAGATATATATATATATATATATATATATATATATATATATATATATATATATATATATATATATATATATATATATATATATATATATATGATTATATGTTAATCAGCCGACTAATTTAGAGTGTCATAATCAGTTATTGGTGCAAGCAAAGACAAAGGCACTAAACTTCTCACGCTTAACAAAATTAAAACAAAACTCTTTAACTACCTTAACTTTACAATACTTTCATCATTCTTCACCTATAACTTTATATGCCCGTTCAAGTAATCAGGTCAAACGATTCTAGAGAAGATGAATATACCTTAGCAATAACTTCAGCAGTCTCCCTAAAATCAACACACCTCGTCACATTCGACTTGGCGAGAAACTCATCAATTAGCCGTATTCCAATATTATAACCCCTGTGGCGGTTGGTGGTGATGATTCCTGCGGCGGTTGGTCATGATTCCGGCGGCGGTTGGTGGTGATGCTTCCGGCGGTATTAAAAAAGAAAAAAGGATCCGTAGTTGATCTATACAATTAAACTGAATATTATTAGATCTAAACCAAAAGAAAAAAAACACCTTATTATGAAACCATGGAGAGAAAGCATTGAGATTCAAACCTTGGAGATGAGATCTGTCCGTGGTGGTTGGTGGTGATGGTAGACGGCTGTGATGATTCCTGCGGCGGTTGGTCATGATTCCGGCGGTGGTTGGTGGTGATGACATATACCGGCGAGCGAGATAGAGAGAAAAGAGGGAGTGTATGTTTTTTTGTTTCAGTGGGAGTTGTTGAAAATATGGGGGTGACCTAGATAAGATGGAGGGACAACGAAAATCATTTGATTTTGGGGAAAAAAAGTGGGCGGGAGTTAGCCAAATGTGATTATGACCCCTATATTATGACGCTTCTTAAAGCGAGTCATCTCCAATAAAAAATTTACTCGTTATGACTCTTATTTTATGACTTCGCTATTTGCGCGTCATCTTGTAGTGAGCGTCATAAAATGCGAGTCAAGGATGGCTGTTTTTCTAGTAGTGTAAGGAGTCTTTCTATGTGGTTTTATCACAAGAACCCTGTTCTGCACATAACAAGCAGTACCTACAGCTTCAGCCCAAAATGAAATAGGCAACTTAGAGTCTACTAACATAGTTCTAGCAGCCTCTATAAGTGTTCTATGTTTCCTTTCTGCTACTCCATTTTGCTGTGGGGTTCTAGCTACACTAAATTCTCTTTTTATTCCTTTTTCCTTGCAAAAGTCATCCATAACCCTATTCTTGAACTCTGTTCCATTGTCACATCTGATGACTTTGACTTTCTTATCAGATTGGTTTTCTACCTCAGTTATATAAGATTTAAGAATCTCACTTGTTTCATGCTTAGATCTTAAAAAGAAAACCCAAGAAAATCTGCTATAATCATCAGTAACAACAAGACAATATTTCTTTCCATTCAAGCTACTCACATTAGTATGACCAAAAAGATCCATATGAAGCATGTATAAAGCCTGAGAAATAGAGTTATGGGTCTTGGGCTTACAAGAAGCTCTATGTTGTTTGCCTTTAAGACAATCAACACAGGTTTGGTCATTTTGAAAAATCTTTTTGGGTAAACCTCTTACCAAATCATATTTAGCAATTGTGTTGATTGTTTTAAAGTTTACATGACCAAGCCTTCTATGCCAAAGAATAGATTCATCCAATGAGGCTTTTGCTACAAAACAAGTTAAACTCTCCTTAGGATCAATGTTCTTTAAATCAACACTGTACATATTGTTCCTTTTTAGGATTTTAAGAAGGATCTGACTCACATCAGGCATTTTAAAATCAGAAGAAAGAACTATACATTCATTGTCAGTAAATAGAACATTGTTCTTTTTGTCACACATTTGTGAGACACTAAGGAGATTAAACTGAAGTTCTTTCACAAAATACACATTTTCAAAATCTAATTTACTGGTTTTGATAGTACCTTTACCAGTGATCTTTCCTTTTATTCCTCCCCCAAAGGTAACACATCCTCCATCAAATGATTTGAAGCCTGAGAGGTAAGACATGTTGCCTGTCATGTGCCTTGAACATCCACTATCTACATATCCTTTATCAGCCATATCATTGGAATGTTCCTGCACATGAATAAACATATTAGTTTCCTTGGGGTACCCAAGCCATGACAGACTTGGGTTTGCCTCTTGCATCAATGAAATCAAACCTTTTTAGGATTGTTGATGCACCTTTTGATTGGAGTGGTTTCCATATCCAACATGCTGAGGACTTAACATCATTTTCCTTTTTAATCCATGATGAGTGTCTAAATACTCATCATTTCTGTCACATTTTATCTGCAAAAACATTTAAAAACATGCAGATATGCTTCAAAATACTGAAAATATCATAAAAAGTGTTTTTATGTGACTCAGGAAAAAAAAGATTGAAAATAAGTGAAAAACGAACAAAGTTTGCATAATTGTCACTTTCAGTCCCTGAAGTTTCACAAATTGGCAGATTTAGTCCCTGAAGGTTTAAAATGAACGAAAAGTCAACTTTAGTCCTTAGGATATCAAACATGTTCACTTTTAATCCCTGGATGAAAGTTTTCTAAAAATGACAACTTTTACCCCTCAAGTTTCAAAATTGGCAAAACTAGTCCTCGGGTATTTAAAAATTGGAATTTATCAAATATTACCCTTGTGCTATTTATAAATTGGCAAAATAAACTCTTTTGATAACTTTGGTAAAATTACAATTTCAACCCTTCAATATTCAGTAATTACAATTTTGGTCCTTGTGATTATACTACAAATCCAATCCGGACCCTATCTAAAAAACTAAACCCAACTATAAAATAAACCCAACCCTTTTATCACTACCCAGCCCAATCAACCACACAAGCCCAATCCTTAAAAAACCAACCCGACCCAACCCTGGTATTTAATACCAGTTTGACTTCGGTCAAACCCATCCTCAACCTCACAACCCTGCCAAACCACCTAGCCCATAGTTCTCTGCAATACAACCCCCCCCATCCTATCCCACTTACCTAACAAAACAAATACATTGAATGCTTCTTCTCCAACTCCCTGAAATGCATTAATTGCAATAACCTGCTCAAATCCACTAGCAAGAATTTTGGCGCCAAAATCCAAATCAAAGGCTGAGATCGATTTGAAGTAATTCAAGGGTGCAGAAGAGCTGAGAGAAGTCGGCTTAGGGTTTCCCAGTTGTATTTTGTATATATAGAACAATGTAATAGGATTTTAAAGAGTAGTTAATTTTTATTAAATCGTCTTTTACTTATTTGTCTTTCCTTATTGTAATTTTCATTTCCAGTCATCAATATAGTCAATTTACAGTCAATTTGATCTCATTTTAATATATCTTGTCTTTAATTTCAGTTACTTTACAAATTCAAGTTCCACTGTAATTCGTTTTAAATTAAATATTGTTTGGAAATGCTTAATATCTGTTTACATAAGCTCATATAAGCTAATTATAGCTTACTGTGAGCTTATGCTAGTGTAACCCTGCTCTAATTCAAGAAAGAAGAAAAAGTCAAAGGAAGTCAACAAAAGCTCAAAATAAGCAGTTCTGGGGTTAGAAGCTAATCTGGATGGCTTTTCTGGTTTCTAGCTTGTTGACAACAAGCTAGGAGTAGTTTCTGGTCCTTGTTCATCTTTTCCTAAGCCAACTTCAGTTGTAAGGCTTTATTTGATCTTTTGCTTAATTTCTATTGTAACTGTGCTATATAGGGGTGTGCATCGGGTGAAAACCGGACCGGACCGAGAAAAACCAGACTGGACCGAGACCGAATCCGGCAAAAAACCTAGACCGAGACCGGACCGAATGTGGTCGGTCCGGTCTCGGTCCGGTTCGGTCCGGTCCGGTCTCGGTCCAAATAGGCTAAATGTCCGGTTTTTAAGCCGGACCGGACCGAGACCAAAATTATAAAAAACCCTAGACCGAGACCGGACCGAATGTGGTCGGTCCGGTCTCGGTCCAGTCCGGTCCGGTCGGTTTTGTCGGTCGGTCCGGTCCACCCGGTCCGTTTGCTCACCCCTAGTGCTATAGCTTATTTCTAGTTCATTTCTATCATTTACTGCTTAATATCTATTATAAGTTATATTTCATAAGTTAAATCAGTATCATATAGCTTTTGTCTTAGTTTTACTTAAAAACTCTAAAAAAGTCAAAATCAGTCAACTATAGTATAGCTTAATAAATTGCTTAATTCTGTTTTATTAGTTGCTTATTATAGTTAGTATAAGTTATTTAATCAATAAAAGTCAGTATTTATAAGTTAATTTATCTGTTTCCTTTGAAAATCCAAAACAGACTCAACCAAAGGGGTGTTTGGTTTTGTGCAGTCAAAGGGTCAAACCTTGGTTTTACTGTACATTTACCACAATCCCAACTTTGATTAAGCTTATTTTGGTCATTATAAGCTGTTTTCAAGTTTTTATTAGTAGCATACATAGAAAATCCATATTTGAGTTGCCTGTGTTGATTTCAGGCATCAAAAAGCTCAAATAAGCCATAAGCAGCTATAAGCTCATTTTGTCCTTTTTCTTTACTTGTCTGAGTTCATTTGAGTCCAATTAGGGTAGCCACAAAAGTTGGTTTGAAGCCCTAAGGCTTGTGCTCATCTGCACAACTCTGCATCAGCAGAATCAGTGTATACTGATTGCTGTTGCTGCTGAACTAACCTTCTTTGTGGCTTATCCACATAAGCTCAAGCCCTGCTTTTTGGTTTTCTGAATAGCCAGTACTACTAGCTTACTTTTGCCCCCATAAGATTGCATCTCAGAGCTTATTTGGTGTGCTTAATTTGCCTTGCAATTAGCTACTTTTCTGAGTTTTCTGTTTTATCCTTGCTACTGCTTGTCTTCTTTTCATCTTAATTCATAGTGCTTATTTGTGTTTTTCAGTTGTTTTAAGCTTATATAAGTGTATTGAGCCTGTCCTGAGCATTTGGTTGAGTTTTGTGCTTATTAGCTTATTTTTAGCTTATTTGCTTATTGCTTATCTGCCCAAATCAGCTCTCCAGGCTTATTAAACTTTTGATTTTATTTTTCATAGCTTTTAAATATTAATTTTGACTTATCCTGAATTTTTCAGATTTTTCCTAAGTCATTTGATATTTTTAATCTTTTTTTATTAGTTTCTATTAGTAATAAAATCATAATAAATAAAATAATAATCAGAAAAATATAAATCTAATTTTCATAATTTTCTTTTGTCATTTTTAATCCAGGAAAAATATAATATCATTTTTAGACCTTAAGAAAAACCAAAAATAGAAATATAGTGATAGCTTCTATTTAATAGAATTTATCTTTTTAAATTTTAATTAAGCAAGTTTCATTTTTATAATTTTCTTAGCTTCTATTTACTTAATAATATTTATAGACAAAGTTTTAGAATTTTCTTTGTTCATTTAGTATTTTTTATAAATTTAAATAGTTTAATAAGTAATTAAATAATTAATAATTAATAATAATTAAATAAAAAGTGTAAAAAAATATAATTTAAATTTTTAAATAAAGTTTTAAATAATTTTACATTTTTAGGTTTTAAATTTCATAAATTTCAGTTTTTGTCCCATTTTAGATTCCCCGTTACGCATTTTCTGTTTAGTATAATTCGCGTTTAATTTTATTGTGTATATTTGTTTTAATTTGTTATTTAGAATTATTAAAAAAGCAAAATCCAAAAATACATAATCATCAATCACTCAAATCCTAACTTTTCACAGTTGCCCATTCACACCTCGTTGGGAAACGATTCGGGTAATTACTTACCTGTCTTAACACTACACACGAGCATGAGTTTTTGCAAGTATCCTTTTTCACAAAGGGGTAATTTGTAATTATTCACGAGCATCCGCTGTCTGCATTTATTTATAAGTGTATCCGGCCCGGATCAAATTTTGGCGCCGCTGCCGGGGAGGTGTGCTGCGACAGTTGTGTAAGTTTTAGCGATTAGTGATTTGAGACCCTTCTTCCAAGAAGTTCCTATTTCCCATAAACAATATAAAATACAAAAATATTTTTCTTTTCTTTTCTATATATATTATTATTATTATTATCATATAAAAAATTAAAAACCTAAAAACATTTTCCGTTTTCTTTAATAAATACAAATAAAATTTACCATCGAAAACCAAGACAGAGTACTACCTAACTGGGGGTACGACCATAATAAGTTCCCAAACAAAAGATAAAAACTTGCCTTTGTGTCACTTGCGAATTCGGCTCACCTTTGATTGATAAACAAACTATAACGGAGGTTTAAGGATAGTTTGACATTAAATTTTCGAACTGAAAGAAGCGGGTTTTTAAGGAGCATTAATTGCCCACCTTTGCTTCTCCGCCACTCTGTGCGTTTTATAGTTAGAGAGCTACCGTACGCTGGTTGATTTAAGGTTTAAGTTCCTTGTTTTTTGCTTTGATCTTGTTGAAAAAACAAAAAACAAAACAACCCAAATAAAATCCAAAAATATTCATCTTTACCCTCCTCCCTTTTTAATTCTTTATCCTTTTACCCTCTATCCGTTTGATTCTAAATTTCTCATACCTTTCTAAATGGAATCGTTCAATCAACTGCATTGTTATGATTGTGGAGATCCATTAGATGGTTCACTTTGTAGGTGTTGTTGCAAGAAATGTGAATTTTATCTTGAATCTTGTATGTGTGATGCTTCGAGAGCTGAACCTTCATCCACCTCTGATCCTGATAATTCCTTTGGATCTAGGTCCTTGAAGGACAAAATGGATCAACATGTTGAAGAAATTAGGCACATGTTAGAAACCTTCCTACATCAAGTTTCAAATTTACACAATACCACTATAACCACTCAGGATGATGTTGTTTACAATGACCCCTCGACTTCCACTCATTCTCCGGTGAGGGAAGTGGAATGTGAAACGTATCCCATCATTCATCACTCTCCTCCTGAAAAATCTTGGGGAGAATGGCTAGCCGAAGAGCGAACAGCTTGCTACAAAGAATCTCTTGTAGAATTGTTGGTGGCTGAAAGGCGTTCCAAATTTCTCAAGGCTCCCATTATCGATGATGATGATGATGATTCCATTCAAATGATGGAAGTTGTAGAATTTCTCCAAATGAAGGAATATCCAGAGGATTCATCTGTTAAAAAAACATCAGTCCAAAACTCGCAGGGAAAAAAGTCTAAAGAAGAACTGCTAGCAAAGGAACAAATGGAACTTGTAGAATCCATGACTGCTAGTACTTCTCAACTCCCTCAGTCTACTGTTATCACACCCGAGGTTCCCACTAACTCTCTTATTATGGGGAACGAGCATCTTGATACAATTCCTGCAAAGGAATCGGACGTATTCATAAAGTCTAGTGTTGAGAACCTTGTCCCAATCCCAAGTGAGTCACAGGGAATTCTTGATCATTTGTGTGATATCTCTCCTCCTCCTGAATTTTCAAAAGATCAATTTGAGACTTTCTCCGATTCTAACGATGAGTATATATCTTATGGAGAAGTTGAGTATGTTGAGGCATCACTGCCCCATTCTGATGTTGACCCTCTTTTTGAGGAGTTCACTGGTGAGCTTACTCACATTGATCCACTTCCATCAGGAAGTGATGATGATCTTTTTGACTTCGAAGCCGATTTGGTAGAAATTGAAAATCTTTTAAATTCTAAACCCAACATCGAGCTTAGTGATTCACATACTGATGACAATTCTTTATCTTTTGAAGACATCAGTTATGTGGAGGAATTACCTTTTGAGCCAGTCAGCTTAGAAGAAGAGAATAATGAAGCACTTGACACTGAAATCAAAGATGAAGCTCTTCGAGCAACATTATTGAATGTCTGTCTTCTCGTTTCTAAAATTGAGGCTTTCAATGAAAAATCCATTTCATCTCCTATCCCCATTAAGGATAGTGACCTTTTTTCCGATGATTCTATTCCGGAAATGGAAGCCTTCTGTTTTGATCAGATGGGAGAGAAAATTAGTGGCAACACCACTTCTCATTCTCATAATTGTCTCCCCGATTATGAATCATTTACATTTGAGGAGTTCGCTGACGAACTCACTTACATCAAATCCGAATATGATTCATTCACCTTTGAGGCGTTCTCCAGTGAACTCACTCATATCATATCTCCGCCGGAGTATGATAACTTTTACTTTGATCTTGACAAAGAAAATCTTTATGTCCCGGAGGGAAATATTCTCAACACTGAGAATTTGCTTGTTATCAAAATCCCATCCCTCCTACCCAGAATATGTCTTGATCAAATGAGCTTAAATGATGAGATTCATGATCCAGAAATCATGAATTCTCCTTCTGATGAGGATGAATTAGTCATGATTTTTATCATGACTTTCTTTCTTTTCCTCACCTACACGATGACTTCTCCTGTTCTTCACTCTTTAGGGAATGAAGACACTATCTTTGACCCCGGCATTTTCATTTATCATTTGTGAGCCGGGTCTGTGTATATCTCATCGGGGTGGAACTTTCAAGTACTTCAGTGTTTATCCAAACATTTTTAATGAAAGTCCGATGGAGATGGTTTCTTCCACTTACTTCCCCATGAACCAATAAATTCGGGGTCGAGTCAAGCTAGCGACTCGGTTAATAAAAACAGTAGCAAAATATGGGTTTTCACCCATGTTTCACCTAAGTGTGGGGGAGAAGCCCCACATGTTGTAAATATGTACAGTCAAAAAAAAAAAAAAAAAAAAGTGTGTATATAAAATAATGGCTATAAGTATTTCCCTTTCACGTTCTATGTGTTGGTTTAACAACCGATTCTTTGAATATTGAGGGCAATATTCAGTTCTAAGTGTGGGGGGGAATTCTGGCGAATTTGTTCACATATGTACCTTTTTGTGCCCCAGTACCCCCATTTTTGACCAAAATTTTAAAATTTTTTCTCACTTAGAACGCAATAAATGGTTATCAGTCCGCCATGTCTAACCCACATAAGGATTGGCTAATCCGAGAGCAAACGGCTCTTGGTAAAGATGTCTCAAATCCGTTGATGGCTTACAATTTGCCGAAAATTGTATGGTATTCGACTCACCATATCTTTATAAGTGAAGAGTTGGCTAGCCCGCAAGGTTATGGCTTGTGGTAAAGGCAGTGAAAAACCATATTGGTAATCAGCTCACCAAAGATAATATTGATAATTTATCTAAGAGTTGGCTAGTCCAGAAGCAAACGGCTTTTGGTAAAGACAAATCAAAACCGTTGACAGCTGATGGTTTGCTCAAAATCATTTGGTTATCATTGTACCAAAGTATCACATACTAAAACATTGGCTACTCCAGAAGTAATGGCTTTTGGTAAAGAGAAAAATCCATTAAAACTTCATAAAAGATTGCTAGGGACTAGCAATAGTTTAGTGTGGGGGATTGATGAGTGTCTAAATACTCATCATTTCTGTCACATTTTATCTGCAAAAACATTTAAAAACATGCAGATATGCTTCAAAATACTGAAAATATCATAAAAAGTGTTTTTATGTGACTCAGGAACAAAAAGATTGAAAATAAGTGAAAAACAAACAAAGTTTGCATAATTGTCACTTTCAGTCCCTGGAGTTTCACAAATTGGCAGATTTAGTCCCTGAAGGTTTAAAATGAAAGAAAAGTCAACTTTAGTCCTTGGGATATCAAACATATTCACTTTTAATCCCTGGATGAAAGTTTTCTAAAAATGACAACTTTTACCCCTCAAGTTTCAAAATTGGCAAAACTAGTCCTCGGGTATTTAAAAATTGGAATTTATCAAATATTACCCTTGTGCTATTTATAAATTGGCAAAATAAACTCTTTTGATAACTTTGGTAAAATTACAATTTCAACCCTTCAATATTCAGTAATTACAATTTTGGTCCTTGTGATTATACTACAAATCCAATCCGGACCCTATCTAAAAAACTAAACCCAACTATAAAATAAACCCAACCCTTTTATCACTACCCAGCCCAATCAACCACACAAGCCCAATCCTTAAAAAACCAACCCGACCCAACCCTGGTATTTAATACCAGTTTGACTTCGGTCAAACCCATCCTCAACCTCACAACCCTGCCAAACCACCTAGCCCATAGTTCTCTGCAATACAACCCCCCCATCCTATCCCACTTACCTAACAAAACAAATACATTGAATGCTTCTTCTCCAACTCCCTGAAATGCATTAATTGCAATAACCTGCTCAAATCCACTAGCAAGAATTTTGGCGCCAAAATCCAAATCAAAGGCTGAGATCGATTTGAAGTAATTCAAGGGTGCAGAAGAGCTGAGAGAAGTCGGCTTAGGGTTTCCCAGTTGTATTTTGTATATATAGAACAATGTAATAGGATTTTAAAGAGTAGTTAATTTTTATTAAATCGTCTTTTACTTATTTGTCTTTCCTTATTGTAATTTTCATTTCCAGTCATCAATATAGTCAATTTACAGTCAATTTGATCTCATTTTAATATATCTTGTCTTTAATTTCAGTTACTTTACAAATTCAAGTTCCACTGTAATTCGTTTTAAATTAAATATTGTTTGGAAATGCTTAATATCTGTTTACATAAGCTCATATAAGCTAATTATAGCTTACTGTGAGCTTATGCTAGTGTAACCCTGCTCTAATTCAAGAAAGAAGAAAAAGTCAAAGGAAGTCAACAAAAGCTCAAAATAAGCAGTTCTGGGGTTAGAAGCTAATCTGGATGGCTTTTCTGGTTTCTAGCTTGTTGACAACAAGCTAGGAGTAGTTTCTGGTCCTTGTTCATCTTTTCCTAAGCCAACTTCAGTTGTAAGGCTTTATTTGATCTTTTGCTTAATTTCTATTGTAACTGTGCTATATAGGGGTGTGCATCGGGTGAAAACCGGACCGGACCGAGAAAAACCAGACTGGACCGAGACCGAATCCGGCAAAAAACCTAGACCGAGACCGGACCGAATGTGGTCGGTCCGGTCTCGGTCCGGTTCGGTCCGGTCCGGTCTCGGTCCAAATACGCTAAATGTCCGGTTTTTAAGCCGGACCGGACCGAGACCAAAATTATAAAAAACCCTAGACCGAGACCGGACCGAATGTGGTCGGTCCGGTCTCGGTCCAGTCCGGTCCGGTCGGTTTTGTCGGTCGGTCCGGTCCACCCGGTCCGTTTGCTCACCCCTAGTGCTATAGCTTATTTCTAGTTCATTTCTATCATTTACTGCTTAATATCTATTATAAGTTATATTTCATAAGTTAAATCAGTATCATATAGCTTTTGTCTTAGTTTTACTTAAAAACTCTAAAAAAGTCAAAATCAGTCAACTATAGTATAGCTTAATAAATTGCTTAATTCTGTTTTATTAGTTGCTTATTATAGTTAGTATAAGTTATTTAATCAATAAAAGTCAGTATTTATAAGTTAATTTATCTGTTTCCTTTGAAAATCCAAAACAGACTCAACCAAAGGGGTGTTTGGTTTTGTGCAGTCAAAGGGTCAAACCTTGGTTTTACTGTACATTTACCACAATCCCAACTTTGATTAAGCTTATTTTGGTCATTATAAGCTGTTTTCAAGTTTTTATTAGTAGCATACATAGAAAATCCATATTTGAGTTGCCTGTGTTGATTTCAGGCATCAAAAAGCTCAAATAAGCCATAAGCAGCTATAAGCTCATTTTGTCCTTTTTCTTTACTTGTCTGAGTTCATTTGAGTCCAATTAGGGTAGCCACAAAAGTTGGTTTGAAGCCCTAAGGCTTGTGCTCATCTGCACAACTCTGCATCAGCAGAATCAGTGTATACTGATTGCTGTTGCTGCTGAACTAACCTTCTTTGTGGCTTATCCACATAAGCTCAAGC